>BQKN01064723.1:594-19064 GCA_022839385.1 Asparagus kiusianus
AACTTAAGTGGATAGTAAAAAATTGTCCACCAAACTTTTTAGCCACTCATATTGCCTAGGGATCTTTGCATGATATGAAAAGGTTTTTGACGCAGCGCGAAAGTTGTAGCCTCGGAATCCACCAATGACAATCTTCGAATCCATGGAGAGCTTCGAATCCATAAAGTAAATATTGAAGAAATACAAAATTTTATTAGTCAAAAGTTATGCCTCTAGGGTTTACAAGACCCTACTTAAATAGAAAAAAACAAGACTTTTACAAGGACTCAAACTCCTACAAGGACTCTAATTTACCAAAAATAGTAAAAGAATTCCTAAAACATTAAAACTCCTAAAAAGACTCCTTATGATTAGGAAAGTCCACTAGTCAAATATGAGATCAAATAGAATTTGTTTCCTAATCAAAATAGACTCCTAAAGCATTATTAAAAATAGTAAAAACGGATAAAAATATAGATATCTCTCAAACTGTAAGGAATTTGGCAAAACAGAGGAAGCAAACCGAATCCACTTTGACATAAACATGTTTGGCGTGTGTTCTACATTAGCTTTTTATATTAATAAATAAGTGGCTAGGAAGTTTGGTGGACATCAACTAGTAGAAAACAGAGCATTGGCGACGGGGAAATCCGTCGCCAATGCAGTCAAATCCGTCACGAATGCACATTCGTGACGCCCACTTGCCCGTCACCAATAATCCCCTCGCCAATACACATTGGCGACGAGGTCATCCGTCGCCAATGTACATTGGCGACGGAGAGGTATTGGTGACGGAAAACATTGGCGACGGGTTTACCGTCGTCGTCAATACACATTGGCGACAGGGTGCTTTTCGTCGCCAATGTGTTTTGGCGACGACAAGATTGTCGTCGTCAATACACATCGGCGACGGGGTGCTTTCCGTCGCCAATGTGTTTTGGCGACGACAATCTTGCCGTCGCCAAAACACATTGGCGACGGGGTGTTTTCTGTCGCCAATGTGTTTTGACGACTACGAGTTTACCGTCGCCAAAACACATTGGTGACGGCATGTTGTCCGTCGCCAATGTTCATTGGCGACAAAATACACCCCGTCGCTAATGTTTATTGGCGACGAAAAGCTAGCCATCACCAAAACACATTGGCGATGAAAAACACCCTGTCACTAATGTGTATTGACAACGGGGTTGAACTCATCGCCAATGATTATTGGTGACGGAAAGCACCCTATCGCCAATGTTTATTGGCGACGACAATTAATGTACATTGACGACTGATTTCCCCGTCGCCGATGTTCATTAGCGACGGACCTTTTCGTCGCTAATGAATGTAATTCGAGAAAAAAAATTGCTACTTTTTGAGCCCCATTTGGGAATATATACCTGTTGCTTCCAATATTCATAAAATATTCAACAATATTCACATTCATCGATTCACATCTAACAATATTCACATTCATCAATTCACATTCAATAGTATTCACATTCATCAATTCACATCCAACAGTATTCACATCCATCAATTCACATCCAATAATAATCACATTCATCATTCATTGATTCACACACACACTATATATGCTCAAGACAATCAAAAAATCGACAAAAGTAACAAAAGTAACAAAAAATCGACAAAAGTAACAAAAGAGTATAACTTCACGTATATATATAATCTGGAGATCATTATATGCTCAACACAATCCAAAAGTCGATAAAAGTAACAAAAAAGTCTAACTCAGTACTCATTCATCGTAGTCATCTTGGTCCCTATCGTCGTGATCCTTATCGTCGGCAGCGGCTGCATCAAAATAGCGTATCGTACTGCTGCTTCCTACAGTACCTCCTCTAGCCTGAAAAGAATGTAAATCAATATGAGAATATATTTCAAATATTCATAATAACTGCATATATAATATGACATACATACCTCTCCATCACTTATAGCTGCATGCTCATTAAATGACATCCTCATGATATCCATGTATATAGGCTGCGGAAGCAAGTCCTTTAAGGGTTGAGAATCGATAAGTCGCTGAACGACATCCCAGGTCGTTTGTGCACCGCCTAACTCGTGTTTAATAGTGGGAAGAAAGCTTAAAACCAAAGAGGCTTCAACATTCTTCAACAAGTATTGACCAATCTTACCCACGACGTATGATGTGTCACATGGTGGCGTCGAGATCACAGATTGGCTGCTAGGCTTATTGGTGGTGGTGAATTTCTTAGCTACAACACTTGACAAAGGAACTCTTCCTTTCTTTCTTGGTTGTAAACCATAAGCTCCGTCAACGACTTCCATCCACTCGTCTCTGGTCATGCGATTAAGCTCTACAGGAGTGTCCTTTGTACCCTGGGACTGACTGACACGGGTCAAGACCTCGTTTTGAGAAGCTTCCGCCGCCGCCTGTATATCATATATCATAAAAGTTAGAAACTTTGATGAGAAATCATTAAGTATATACAAATCTAAAATTAATATTATACTTACGACCAATTCATTAATTTTCTCCACTTTTTTGTCATTTCCCTCTACATTTTCATAGCCCTGGGGCGGTGTATAAGCTCTTCTAGCAAGAAGAACCGGGGGCATAGTCAAAGCGTCCTGTGATATATTAAATTTCAAAGTAAATGTATTAAACTAATCACATGATATCAGTTTTAATAATATGATCATACCGGGTTTTCACTCAAATACTTATGCTCAATCCGAGCATAAGGAGTAGATCCTAAGAAGTGATCGTATATCCTCATTTTGCGATTCACCGATGTTGTCTCACATATTTTCTACAAAATAAAGTACTTTATTAGTATGTGCGATGATTATATATAAATGAAAAATAATGTCATGATAATATCTTAAATTAAAAATAATCCACCTTCTTCTCACCCTCCCACTCGATAATGAGAGTCATCCAATTAAATGGATAAACTCTCTTATCAAGCTCATAGATCCTCTTCCAATCAGTAGATATTTTTGTAAAATATCTTTTTTTAAAGCACTCTTCCAACCCCGAATAAGCTTGGCCATTTTAGGGATAACATAATCCCAAGACTCTGGGTTGTCCTCAAGACAATAATGATCCTGCAAGTTACATGGCCAAAAAATTACACTATAAGAATAATCATTGTGAATTGTAAACAAAATAAGCAGTATAATAAATAATTACCATGAGCTTCACCCAAATCTCCTTTATGCCTTTAAATTCTTGATCCTCAAAGTTATGAGCAATGTTAATTGAGCATGGATCTCTTATTAAACAGCCTATCAGGTTATTAAATCTGACGGCCCAATCCCCAACAGGATTAAATTACTCTTCTATAATGGCCATTGTTGTACTAAATAAAAGCTAACACTCTATGATAAGTAATCAAGCAATCAAATCTATTACAGACTACACAGAGGATGTACTATGGGTTTTATTATTCTAAAAATAATTAGAGGGGGGGGGGGGAAAGCTATCAGATCTAATCAGTCGCAACGTCACAGTTTGTTTTACATCTAATAAAGATTGGAAAAGGAAATCAGTCGCAACGTCACAGTTCAAGAACAAGCAAAGAAGGTCCGATTGCAACTCCAGATAGAAACCAGGCAAATAAAACTTTATAATGAAACTTTATAACAGGATTTAGGGGGTTGGATGAATTGTTTCTTGGGTCAAAGATATTTTATGTATGCCCAAAAATGGTGAGGTCTTTTCCGCTCAGATTCTTAGAGCCAATGCCCTCTATGCAATTTTCCCTAAGTCAATTATAGATTATTGACAATGGTTATAAAAAACGCATCTCAGAGCATGACTATAGGAAACCATAACAGAAGAATAGATCCTAGAATACAAACAATATAACTCGTCTAATATCTAACCTTGTATAACAAGAAGAGTTTAGACTACAAGTCAATAATTACTCTTTTGGATGCAGCATTTTCTGGTATGCCAAACATATTTATCAACTTCTCTATATCATGAAAGGATTTCTGATTATGGTATATACGAGTCCTTACTCGATTAAACTTGATTAATTGACAATTAATTTGTTTAGAAAAATAAAAATTCATAGTTCATAGGAGGAAGTGAGATGGAACTTGAAACTACTATGGAAATATAGGGTTTATAATTTGATTAGCACTTGATAATCAAAGATAAACAAATTAGTTTCAGAGTAGTTAAAGAAGCCTTATAATTGATAGAATTGACTCATTAATTTCTAATGACTAGAACTTAATTGATCAAAATTGACTAAGTGATCCCTAATTTGATAGAAAAACTTGTTAAAGATTCACAGACAAATATGAAATCATAGTAGAACTCAAAATTATTGTTGCTATTTGTATTAGTGAAGACAAACAACCCTGAATTCGTCGAGGGCGCCGGCTGGTCGAGGGAGGCAGGTCGTCGGGGGGGGGGGGGAGTGCGGGCGGGTCGATGGGGAGGAGACGGAGGATCGAGGGCGGCGAGACGTCGGGCGGGTCCTGGGACGGCGGGCGGGTCCAGGCGGGGAGACGGCCGGCGGTTCCAGCGGGGGGAGACGGAGGATCTGGGGGGGAGACGGCTGAGAGGGTTTGGGTTTGATTGGATTAGGGTTTAGGTTTAGATATTTATGTCTTTCATATTTTAATTTTAGCCCCTCAAAATTTTATATTTTCAAATTAGTTTCTGAAATCTCATAGAAATTGCTATTTCAACCCTAAAATCTAACTATTCTTATCAATTTTTCTTTTACATCCTCTTATTTAGAGTTAATGATTAGATTATTTCAAAATCAATCCCTTAAATCTTCAATATTTCAAAATTAGTCTGATTGGCTATCTTCAATATTTCAAAATTACTCACTCAAATCATGGAAATTTCTATTACATCCCTCAAATCATCACAATATTTACTATTAGGTCCCCTGGTTAACACCGGTTATATTTAAAGAAATATTCTTTTAAATCTAACTATTATTACTAGTTTTCCTTGACTTTTAATTATAAAAAGTTAACCCGTTTGGACCTAGTTGATAAGTTCTGGTATGATAAGTTAACCCGTTTCAAAATTAGTCCGATTGGCAAGCATCAATATTTCAAAATTACTCACTCAAATCATGGAAATTTCTATTACATCCTTCAAATCATCACAATATTTACTATTAGGTCCACTGGTTAACACCGGTTATATTTAAAGAAATAGTCTTTTAAATCTAACTATTATTACTAGTTTTCCTTGACTTTTAATTATAAAAGTTAACCCGTTTGGACCTAGTTGATAAGCTCTGGTATGATAAGTTCTGGTATGATAAGTTAACCCGTTTCAAAATTAATTCGATTGGCTATCTTTAATATTTCAAAATTACTCACTCAAATCATGGAAATTTCTATTACATCCCTCAAATCATCACAATGTTTACTATTAGGTCCCCTGGTTAACACCGGTTATATTTAAAGAAATATTCTTTTAATCTAACTATTATTAGTAGTTTTCCTTGACTTTTAATTTATGTATAACAAACCATATTGTTAATTATTACAGCATTAGTATCGGGGTAGAATACCTAGGAATAACTTTTCTCAGACAATAGCAATATATGCGTCTTAAACAATAATAGTAGATGTGTTTCATGAGCCTAGAGGTAGGGGTGGAAGTGAACCAAATAATCAATAAACTGTTTAGTTATTATTCATCTAGCTATTCGATCAAATTTGATTCGCTATCTCATTTAACAATAAATGAATAGCTATTAGTTATTAAACTCATAAACAAATAGAAATTAACCAAATATGTATTCGATTTTCTTAGTCATTAAATCTTCGTTCAATTTGAGACATTAGCTTAAATGGCAAAGACAATTTAGAGGGGGAAATTAGTAAAATGATGCTTTGGGGGGTATTTACAAATATATACAATGCTTGGGTATATATGTAAAAATTTCAAAAAAAAAAGTAGTGGCGATCCAAGAGTTCGAACACATGATTCCACTAATTTTTAAACAAGCAAAAGGTATTTCCACTAATTCCATTCATTTATTAACGAGAAAACCACTAGATTCGTTCTATAAGCAAATTCAAATTCAGGAAGTATATATCACTTATCCCTAAAGAAGGGACATGCCTCCAGCGACAAAGTTACGGCTACAGCCTCCTCGATGACGACGCTAGAGGGGAGCAGGGGGCCCTTGAGTAGGCCACCAAATAACTGTCCTGGATCATAGTAGACTTCCACGTCCTCAGCTCTCAAGCTATCATCTACCTGCGTGGAACAAAATAGTATTGGATTACATTTAAAATATTATAGATTTGAGGGACTAATATTAAAATAATTCTTAATTTTTTTGTAGGGCCACTCATTAACAATGGGATAATCAATCACTAATGTTAATTTTTTACGATGGCGACAGACATTGGCGACAGATTTGATTCGTCACCAATAAGTATTGGCGACATATTCGAATCCGTCGCCAATAAGTATTGGCGACGGAACATTAGCGACGACTCGAATCCGTCGCTAATACTTATTGGCGACGGAACGAATTCGCCACCAATGTGTATTGGTGACGGATAGAATTTGTCACCAATAAGTATTAGTGACGAAACATTGGTGACGGATCACATTCGTCGCCAATGCTTATTGGCGACAGATTCGATCCGTCACCAATACTTATTGACGACGAATTCAATCCGTCGCCAATAAGTATTGGCGACGGAACATTGGCGACGGATCTATTCCGTCGCCAATATGTATTGGCGACACAACATTTTCGTCGTCAATACTTATTGGCGACGAATAGAATCTGTCGCTAATAAGTATTTACGACGGAACATTGGCGACGGATAGAATTCGTCGCCAATACTTATTGGCGACGGATAGAATTCATCGCCAATATTTATTGGCGACGGATCGAATCTGTCGCCAATAAGTATTGGTGACGAAACATTGGTGACGGAACACATTCGTTGCCAATACTTATTGGCGACAAATTCGATTCGCCGCCAATACTTATTGGCGACGAATTCGATCCGTCGCCAATAAGTATTAGCGACGAAACATTGGTGACGGATTAATGCCGTCACTAATACGTATTGACGACGCTTCATTTTCGTCGCCAATACTTATTGACGACGGATTGAATTTGTCACTAATAAGTATTGGCGACGGATCATTAGTGACAGATAGAATTCGTTGCCAATAGTTATTGGCGACGGATCTAATCCGTCGCCAATACTTATTGGTGACGGATTCTATCCGTCACCAATGTTGTCCCGTCGCCAAAGGTTATGGGCGACAGAAAACATTGGCGACGGATTGAAATCCGTCGCCAATACAAACATTGACGACGGGAACAACCCCGTCGCCAATGTTCCGTCGCCAATGTTTGTATTGGCGACGGATTTCAAATCCGTCACCAATACCCCGTCGCCAATACTCAGTTTTCTACTAGTGACGTTGGTTCTAAGTGAGACCCTAATCTTGTAAAATTATCTTCAAACTAGAATGTGTGGTAGCCCACAACATTAACAAGTTGGGCTTCATGGTCATCTACAGGCCGGTCATGCGCTCCTCATACATCAAAAAGATTTATGTTGGTTCTTTGATGGGATAGTGAAGTTTGCTTCAACAAGGAGAAATTTTAGTTCCTTATCTTTATTTTGATGCACAGTCAAGATCACAACTGTTGGGATCCGAGCACTTTAACTCAAAAAATTTCAGTAATATTTGATGGGATCACACCAACTTAGCTTTGTCTGTTCATGAAGTTACATCAGTTGTCAATGAAGTTACATTCGTAAATATTTGGATAAGTTTGATGGATAAAAGTAGGATGCATTAAATTAATATTCATTAATTATATGCACATTTCTATCATACGATATTCATGCTATTAGGAGTATCCCACATTGGAGTTTTGTTGCTACTTCCATATATGCTCCTAATGATCCTTCTGAGAGGGAGGTATGCTGGTGGGAAATTGATAGGATTAGAGGATCCCATGCTTTGCCGTGGGTGGTTTTTGGAGATTTCAATATGACTTTAAGCTTAGAAGAAAGAAGTGGCCTCTCTAGCTCCATTAGAGATATTAAATCTTTCCAAAGTCTCATCGACTCTGTCAATCTTATCGATCTCCCTCTAAGTGGCAGAAAATTCACCTGGTCCAATCATAGATCCCCTCCATCTTTAGCTAGATTGGACAGATTTTTGGTTTCGTTGGATTTTGAAGCTAACTTTCCTCTGATGGTTCAATATGCTTATCCATCTCAGTGCTCAGATCATTGTCCTATCATGCTGGATACTAACTCCCCTTTCCTCCCCCCCTCCCTTCAGATTTGAAAAGATGTGGTTATCTACCCCCTCTTTTCAATCCTTCATAGAATCTAGCTGGTCTTCCTTCTCTACGAGGGGTGAGCGCCAGATGTCCCTTCCTTTCAAGCTTAAACCCATCAAAAAGAGAATCAAATGGTGGAAAATGTACTGTTTTGGATCCCTGCCCCAGCTCCTCTCATATCTTATGGCTCAAATCCATTCCCTCAATATCAGTGAAGAGTCCAGAAATCTATCCTCCCTTGAATCACAACTTAGATCTGATTTAAAGGACCAGGTCCTCTCTCTTGCAAATACTGAAGAGATCAAGTGAAAACAAAGATCCCGTGTTCAGTGGCTGAAAGAAGGAGATAATAATTCAGCTTTCTTCCATAAAGTAGCATCATTCCACCGCAGAAAAATTTTTATCCCTCACCTTCTTATCAATGACTCTTTCATCTCCTTAGACAGTGATATAAAACAATCTTTTCTATCTTTCTTCTCGAACCTCTTCAGCAATCCTCAAGCCTCCAGTCTGAGACCCAACTGGAACCTTTTATACCCTCAAGAGCAAATAGATCTATCTTTCCTTGATCAGCCTTTCTCTCCGCAGGAAATCACTGAGGCTGTGGTTGGCCTTCACCCAGATAAATCCCCAGGTCCTGACGGTCTTCCCATCCTGTTTTATCATAAGTTCTGGTCCGTTATAAAATCTGATGTCATTGAATTCATTCAAGGTTTACACTCCCATCCCCAAGCTCTCCACAATATCAATTATTCTTTCATTTGCCTCATTCCCAAAAAGGATGAAGCTAACTCCCCTAAAGATTTTCGGCCTATAAGCCTGATCAACAGCTCTTGCAAGATTTTTTCCAAAGTCTTGGCAAACAGGCTTAGAAAAGTCATCCACCTTCTCATTGACAACTCTCAATCGGCTTTCCAATCAGGCAAATCTTCTCTGGACTCTTTCCTTTTAGGCCATGAAATGATAAACTTTTGCTCTTCTGGGAAAAAATATGTTTGTGCAATTAAAGTTGATTTTTACAAGGCCTTTGATTGTGTTAACTGGTCCTTTCTTCTATCTCTTCTTGAAGCTAGGGGTTTTGGCCCCAAGTGGTGTTCCTGGATCCATCATATCATCTCTTCATCCAAATCAGCTGTTTTGGTTAACGGTTCTCCTACCTCCTATTTCAAATGCTTCAGGGGCCTTAAACAAGGCGATCCTCTCTCCCCCCTTCTTTTTCTGCTAGTGGCGGATATCCTCGGTCAGATGCTCAAATGCAGTGCAGCCTTTGGAGACCTTTCCAACCTCAACTTGAGAGGTAATCTTAACTCAATAAGAACCATTCAGTTTGCGGATGACACAATCATCTTCTCTAGGGCTAACCCCTCTGATATGGTTACCCTCAAGACCATCCTCTCTATCTTTGCTAGCATTTCTGGGCTCTGCGCAAATCAACAGAAGTCTAACCTCTTCTATCTTGGCAAAATCCCCCAGAAAGGCAATGCACTGGCTAAAATTCTCGGATGCTCTGTTGGCTCCCTCCCCTTTTCTTATCTGGGACTTCCTCTGAAAAGAGGTTCTCTATCAAAAAGAGAGTGACAACCTCTCATTGAATCATTCAAAAAGAAGCTATCCCTATGGAAAAACAAAACTCTCTCTATAGGAGGTAGGCTGACACTTCTGAACTCTGTCCTCTCCTCCATCCCTCTACTATATGTTTTTTTTAAGCTGCCAAAATGGGTCATTAAGGCCATAGACAAAATCAGAAGAAACTTCCTCTGGAATGGCAGCCTCAGCTTCTCTAGATCTAAATGCCTTATCAACTGGGGAACAGTTTGCAAATCTAAGGAAGAAGGAGGGCTTGGGGTGATTGATATCCCCTCTTTCAACTCAGCCCTCCTCTCTAAATGGATTTGGAAAATTCTCGACAGATCATCTTTTCTACGCAAAGTGTTTTTCTCCATTTATTCAAAAAATGGAGCAAATCCTCTTGCTCTTCAACCAAAGATGTCATCCTCAAGATTTCTTCAAGACCTTTTCTCCATTCAATCTACCTTTTTTAAAATTGTCAGATGGAATGTGGGGGATGGTAACACAGGTAGTTTTTGGCACGATAAATGGTCCTCAGCTAATTCTCTTAGCAGCCTCTTCCCTCATGCATATAACCTTGCCCTCTCAAAAAACTGCAGCATTGGTTCTCAAGGCAGATGGCTAAATAATTCATGGTATTGGCACCCGCTAACTAGAAGGGGTATCTCCCCTAATGAAAGGGCAGACTTTCTCAATCTTCACTCTCTCTTAGATCATATTAATCCAGGTGGTCCATCGGAGCATGATGTTTTACAATGGCCTCTTCACTCTACGTGTATTTTCACTGTAAAATCCTTTTACACTTTTGTTACTTCAGGGGGTCAAAAATCCCAGTTCTTCAACATGATTTGGAAATCCAACATTCCCTTAAAGGTAAAAGTCCACCTCTGGATTATTTCTAAAAGGAAGCTTAATACTAGAGATAATTTAACCAAAAAAGGATGGATCGGCGACCCTCTTTGCCCTTTTTGTCATGGGGAAACAGAAACCCACGATCATTTATTTATTCACTGCCCTTTTGCTCGTGATGTTTGGAATTCTCTTCTCCCCCTCTTTCCAGCTAATAGCTGGCCTTCAAACATGGAAGATCTGCTGCTGCTCTACAAAGCTCCCAATATTTGCTCAGACATTAAAGTCATATAGAAGATTCTATTGCCATGTTTTTGTTGGAGGATCTGGTTTTGTAGAAATTCACTCATTTTCAAGGATATCCAGCCCATCTCGCTTCAAACTGCTACTAATATAGCGAGGTTTTCCATTTTCTGGTCAGGTACAGGAGATGATAGGATGGCGAGGAGGCTTCAAAGGGCATCCCTCAATCTCGGACTGCAGGAGCTAGCTAAGAAGAACACCCCTACAGATGCTGGGGACAATTTTTCCTGCAACTAAGCTCCTATGTCTCTTGTCCCAGCATGAAGAAGAAGTTTCTGTTTAGTGAAGATGCCCCCTTTTGGTTAGCTGCTAGTAGTACCTAGCATTGTCTAGTCATTATACACATTATGTGGTTGTTTTTAATCCCTTTGTTGTTACTTTCTGAAGTGTTTCTATCTAGCTATAGGGGACAGTAGGTCAAGTATGATAGGTGACGACAATGGTCCTCTCCCTACTCACTTCTCCTACTGTGCTCTCTCCAACTAGAGCTGATGTATTCTCCTCTTCTGATACTTTTGCAATATATTTAAATGAACAGAGCTTTACACCCTGTTTCTCAGGCTAAAAAAAAAGGAGTATCCCACATCCATTTAGTTCAATGTGTGTTTTTATGTTACAAGTGTGATCTAGTTTTATATTAGGAAAACAGTTGGATATTCATATGTTAAATATGTTTACACTAATGACTCAATCAAGGAAAGGTACTTTGGTGTATGCGATGAGTACAAGAAAAAGAACTATGAGGGTGTTTCAGTTTAATCTTTGCAAGATTGAAACCATTTAAGTTGAATATTCTTCTAAATATTAGGGCATTTCTTATTTTATTTTTTTAGAGAAAGTATTAGGGCATTTCTGTTGTTTTTTTTTTTTACAAGTGCAAGAGTATTTCTTCTTCTTCTTTTTTTCAAGTGCAAGGTTATTTCTGAAATTTCTGGAAATTTGGCGCACAAACCAAAAGGAAGAACTTTCTTAGATAGTATATAATATAGATTAATCTTATTAGAGTCAATTTGAGTCCAAATAGATTAGTCTAGCCATCTCGTTAATGGGCATTTTGATGCACTGTTTTTTTTTTGAACTGAAAAACACGGTGAGGTACCATGTTCCTAAGATATATTATATAAAGATATTTAAAAGAAGTCTGATACAAAAACAAAAACCAACAACAGAGCCGAGAGGTAAGAACACAGTAGAGAAGTTGGTAAGGAGCAAACCTAGTCGTCACCTACCGAACTAACACTAACAATGTTCTCACCCAAGGCCAAAAGAAAAACACACTAGATACTATTTAGTCTGTAGTCTAATACATCAAGGCCCCAACACAGTAAAAAAGAAAAAGCCAACAATAGCCATATCCTACTCAAAACACAGTGAGAACTAGGGCAGAGAGGAAGACTGACTGCATCAACTAAAATCAGAGAGATTGTCCCTGAAAGCTCCAGCAGTACCCTTCATGGCGATTTCTTGCATTTTTAGTTTTTTAGCAGCCCAACGAACACGCCTCGCCAGTCTATCTTCTTCGGCCCTTGTCCAGAACATAACATACCTAGCAATGTTAGTAGCGATATTAATAGGATTTGCGGGGAAATCTCTAAATATGAGATAATTTCTACAACTCCACATCTACTAGCAGAAGCACGGAAACAAATAATTCCAAATAACTTTAATATCAGCACAAATATTTGGATCCATGTATAAGAGAGTCAGCTCCTCCATAGATTGGGGCCATCTGGCAAAAGGGGCATGAGGAAGAAGGGTATACCAAACTGCTTGGCAAAAGGACAGAGGATAAACAGATGGTCATGAGTCTCAACCTCCTGGT
Organism: Asparagus kiusianus; assembly: GCA_022839385.1. NCBI lineage: Eukaryota > Viridiplantae > Streptophyta > Magnoliopsida > Asparagales > Asparagaceae > Asparagus > Asparagus kiusianus. The sequence continues at coordinate 13,411 of BQKN01064723.1, forward strand.
TGCAATGAGGGCAGTGGGGATCTCCTAACCAGCTTTTGGAGATCAAATTTGCCCTGGTGTTGAGTTTCTATTTAGATATGATCAAGAACAATACTTTAACCTTCAGAGGGATATGGGATTTCCATATGAAATTGTGAATATGAGACTTAACCCCACCAGAGGTGATGATGGTGTATAGAGATTTGACTGAATATAAGCCAGAGGGATGATAAGGCCACCATAAACTGTCTAGATTAGTATTATTAGCAACTGAAAACCCTTCCAAGAGGATTAGGAGATTATCAATGCCCCTTTTATCTCATAGGTAATACCCCTTCTGAGAATGGGGTGCCAATGCAAGTTAGATTAGTGGATATATCCTTGGGAAAGAACAGAGCTGCAAGAAGAGATTGCAAGATGATATGCTTTTTGAAAAAGACTACTAAGAGAGTTGTCATTAGTCCACTTATCAAACTAAAAATTACAAGTTTTACCGTCACCTACCTTCCATTTACCCATGTTGAAAAAAGAGGGATGAATTGAGTGCAGGTCTTGGTATCAGAGCTTCGGGCAACGCTTGGGCTTTTTGGAGGTATAGATCAGTTGGGAAGTTCATCTAGAGCTTCGATTGGTGATAAAGATTGGATCTTTGTGGTAAAGTTTCTATCTTTTTCAAGTTGGATCTATTTCCTATTTTTTCCGCAATAGTTTGGGTGCTTTGAGATATATGGCTGAAAAAGATAAAAGTGGGGAGGATTCTTCTAGTGTGAAGGTCGTCCAAAGTTTGAATATACATTCTATAAAAATAGATGTGAAAAAGTTTAACGACACAAATAATTTTGGACTTTGGCGATGTGAAGTCATGGATGCGCTAAATGCGCAAAATCTGGAAGATACGTTAGAGTTGAACGGGAAACCGGACAACATGGATGAAAAGGTTTGGAATAAAATGAATAGAACGGCGTGTGGTGTGATTAGGTCTTGCCTTACCCAAGATCTAAAATATTATGTGATGAATGAAACTTCGGCAAAGAAGATTTAGGAGGTCCTAGAGGGCAAATATTTGACGAAGAGCATAAAAAATCGTTTGCACTTGAAGATGAGGCTTTATCGCTTTCAATTGAAGAAGGGGACACCCATTAGTGATCACATGAACCACTACACGAAGCTACTTGTAGATTTGGCGAATGTAGATGTTATAGTTGAAGATGAAGATAATGCATTGTTGTTATTGAGTTCCTTTTCCGACGAGGAATATGAGACCTTCGTCCTCTCTCTTATTAATGGAAAGGCATCTCTTTCGTATAGTGAGGTCACCGCAGCCCTTGTGAACTATCAACTTCGAAAGAAGGACAAGGAGACTTCCATTGAGCTGGTTGCGGGGGCATTGGTTGCAAGAGCTAGAAGTCCAAACCGTGATAGGAGGTCGCAGTCTAGAGGGGGGCATCCTGCAGTTGGTAGGAATCAGTGTGCCTTTTGTAGAGAAGATGGACATTGGAAAGCCGAATGCCCAAAATTACAAGCCGTGAAGAATAAGGGGAAAGTTGTTCAAGCTTCAGAGGTGAATGTTGCCAAGGCTAGTGGTGACATTTCAGATTCAGATTCTTCAGGCTATTCATGCCCAGCTCTTCCGTCAGTTGGTGTTGCCGACTCCACCGAGTAGATGTTGGATTCGAGTGCTACTTACCACATATACCCTAGGAGGGATTGGTTCTCCAGCTTTCAGGAGTTGGAAAGAAGGGATGTTGTTCTTATGGGTAATGATCACAGATGTCCTATTGATAGTATTGGTACAGTTTGGATTAGGACGAGTAACAGAATGGTTCGGGAGTTGGTTGATGTGAGGTTTGTTCCTCAACTAAGGAAGAACATCATTTCACTTGGGTTATTGGAGGCAGCAGGCTATAGGGTGACCTTGACGGATTCTCGCTTGAAGGTCGCATCGGGGTCCATGATTATGATGAAGGGCGTCAGAAGAAGCAATTTGTATTATTTGCTTGGAAGCACGGCTATTGATAGGGAGATGACGTCTTCATCAGATTCGGCTAGACTGTGGCATTGTTTGGTGCTGGGATATATTATTGGTTATGCCGTGCACAGATTGTTGATGAGTGCTATGACCTGCAGATTGAAGTCCTGTGAGTACATTGGGATGAGCGAGGAGACCGAGGTGGAGTTCAGCACTTCTATCCATCGATCGAGGAGTCTTATTGGAGGTGTTCAGTCAGGCATTGGGGGGCCTTCCATGGAGGCATTAGTGGGAGGTAATCGCTATTTTGTTTCCTATGTTGAGGATTGTACTAGGCATATATGGGTTGCAGCCAAGTCCCGTTGGTCTGAAGCCCTAGTAGTCCGCAACAGTTGGAGGAGATGTATGAGCAGAAAGGTTACCCGTCGTGCTAGTTCTAGTAGGGGTTCTTTCGTGCATTGGTGCCGAGCTCATGGCTGTTGGAGACGCTTCAGATCGAGGAGAGGAGACAGTGGGGCGACGTGATGAGATGACGGATTTAGTGGGTCGTTCTTTTCTGGAGGAGGATCGGCGTTGGTTGTCGAGCAGTGGATTTGGTATTCGGGCTTTGACACGATTGGGCTATCTTATGAGGTTGTCGACTGCTGCGTGTAGAGTTGTTAGATCTGGTGGAGCTGCTTCAGATTTTGGTCGGTGTCGGATATTTGGCTACCCAGTACTTGGTCACATCATTGATGTGAGGTTGGATTCGATTGCGCATTTGGGATTCAGGAGTTCATTCGGCTATCAGTCGGGAGCTTCTGAGTTTGGTCTGAGCAGGTTTGTCACTTTGGACTCTTGGCAGGTAGAGAGTATTGAATAGATCAGAGGGATACCGCAGCGGGTAGAGGTTGATGCTACTCCACATCGGGTGGAACTTATTCCACATACTCCAGGTCATTTTGCACCTCAGGTGGAGGTGTTTGGATCGTTTCAATATGGGGCCGTTGGTGATGCTATCAGTCGCGCATTGGATGTTGGTATTGGTGAAGAGTTGAAGACTCTTCTTTTGCATTGAGGGCCTTTGAAGGCCATTGGGTGAACTACATGAAGGCTTGATTCCTTGGAGAGGATACGTGGCAGTCAGTTATGATGCACCCGATTTGGTGAGTAGACATAGTTGTTTTGGGGTGAGTGTTCGCACTCCCGTTTGGGTCTCGACATATTGTGGATGGGGTCCGTTTTCATGAGTCCGTTGCCATGGCGTACTGGATGCAACAAGCGAGACATTGGTTTGGTTGGTGTCGGCTCAGTTTGGAAGAATCTTCGCCGAGGTGTAGATTTGTAGAAATGGCAGGATTCAGGCAGACAGTTTGGCGGTCGACAGCGTTCGTGCACGAGACTTACTGGGCGTCAGGATTGGTGGAGGTCGACCGCGGCGGTCGACCGTAGAAGTTTCTGTTCTGTGGGCGGTCAACTGTCGCGGTCGACCGCAGAAGTCTCTGGATCATTGGGGCTCTTCTGGATTGAGGGCGGTCGACCGCCGCGGTCGACCGCCGAAGCGGTTTGGGCTGGGTCTATTTTCCAGACCCGTTTCGTTTGGGTTTTCTATAAATACCCAAACTTGATTCTGGGGTTTGTAAGGCAAGTGTTTTGAGCTGTTGAAAGGAGTTTTCTTTGGGTTTCTATTCTAGGAGCAATTGGAGAGATTGAGAGTTGATTTGTTAAGGGTTTATGAGAGATTTATAACCCTGGTTTGTTCCTCTTAATTTCTAATAGTGAAAACTCCACCCGCCTTGCCCTGTGGACGTAGGTATCTCGCCGAACCACATAAAATCTGTTGTTTGATTGTTTGTGCTATTGTTTGGTGTGTTGGTTTATCTCTTTCGGCTATTTGGTTGGATTTCAGCATAGGGGTTTCTCCCCAACAAGTAACTTAGTTGTTCCGTACGAGTATTAGTCTCATAAGGAATGGTATTCTTAAAAACTTACCACATTTTTAGAGTGAGCTTATTAGTTTCCTTGGGATCATGCTTGGAACCGAAATTTCCTCCAGTAGCGCGACATGGAAAGGAAACTAGATCATTGCTCAACTGTGTGATCATTAACTTAAAATTAATTAATTCGATATACATGTATATATCACGGAGTTCTGACTGGATTGTTAACATATAAGTTTGTATTTTCTATGTAAGAGCTAGTTGTTCATAAATACAACAAATTCTTCATATGGATTGGGCCGCCACGCGACATAACAGCTCAAAACGTATGCTTTCGTTCCTTTGTCAATCGGGCCCATAATTTTAATTTATCTAATATAAGGTACTCTTTCCTCGCATGCGTAAAAGAATTTTTGATTATTTCGGTATATTCTAATTTATTTACATACTGTTTTTGTCGTCTTCATTGAGTTTGGTTTCAACATCACAACCAGAGGACTCTTCTTAAGAATATTAATTATCATTTTTATAACCTTTGTATGTTTTGATCGGTCTTAACCTTCTTAATGTTGCTCTAACAAATACCAATCTTTGTTACGTATGGACTTGATGAACGTTATCAGTATACCTGAAATTTTTTTTATAAAAGATAGTCGATCTCTTCTTGGAATGTCCAGAGCCCCACACTTTGCATCGAGGGCAAAATTGTACTTTATAAATTGTGTTTACACATGATATTTCAATAGTAGTAAGTGAACATACCAAAATTGTAATGTTTTCTTTTACAATCAGGAGAAAATTGTACAAACATACCAAAATTAAAACCAGCATCCACCCCCCACCCCCGGCCCCCCAAAAATATAAATATAAAAGTAAAAAAAAAAAAGGAAAAAAGACACCACTTAACTCCAATTTTAGTAATTGTTAGATTTTCAGGTTTAGTCCTCCACATGCTACTATGCACCTCGACAAAATGTTAGTACCTGCAGCATTGATAAAATTGTACATTAACATGGAATTAAAACTAAAAAACATTGTTTAAGCAAGAATGGGTAATAAACTTATGTAAAACAGGGGCCATAGACTTGTTATAGGTGTAGAAATTATGAAAATATGAATACTTTGCTTATATGAAATATCTTGACATCCAAATGATAATGGATACAATTTACCTGTTCGAAAATTATACTTAACGTACTTCTTGACATTTGAAGGTTACTTGCGTTATTTACCTGTTCGAAAATTATACTTAACGTACTTCTTGACATTTGAAGGTTACTTGCGTTAGTACTGAAGTACACTTGTACAATTTTTATAGAGTTAAGAATACAACCTACTTAAAAATTGACGGAGTTTTCTCAGTTCTAAACTAGACCTAAAGTATAAGCCTTTTTCTTTTAACCTCCCTTTCCCCCCTTCTTCAAGATTCTGTCCACAATGAAATCTAAACACTCTATTCATTTGTCCAAAAAAATTCACATGCTTCCCACTTGACAACTTATAATTTCACAACACCTCCCCTGAACTTTGGGAGGTGTTGCACATAACCCCTCTAAAATTTATTTAATCTCACATAACCCCCCTAAATTATGAGGTGTCTCACAAAAACTCCCCTGAATTAGCTTATCTCACCCGACTCCTTTGCCTGTAATTTGCAAATAACTAAAATAAACCTCAAACTTTAGGGAAGGAGTATGTTGTCTTTAAATGACAGGTGATAAACTTTTGAGAGTTTTCCACTCAATGACATAACTATACAAATGGTGGGGGTGGGGGTGGGGGTGGGG
>BQKN01064723.1:19164-29692 GCA_022839385.1 Asparagus kiusianus
GAGTGGTTAGGTGAGATAAGCTAAACTTCAGAGGGTTTTGTGAAATTAACCCTTCTAACTGCCAACAGACAGTAGTTTTTTGAAAAACGTTCATGATAATTTCTCTCCAGAAAAAAAAGATTCCGCCATCCACCTTAAAAAAAATGCATTGTAATTCAAATACAGGTAAGATTATGGATATAGGCGTACGAAACTTATATATACTCACAATGCTTGGACGGAAATGCAGCAAAATATCTTCTTTTTCTTCATCTAGGAACTGCAACTGGTGCTTCTTGGCAAAAGCTCTTCAGCTCCTACCTTCATATTAGGGGTTAATGCGCCTTTTTTGAACCTTTCGTCGAGCACCCCAACCTCCACCGAGAAAACTGCACAGACTGGCCTGTGATCAGAAAATCTTGATTCACCTCGATAGTATGATAGTTGCGTGATTCCATCACCATGCCAGAGTATGCGATCACACCTGATAATTCATTCATCAATTATTCCAAATGAAAATAGTTCATTGGAGAGAAAAATTAATGATGGCAGAATTAAAATTTAGGGTTAATTACACATAGACCCCCTGAACTATTTTTGTTTTTAACTATCACTAAAGTTTCATTATTGTAGATAGACCCCCACAGTTATTTCTTTTACTCTTTTACCCTGGATGAAATTTCGGAAGATATTGCCCATGAGTGGAATTAGTGAGTGCAATAAGAAACTATAAAGATAGTAATTTCAAATTGTGGACGCGGGGGTCTGGGGGGCCCACCCACGTGGGTGGGTCTTTCGTGGGCGCCTGCCCACTGTGTCGCGTCGCCTGCCTTCGTGCGCGTACGCCTGCCAGCCCTCGTGGGCGTGTTTCGTGTGCGGCCAGCCCTCGTCCACGACTTTGTTTCGTGCGCCGCCTGCTCGAGTTCGTGCGCCGCTTGCCTTCCCGCGCGCGCGAATTTCTTTCCCGTGCGAGTTCCCTTTCCCGCTTCGAGAGCCCGCCAGCCTACTTCGGATTTTCTCCTATAAATAGGAGGTGATTGTGTAGTGTTTTGTGTGGGGAAAAATCTCAGGTGGAGTTTTGAGAGAAAAGAAAGAGTGAGTTGAGAGAAAACTTGTAATAGTTTGGTATTCTCCTCATAGTTAAAACCCCCTCCCGTGGACGTAGGCAAGTTTGCCGAACCACGTAAATCCCGTGTTTGTATTTGTCTTATCTGTGAGTTGCCATAGCTTGTAGGTTCCCTCGATATTTCAGTCCTAGAACTGATGAGAGGAAGAGTGTATATTTCACTTTGATTAAATATATCACTTTTGATTCTTGTTTCCTTTGAGAAATAAGAATTTTGCTATCTATTCTAGTTTCCTTTGAGAAACAAGAATATAGAGGTTGACTTGTGTTTTTGTGACTATAAAAACCAAGGCTATCTCTCAGGTGATATCGCTTCCGCAACGGTGGGCGTGCCTCTGTGCCTAACAATTAGTATCAGAGACATTATTCAGATTGACGGTGGTTGAGCTACTAATCTGAGATGGTGGTTGACTATTGTGTGGTGAACACAAAAAAATTGTTAAAAATTCCTAAGAGAAGCGGATTTACATAATACAAGCAGAAAATGACTTCTACAAGTAAAACAAGTAAAGTTGGAAAATACGAGATTGAAAAATTCAATGGGAAAAATAATTTTCCTATTAGAGGATGCAGATGAAAAATTCACTGATTTCGTAAAAATTGCACAAGGCTTTGACTGGAAAAGAGAAGAACAAAAATATGTCTGATGAGGATTGGGAGGAGCTGGATCTGGAAGCACGGGCATCGATTATCCTTTACCTTGAAAGGGATGTAGCTTTCTTGGTGGACGGGGAGGAAACGGCTGCGGAGATGTGGTTGAAGTTAGAAAGCACCTTCATAACGAAGAGTCTAACGAACCGGATCTATTTGAAATCCAAATTGTATATTTGCAGGGCTCGTTAATCCGGGAGTACATCAACAAGTTCGATAGGATCATATCGGATTTAAAAGACATTAAGGTGACAGTAGGAAGATGAGGATCAAGCGCTTCTACTACTTCTATCTCTGCCGAAGTCTTATGAGAACCTGATGCAAACACTGATGCTTGTGGGTGATACTTTGTCGATGGATGAGACTAGAACGGCGCTTCTAACGGATGATCTTCGAAAAATTACAACTAGTGATATGACCACTGATGATAACAAAGAACAAGTGCAGAGACTGTTTGCCAGAGGAAGAGGAAATGAGCGAGGAAAAAACAAGGGAGGAAAGTCTAGATCTAAGTCGAGACCTCTTGCGGGACGAGCGTGTTTCAAATGCGGTAAAGTTGGGCATTTCAAGATCGATTGTCCTAACAAGAGAGTAGGTAGGAAAAAGAACAACAAGACTGAAAGACGAGAAGGTAATGAAGAGGCGAACTACGCTTCAGGGGAAGGGAACGATAAGGAATGCTATATCGTCATGGGTGACGAGGATACCTCCGGGAAGTGGATTCTTAATTCGGATTGCTCTTACCACATGTGCCCAAATAGGAAGTGGTTTACTACCTATAGAAGCATTGATGGTGAAACCGTATTGATGGGGAATAAGCATGCTTGTAAAACGGTGGGGCTCGGTGATATAAAAATCAAGATGCATGATGGAGTGGTCAGAACCCTAACGGACGTGCGACACATTCCCGACTTGCGGAAAAATCTTATTTTAGTTGGTGCTTTGGACTCCGAGGATTACAAGATTGTAACAGAGAACGGAGTGAAGATGGTTGTTCGAGGTTCCCTAACAGTGATGAAGGGTGTCCATCAAGAAAATCTATATACTCTCTCGGGTATGACGGTGACGGGAGATGCAGCAGTTAGAGCTGAAGGAAGTGGTGGAGACCCATGTGAGCACACACGGTTATGACATAGGCGGCTTGGACACATGTCAGAGAAGGGTCTGGATCTGCTTGGTAAAAAGGGTTTGCTAAAGAATCTGAAGAAATATTGCATGGATTTTTGCGAGGATTGTGTGTATGAAAAGACGCACAGGGTCTAGTTTCCAAGGAGCAAGCACAAGAGCAGAGGAATACTAGATTATGTGCACACGGATGTTTGGGGTCTGGCTTCGATAACTTCCAAGGGTGGTTCCCGATATTTTGTCTCATTCATAGATGATCATTCAAGGTATGCTTGGGTTTATTTCCTGAAGCATAAGAATGAGGTATTTGAGACATTCAAGAAGTGGAAGGCGATGGTTGAGAACAGGACAGGAAAGAAATTAAAGACATTAAGATCTGACAACGGTACAGAGTATACAAATGGTGCCTTCAAGGAGTTCTGTGATCAGGAGGGGATTGCCAGACACTGGACAGTAAGATCTACACCACAGCAAAATGGGGTCGCGGAGAGACTGAACCGAACACTACGGGAGATAACAGTGAGTATGCAATCTTATGCTGGTTTGGGTAAAGAATGGTGGGCAGAGTCGATTGCTACAGCTTGCTATATTATGAATCGATCTCCACATTCGACATTGGACGGTGATACACCCTATCGGGTGTGGTCAGGGGAGCATGCAGATTATGAAAGGCTCCGGATTTTCAGGTGTACCACCTACTATCACGTCAACGAGGGAAATCTTGACGCGAGGGTCAAAAATGTAATTTTTTAGGGTATGTAAAGGGCGTAAAATGCTACCGCCTTTGGTGTACAGAAGATTCGAAGTTCGTGATCAGCAGGGACGTTACCTTTGATGAGAAGTCCATGATTGCTAAGGTGCCCAAGGATGGTGGTGTTGAGACTGTTGGGACTTCTAAGTCCCAGATTATTAAGATAGATCCTAAAGACCAACCAGGTTCTAGTCGTGTTCAAGTGGAAAGTCAGGTAGATGATGTGCTTGAGCAGGAGGAGGTTCAGCAGGAGAATACACAAGCACTATAACAACAGTAGCTCGAGGATAGCTTGGCTTTCACTCGGTCAAAACAAGTATACAAGCAGGTACAGAAGCTGGGGGCTGATTAACCCCTGAAACACTATGGACATGTTAATTTGGTTGAGTACGCATTCTCGGTGGAGGAAGATGAGCCGGTCTCCTTCAAAGAAGCTATTCGGGATAGAGATAGCGAGAGTTGGTTGGCTGCGATGGAGGAGGAGATGGAATCTCTCCGGAAGAACCAAACATGGGAGGTGATCCATTACCTGTAGGAAAGAAAGCTATAGGTTATAAGTGGCTGTATAAAAGAAAGAAAGATCCAAAAGCTCGGTGGTACAAGATACAAGGCGAGACTAGTAGCTAAAGGGTTTGCACAAAGAGAGGGTGTGGATTACGATGAGATATTTTCTCCGGTGGTAAAACATACTTCTATTCGGGTGCTATTGAGTATTATTGCTCATGGTGATATTGAGCTGGAACAACTCGATGTTAAAACGACCTTCTTGCACGGAGACTTGGATGAAGAGATCTATATGCATCAACCTGAGGGCTATAAGATTGAGGATAAAGAGAACCATGTATGTCGCTTGAGAAAGTCACTCTATGGATTGAAGCAATCTCCTCGGCAGTGGTACAAACAATTTGACTCCTTCATGCTGAAGCATGGGTTTTCCCGAAGCGACTATGATTGTTGTGTTTATATTCAGAAGCTTCGTGGAGGTGATTATATCTATCTTCTTTTGTATGTGGATGACATGCTTATTGCTTCTAAGAGCAGGGTGGAGATAGATAGGCTCAAATCTCAACTTGGTAAAGAGTTCGAGATGAAGGACATTGACGCTACAAGAAAAATACTGGGTATGAAGATTAGAAGAGAGCGGGCGAATCGATAATTGTTCTTGAGTCAGAATGGCTACATAAGCGGGTAATCGTAAGGTTCGGGATGTAAAGTGCAAAGTCGGTGGCGACTCTATTGGCTCCATACTTCAGACTCTCAGGTAAACAATCTCCCACTACAGCGGAAGATAAGGCATATATGGAGCGTGTTCCTTATGCTAGTGCAGTTGACAGTTTGATGTACGCCATGGTGTGTACACGTCCAGATATTTCACAGGCAGTTAGTGTGGTCAGCAGATTCATGGAGAATCCGGACAAGACGCACTGAGAAACGGTGAAATGGGTTCTGAGGTACTTGAAAGGTACCGTGGATACGGGTTTATGTTTTGGTGGAGATACATGTCAAATCGACGGGTATGTGGACTCAGATTATGCGGGCGATCTAGATAGACGGTGATTATTACTGGTTATGTATTCAGGATACATGGAGCTCCAGTTAGTTGGCGATCGATGTTGCAGGCTACAGTGGTACTTTCTACAACAGAGGCTGAGTACATAGCCATGGCGGAAGGAGTGAAGGAAGCATTGTGGCTATGTGGTCTTCTAGACGATTTGGGGATTGAGCAGGAGAGCGTGAATATGTGGTGCGACAGTCAAAGTGCGATTCCCTTGGCGAAGAATCAAATTCACCATACTCGTACCAAGCATATCGACGTCAGATATCATTTTGTACGGGATGTCATAGAGGAAGGTGATATTTCTCTCATGAAGATGCACACGAATGATAATCTCGCAGACATGTTAACAAAGGTGGTCACAAGTAGTAAGTTCCAGCATTGCTTGGACTTGCTTCATATCAGCCCGTGTTGATTTGCCCAAGAGGGCATGGCCTTTCGGGGCGGTGATGGAGGTAAGGTGAAGACTATGTTGGAGAATAATTGCAGAACTAAAATTAGCTTGATCCCGGTGAAGGGTACGTAGGCAGCCGCGGTATAGTGGCGTAGCTGGTCTGACCTGGTTTTGGCCTGGATCTCTCTGGTGGAGTTCGTGGGGTTCTTCTGGTGTTCGTTCAAAATTTAAGGTTTATCAAATGATGAACGAGGTGGAGAATTGTGGACGCGGGGGTCTGGGGGCTCACCCACGTGAGTGGGTCTTTCGTGGGCGCATGCCCACTGTGCCGCGCCGCCCGCCTTCGTGCATGTACGCCTGCCAGCCCTCGTGGGCGTGTTTCGTGTGCGGCCAGCCCTCGCCCACGACTTTGTTTCGTGCGCCGCCTGCTCGAGTTCGTGCGCCGCTTGCCTTCCCGCGCGCGCGAATTTCTTTCCCGCGCGAGTTCCCTTTCCCGCTTCGAGAGCCCGCCAGCCTACTTCGGATTTTCTCCTATAAATAGGAGGTGGTTGTGTAGTGTTTTGTGTGGGGAAAATCTCAAGTGGAGTTTTGAGAGAAAAGAAAGAGTGAGTTGAGAGAGAACTTGTAATAGTTTGGTATTCTCCTCATAGTTAAAACCCCCTCCCGTGGACGTAGGCAAGTTTGCCGAACCACGTAAATCCCGTGTGTTCCCTCGATATTTCAGTCCTAGAACTGATGAGAGGAAGAGTGTATATTTCACTTTGATGAAATATATCACTTTCGATTCTTGTTTCCTTTGAAAAATAAGAATTTCGCTATCCATTCTAGTTTCCTTTGAGAAACAAGAATATAGAGGTAGACTTGTGATTTTGTGACTACAAAAGCCATGGCTATCTCTCAGGTGATATCGCTTCCGCGGCGGTGGGCGTGCCTCTGCGCCCAACATTCAGAACAATGATACTAGGGTTTTTCCTTTTTTTGGGGGGGTGGGGGTGGGGTGGGGTGGGGGTATGTGCAATGGACCCTTCAGTTATGAGACATCCCGCGATGAAAATGGTTAAATTTGGGGTGTCGTATGCTTCTACTATGATTATGTAATAAATTATATATGCACCTCATTGGTGCATGGACAAGAACATTTACACTACTTTTTGATTCTTAACCAAAGTTTTCATGGGTCACAAAAAGTGTACACGACGACATATTACATGTTAGTTTGCGAAGGCACGTGAAAGGAGATGAATTACAGTAAATGTAGTTGCACATAAATTAACTCAAAACTTAACTGAGTCATGATTCCAAACATATTTAATCATATATCCAACTAATTTTTCTACCATTATGTGACTAAATCTCATCTCATGCCTTTGCTAGTCCAAAACCGCACATTGAACTAAATGGATACAACATATTCCTAACATAGTAATGCACATAAATCAGCCAAACAACTTAGTTACCATAAATCTATAACACAGTGCAATTCTATAATCATTTACTCTTAATGACTCACGAGCCTAAAAATCATAGCAATAGCATAGTCCCAGTCCCATACACATACCATGCTGGAGTTCTTCTTTTCTTTTTACATGTTGCAGTCTCACCAGCATAAGCATCTGAATTGTTTGAGTACTTGTACGTTGGAGCAAAATAAATTTTCCCTTCACGCCATCCTCTGAAAACTCGACCAGAGTCTCGTTCAATCTTAAGCTACCAAAAGAAATATTTAAACAGATAGTAATCCTGTATCTGTAATTTCTTAAATACGACACAAAAGTGATATACAAAATGGCATGATACGTACCTGATCCTTCTCGAAAAGGTCATCCCAATTGTTGTCCTCGAGTAAGTTCCTTGTCTCAGAGTAACTTAAGGAAATTCGGTAGTTCAGATCTCCCAACCATATTATCCGGCTAACATCATGAAGAGGGTAAATCGCAAACACACCAAATGTCAGGTTTTTTTTGTGTGTGGAAGTTTAATGAATTTGAAATACGTGCTTGTAAAAGATGTACTTACTCATGGTCAAGGATCTTCTCAGGGTTTCTTCGCCAAGGTGTCTTGCAAATCTTTGGAAACTGTGTATTTTTAAGTATCTCTATAACATCAGCATTTCTCCTTAGCTCGTCGCCTTCTTTCTCTCCTGAAGCTAGGTGACTACACACGAAGCAAAAGCTGGTTTGATGCAAAGACATGCTCACAGATATACATCCCTGCAATTCACCAGCAAACCCTTTAAAAACTCTAAGTGATCAACTGTTAGCCATTTTTTCATGAAAGTATTCCTAATATCCATAAGGTAGTAAGTTAAGATGTATTAAATATCCAAAGAAAACCTTGAAGTTATTCATCCACAAAGAAATCATCTGTGGATATCAATACATGCGCCTCCATATGATGTTTTCTTTCAAGAAAAATGAACAAAACTTCAAAAAAAATGATAAATGTATGATTCCAAATTATAATTTAATATACGGATTAAATGTAGTTATTCAATAGGGGTAGATGTATGTAAGCATGTATGCATGCGTGTGTACGTATCCCTTCATGCTCTTCATGATGCTGATTGGTGTGTTTCTGACAGAGCACTCATCCATACCACTACAACACCATAAGTCTCTCCATATCATAGACAATGGGCGATGGCTTGGAATTGTGCCATGTCAGCAACATACCAAGTAACATGCCAACACTACGGTGAGAGACACCACGCCTGGTTTACTCATTCTCATACAACACAGACTAACACCATAAGTTTCTCAAGGTGAACATTACAAAGATGAAATTGTAATCTTTTTTACATGAGAAGTAAACTTATAGTTCTATAACTGACCTTATTACCAAGGTAGCCCAAAACCCCACGTCCAATGCATGAAATCCGTAAATGGCCAATGTGTCTTACAATTTCTCTCCTCACCCAAACAGTAACAAAAATCCCCACCATTTGCTTGCAGGCCACAAGACTATACTTCATCTGATCTGTTGAAGTTTCTGCCGTTATATTTTCCACCATGAAGCTATTTGATTCTTCATCTTCCTCCGATGAATCATCATCAATATAGGGTTGCGGGCATCTGAAGCAGGAGTATCTGTAGTATTTCTTCGTGACCTCTGAAGGGCAGTTGCAGACCTTAAGTTGTCTTCCTTGATCAGTTTTGAATGATTTGCTGACTGATTTTAATGATGGCTTATGAAAGAACAATATGCTATTAGAAGGACTTGGATATTTAGGTAACAAGTAAGGTTTTGAGAATGGTAATGAGGTGTTAGGGTTTTGAAGTGGCGTGTTTGGGCAGCTAATAGTGCGAACAACTGGTGACCGATTCAAGGCTTGGCTGATCAGAGCAAGCCATTTTGCTGCTGGCTGGTTATCTTCTAGTACAAGCACATTTCCAGCATTCAGAGGGACTATTTCCTGAAAACTAACACATAACGAAGGGAAGAAAAGAAATAAAGTACTAAAGTCAATAGTGCATTAAACTATGTATATAAATTTGTGGACAAAAATTTAATCTCTCAAATATTGTAGTCTTGGATCTTACCCTAAAACATAAATATCTGATTGGTCATCAACTGGGAGAAAATCATTGAGATTTAATCCAAAGCGAGGGGGGTTTCCACCGACATTCCATGTAGCAGTGAATATTCTGTTGAAATTTGAACACACCAAACGAAAACAGTATTTTATAAGTAAAAAAGCCAGATATCAAACAGAAAATGAGCAAGCATACATCAGGGACATGAAACCACCTGAATGCTTGTGAATCCAAGTTCTTGGTTATTGAGGAAGAAAAATCATCGAAACACAAGTTCTCTATTCGTGAAGTTGAATCTGCTTCTTAACATATGTTTCAGTAAAGAAAGAAAAGATAAGAAATCAACGTTTTGGAATCGTTTAGCGCAAATAATTATCAATTTAAGGGAAATACCTGAAAAGCTTTTCCTAAGGGTAGGAGACGTCTCTGAGAAATCGGGGATCTCACTGACTTCAACTGTTTAATTTTTTCACGCAAAATATAATTAATAAAACAATAAAGATGGTTCATAAGACACATTTTATAGATAATTGGAAATTCACATATTGTACCATCACAAACTCATCAGATAGATATAAACTGAAAAAAAACTGCTTCTCTTGTTCTTTAGTGTACATTGATGTTTATATTTTTTCTTGAAAGAATGTTCTTTGTTATGTCATTAGTAAAACTCATCAATAACTAATTTCATTTATGGTTGTCAAATTGCACCATGATAATCAGAATTTGGAACATGCGAGCAAGCTGTAACTCTATGGAAATAAAATGCATTTTTAATCTCTACAAGTTTCGTGAGAGTTGATTAATATTTTCCGAACTTACATATCACTGACATGCACCAGAGACATTATGCAACATGACACAGATATGATAATATGGTCAAGTTTAAAAAGCTTAAGTTATGGATACTACATGAACATAATCATAAAAGCGTATTATAGTTCATTATAGTGTATGTGGATGTCAATAGACATGGATATGGAACTACGTAATTCTGAGATAACACAACATGTCAGATGTTGAGTTTCAATTCGACTAAACATAGTGCATACATAAGATAAACGTAGTAGTTCATTTGGAGTCTTTGTAGAAAAAAGTTCTTGTATTTCCTTTAGTAATTAAAATCTTCAGTTCCATTCAAATTCCCAATTTGTCAGCTTGTAAATAAAATGTAACGTTAGTAATGCTAGAACACAAACAATTCTCTAAATGTACAAATCTTCAAAAAGTGAAAGAACTAACCAGAGTAAGACGGCACGGTTTCATTTTCCTTAGTTTCTTTCTTTTCTTTCATTCCACATATTCTCGGGAATAAAGACTGCAATACCACGAGTAGTAAAATGTTAGCATTTTAATAGAAAATGTGCATATGCTTCAATTTTATTCAGCCATAGATGATCTAAAGAGATGACCG
>BQKN01064723.1:29792-88830 GCA_022839385.1 Asparagus kiusianus
AAACCCCCAAAAAAAACCAATAGAGAAGACCATTGCATTACCTAATGCAAGTTTTATTATATAAATCCAAACAGTAGAATAAGTTCTGGCAAAGTATGATGATCATTGATCATGGCTCATGACTGCTTCGAATCATGACTCTTTGTGCATGGCAAGGTTCAAAATTGTTCGCGGCATTTTGTTCTTCAAAGGATAAAGTTGGACAGTTTGAATTTTCAATTTACATGACAGATGAAAGATTTTTACAAGGAAGATATTTATCCAAACAATATATCAGAAGGAATAAAACAAATGAAAAGGGAAAAGAAACAAAGCTGAAAATACCTTCTTCCTCTTATTATCAAGCTCGAAAGACATCTCCCAATCCTCTGTTTTCCCTTCAGCCAAGAAGAAGATGGTAGAACTAATAAATCTCCTCTTCAGCTATTTTCGCCAGACAAATTTCTGTGTAGGAAAAAAGAAGAAGGAAACAAATTAAACAAAAGGAAACGATCGCAGACAATGTTCTATGTCAAATGACAAGCAAAGAACATTAAGCTTACATTTAAACCAAACCTCTTAAAAAAAAAACCCTTGAGTCAATCTGATTCTAGATCAAAATAAAAAACAAAAAAAAATGGAATCAAAATTAGCAATCAATATCCACGCTTGACAGGGTCCAGAACCCACAAAAACCAAAAACCCAATTAAGTTTTTGATCACCAATTGCCAACAAAAGTTTTAGGAGAAAAACAATGACCAGGTTTTCTAAAATCAAGAAAGAAGAATAATAATACAAGAGACGCACAAAGTATTTACAATATCAGAGCATGTTCTAAGTCAAATGATAAAAACAAAGATAATTAAGATTGCAAAAAACCCTGTTGACACAATCTAATTCTAAACAAAAACCCAAGAAACCGAGCAATGTTGTCAAAATTATCAATCAGAAACCAAGCCCACATAATCCATTATATATATAAAAAAACTCACAATATCAGAACAAATTCCAAGTCAAATGATATAAAGTAACGAGGATTACAATTAAACCCGGCATCTTAACAAAAACCCTGTCGAAACAATCTGATTCTAAATTACCAATAAAAAGCCAAGACCCAAGTTTTTGATTATCAATTCCCAACAAAATTCTGGGAGAAAAACGATGACCCAGTATCGCTAAAAGAGGACAAGCACAAAGTACAAGCACCTGAATATTCTTTAAGAATTAGAAGAAGAAGAAGATGGGCCTGCGAAGCTCTCTCTTTGTTCGTTGGAAACAACGTTCAGTTTCCTTGAGATGAGAGGAGCTCACGTGGAAGCCTTTGGTATGCCCAAAAATGGGGCTGCTTTGAAAATTTCGCCCAAGATATGGGAACTGAAGAGGCTTTGTGAAACGTCTTAAATGATTTGTTGTTGTTATCGTATAATGAGTGTATTGTGTAATAAGCATATTGGTTTGGAGTTTTTTTTTTTTTTTGGGTCCTTTGTTTCCTTGAAAGGGGAAAATGGGGGAGAGTAACGTGCGTACAATTCATCATAATTTTATGTGTTTCCACGCGCGTATATGCTACATGCACATTGTTCCTTGTTAAGTTGATAATTAGATATTTTAATTATAATTTTTCAATTGAAATGTTGTGTAGTTTAATTTATTTTGGATGATGATATTTGACTGTTGTATAGTGGTGATAGCTGTTATATTCTGAGAGATCGAAAGGACGCTTTGAGGGATGTAGATATCTTTGTTAGCACAAAACAATAGTAAACACTCTGTGCAGATTGATACAATTATGACTTTTTTTGGCACTTGGTTACCCTTGTTGACATAAGGATGTAAATTCTAGGGAATTTTTTTAAAAAAAGATCGTTTTTGCTAAATAATTAGTAAAATAGATCATTTTACTAATTATTTAGTAAAATAGACCTTTTTTTTGGCTAACAAGTCAAAAAAGAGGTCGATTTTTAAAAAAAATAGGCTGCTGAAAACATACGGGACTAGTAGTCCCGTATGTTTTCTGTATTTTTTTTTAAAATCGACCTCTTTTTGGCCAACGAAGATGTCTATTTTGCTAAATAATTAGCAAAATGGTCTATTTTGCTAATTATTTAGCAAAAAATGACTTTTTAAAAAATTCCCTAAATTCTAATGGTGAGCCCAGGTCATTAGCATTGTCTCATTAGTAAGCGAATAAAAATCACGTTAGATGCATGTGATTAAGGGTGTTTTCAACCATACATGGGCAGTTCAAAATATCTTATGATATATTTTGATATGATTTCTACTTTCTATGTATTCCAACAGCTTCTTCAAAATTTTCTCCAAAATGGGGAAGCAAAAGTCATATTCTTCAAATTATTTTTACACGAACTCCAACAGCTTCCCCATTTTGAAGAATCCTTTTTTTCCTTCAAAAAACTGAAGAATGCTGCAGATTTGGGGGAACTTCCCCATTTTTTCTACTTCATCCCTATTTTGGGGAATGAGATGGGGAATCTGTTGGACCAAAAACCTAACTAAATTCTCCAAAAGTGGGAAATGGGGAAGCTGTTGGAGATGCTCTAAATTGTGTATACTTTAAATTTTTTTGGCAATCTTTTAACTTTTGAATTTTAAATAAAATTAAAAAAATCAATTTTATTAAGAATGTAAATAAATTCATCTTTGAATTAATTACATTGCGTACTATCATGCCCTTGAAGTCATCGGATGGATTGGCTACGCTTCAGATAGTTATTATAACTAGACAACCAAATTTGAAATTATTTGTATTTGGCTACAGCTGTTGTAAATCCCCCCCACCAGGTGGGAACATGAGACAATTAGGAAACTACTGATAGTCTTCTTTCTTTCTTCTTATTATTAAATTTTTTTCTTATTTTCCTTTATGGTAAATATTGGTGAACTGCGAAAGGATAGCTAAGGCCTCTTAACTCTTTCCAAATAAAAGAAGAGGTCAATGGGAAAAAAGAAAGGGTCTTTCTCAAACAAGTGAGAGTATGCATTAAAGTTTTGCTCTTTTGACTTTAAGAATTATTAATGAGAACAGAAATCGAAGGAATAACAACTCTTGTTTCTTAAGGAGAAGAATATGTGTTTTTATCTAATATCTAATCTAATCTAATCTAATATATATACTATTATAAATGTAGGTTGCTATGTTAAAACATTTCTTCTCAAAATGCCCTTCAACACATCCATTCGTGCATACATGAAACACACAAATACATAATTTTTCATAACCTCACCACTGACTATACATCCATTCATCTTTTCATACATACATGATGACATGTGCATACTCAATTTTTCATTACCTCCATATTTATGACCATCAAAATTTCATTTAACCACCCACTCATAATATTCATCTACTAACTATTGACACTAAATATAACTTTATTTATACTAATGATGAAAAGCTTTACAATTATTCACCTCCCACCAATCACTATAAACAACAAAACTTTATCAAATTTTACCAACCAAAATTCCATTCATAATCAAAATTTAGACGAGAAAGAAAGAAGCCGAATCTATACGTCTCAAAAACCACAAGATTCAAGTCCATTTCTCTCACAAATAGAACTCGACACTTGAGAGTATATCAATTTTCCCCTCTAAACCTATATAAGCCTCGTTGACTACCCTCATCCAGGACCACAAAGACACTATCGATCGCATGAATTGCATAACTACTGATTTTTTTATAGAAGCAAACTAAGCATATCACTACAAGCGATTTTTTTTTAATTTATGTTTACCTTAGTTTGGTCTGTATCCATGGAATAAGAATATGAATGCATTTATCATGCATTGTCAAATATGAAATGCATTACATTTGCATGATTAGTTCATTTATTCTAGTTTTGACCATAATTTTAAGAAATTTTGGATATGAATGTAAATATGAATGTCTATGCATCCTTGGTTTGTGTATTGTACTTAGTATAGAAGGTAATGTGTAAATATTTACAATTAGAAGTTTTTTCCCTTTGGGCATGTAAGCCCATTTGTGAAATTCACCTTTTTAGACTCGAGGAAATAAAGTTCCCTAAATATGCATTAATTTTTCAAATTATCTTAAACATGCCATACCTTCCATGCAACTATCATTAAGTAGTTCAAACTAAGAAATAAATAGAAATATAATTGTTAAAGGAGAACGAATATGTGTTTATGAAGTAACTTAAGAGAAGAAAAATTTTAATGTTGTTACACCCTTCAAGTTTGCATATCACTTATACTATAAGTTCAAAGAATTATTTTATTTATTTCATGAAGTGTATCTCATCCTTTCATTCTTTAATATGTGGCTTTTTAAATATATATAATCCAAAAGTAGCATTTTGCTTTAAATTGTTTAAAATTATCACACTTTGTATCATTTTAATATATAAAAAGTTATAGATTTTTAGAAACTCGTGCAAAAAAATCCCTAACATGATTGAATGATCAAATACTAAAAAAAATCACCAAGACTTATTTACATCCAAAATCATTTAAAACTTAAAATTTGAAAATTTATTTAATTTGTAAAAAAAGTTCGATATTTTAAATGTATTATGGTCCTTTATTAGTTAAAAAAAATATGACAAGTATGACTATATGTAATGCACGTACACTGTAGTATTTTTCAATCTGCATGCAATTAGCTGATATATTGTTGATATAACATACTTCTAAGATATTGTTACGATGTGGACATAATGATGAGCAAGATCAAATATGATTGACATATCAATTAAGTGCTTGTAACGACATATCATTCTGTTTATACCATGTGTTTGGAAAAATTGAGTACAAGATTAAACTATCATAAATAGAATAATGGTAAAGTCCATTCTATTAGTCACATAGAGCAGGTTATTTTACTACCATTTATCTGTTCATTTCGTTTGCAAAATGAGATGACAACTTGTTGATGTATGATATCAAACAGTCAAATGAGGGGAGTGATTAAGTTGATGAATGTCCTCTAACTCTTCAAATATCTGATTCTTGAGTAAGTTGTTCTTTCATGCACAAGTAGCAAATCGTAAGAGGGTGGGGTTGGGCTTCGTGGTTGTTTCTCCGATGATCAAGTCAATGAGTTGCTTGAGTGGAGAAGTAAAAATGAACTGCAGTAGTTCTTAAGCACAATGAGTAGTCAAGAACTTACCCTATTATCGAAAATAGTACCATTGCTTATATTGTGGTAGAAGGGTAGAATGATAATTTGGCCGAGTATGAGACGACGGCCGCGTCAGCCTCAGCTTCACAGGTGTCGGCCGACGAGTGGAGAAGATGTCACTTTGATTTTTAATATGAAGTGGTTGGGGGTGTGCGTTACCGACGTGGTCTGATGTATCATAAAGATTATTGGAGCAGAGGAATGATGACACCTATAATGCATTTAATGGTATTTATTGTGAGGTGATTAGTCACCAATACATAGGAAAGGGTTTGAGACATTTTGTCGCATTTCTACTCGTCCGGTAGTCGAAAAGAACCGCCTTTCGAGTCACCCTAGCGAGGTGTTGACCTATGAGTCGTCTGAGTGGAGTGATTAAGCAGACGACTTAGCTAGGGGTCGACGCACAATGCCTTTCGAGTTGTCGACATGTGACGCCTTTCGAGTTGTCCTTGCATGATGTCGACTTGTCGAGTCGAACAAATCAGCCCTCTGTCTATCTTGAAATGCTGACTTAATTATGCATAATGTGGGACACTTGTCTGCTATTGATTGGATATTATTTTTCATCACTAAAACGGCTATAAAATAACTCAAACCCTTTATCGAATTTAAATGAGTTTGATATATAAAGCAAGTTTCAAGTTGGATGCATACTTACAGTATAACTAGAAACCCAAGTCAAATTTAGAGCAACTATTATGTATCGAAAGGTTAACTAACATTATCAATAATCTGAGACTTCAGCTGTTAAGAGATGTCCAACGGCTTACATAATTTGGGAAATTACATAACTAGATGCAAGCATTTTGATGGGTTAATCCGTCTTTTGCCAAGTTGTGGACTCACATATTGCCAAGGCCTGTCCAAATAGGCCGGCCCGACACATTAGGCCAGGGCCGACCGGCCGAGCAAACCCGTGGCCCGGATCGAGCGAGCCGGGCACTAGGCCGGCCCAGTCTTTTTCTTTTTTTATTCTTTTTGTTAAAAAAAATTCAAGAGTAAATAATAATAAATTGAGCAAAATTTTGATAAAAAAGCAATCACATTATTAATCATTTGTAATTATATAATTTACAAATATAAAAAATCATAGAAATTAAAATGATAAAAATAATTTATTTATTAATAATCAATTAATCACTAACGATTACAAATTTATTTTAGAATTTGTCGCATCACAATATATGAATACATTCTAACTAGGTTTGCACATACTCATCTATATCACTATTATTTGCAACTCTTTCCAAAATAAATTATCACAAATTTTCAGCTAAGAATAAAAAATATAAACTAATGAATAATTTCTACTCTTTATCTCTATCTGCTATTCCCAACTCTTCAAGTTTATCTTCAATACTAGCCATTCGATTAATGCATTGAGTTCTCTTCTCGTACCTTCACTAATCTTGTAGGCACATTACCGTCTGTACGGTAGACGGATCTAACGATGTCCTGTGATCGTCGATCAAATATTCTGTTGTGCTGAAGACGGATTTCGAAGCTACCGTGGAAACCTGTTGTTTGTGTCGGGAATGAGTTTCGTTGCAGCTTTCATTACAAATCGTTTATCGATACAACGAAAACAAAAGAGTGAGATTTTTCATAAAACTTCTCTTTACAAATAAAACCAAAAAGGAATTTCCTAGAAACACACGCAGACACTATTTATGGGAACGTGTGTTAGACGTAGACTTCGTTATTTTTACGGGAATGAATAACCCGGCAACGTGTGTTAGACGTAGACTTATCTCTAATAAGGAATCGAGATAAAGTCCCCAATGTGTGAAATACATGGATTCAGAGGTCATTAATTTAATAATAATCACTGGCTACGATATTAAATACGTAGGCTTCGTAATTTTTACGGGAATAGACAACACGGCAATATGTGTTAGACGTAGACTTATATTTAATAAGGGATCAAGATAATGTTCCCCATGTATGAAAGACATGGATTTTGGTGCTGAAGAGGAAGAGAGTATCTTCTTATCTTTCACTTCAAAAGATGTACCAAAGGAAGAATGTATTTTCTTATCTCCCGCTTCAAAAGATGTACCAAAGGGGAAGAAAGTATTTTTTTATCTACCGCTTTGGCGTTAAAGGGAGAGAAGATATTTTCTTATCTCTCGCTTCAAAAGAAGTTGACTCTAAAAGGGAAGAAGATATTTTTTTTTATCTTTCACTTTAGTGCTGAAGGGAAAGAATGTATTTTCTTATCTCTCATTTCAAGAGAAACTCAGAGTGGGATCTCAACTCTAAGAATCTGAAAAGGAAAACTCAGAGTGGGATCTCCACTTTGAGAATCAAATTTGAGTCAAATCTTTTACTCACATGAGTAGAAAGGTGGAATTTGGATAATCCTAGACTGTCTAAAGGTTTGATAATCCAATTTGGGTGGACCTCTCGTTCATAGAAGGAATCAAGAGGGGATTTTGATTTTGGCCCTAACTGTCGGAAGATTTGACCAAGTGGGAGTTTGAGACAACCCTAACTGTTTGAAGTTTTGATAGCTCAATTTGAGTGGACCTCTCGTTCATGGAAGGAATCGAGAGAGGATTTTAGCTTTGGCCCTAACTGTTGGAAGGTTTGACCATGTAGGAGCTTGGGTAATATAAACAACAGTGGGAGAGTATTGATTGTACAAGATACTTTGTCAATAAAGACCTAGTGGGAGTCTTGGTGTCAAGTTCTCGATGGTATTTTCTTACAAGAACCTAACACAAGGGGTCAGGACTTCAACAGTGGGAGTGTTAAATGCCTAGACACAGCGGGAGGGTGTATGAGTTTGATTTTGTGGACCCATCATTAATTGATTGATTAGTGAGAGATTTTGAAGTGGATGACAAGATCAATCAAATGGGATCGTCAGATTTCCATCCCAATGAAAAAGTGCTCCAAGAGTCACAGTGGGAGGGTTTTAATCATCTTGATAATAATTAAATAAATCACAGTGGGAGAGTTTTAACCACATTCGGGTTATCCTTAAGAATATCATGTGTAGTATTCTTCAGGAACTTCCCGTTGGTGGGCATTGTCGATATCATTGATACGGAATCAGGTCTTAGTTCCTAACTTCATATTCCACCCCCCAGTTCTTTGACGAAACTGAGTCCATTGAGAAGTGCACAATTTAAGCTCCTAAGGCATTAGAGCTAAGAGAAGCAATTTATACTCATATACCCATCAGAGTGTAGGGAACAATTTATCCTCGTATATCTGTGGGAGGTAGAAAGCAATTTAACCTCATATACCAATCGGAGGTAGGAATCAGTTTAGCCTCATATTCTCGTTGGAGGATATGGATTGCCATACCCGAAGTAGATGGGCGACATATTTGCTCCCGCCTTCTTTTCCTTTGGTGGTTTTGTTGTTATGATACCAGCATCAATCAAGGTTTGGATGTTGTGTTTGAGGACAAAACACGCCTTAGTGGGATGATGGACCCTCCTGTGATATGTATAGTATTTCAGATCCAAAGTTTTGTTAGGTTCCTCCTAATTTATAATAAGTGGCATCTTGATTTGTTGTTAGCGAGGAGGTACTTGAAGATAGATGGAACCTCATCATCCTTAAAGTAGTATACCCCACGAGTCTTTTGTTGCCTCTGAGATTGCCGTTGTGACGTTTGATGAGCATTCACAGTAGTCACATGCACCTTTCCCTTACCATGAAAAGTAAAATTAGAATTGGAAGAATTAGCCGTTGGTTGGCCTCTCTCCGCCTTTTTCCTTTTGAGGAAGCGGTCGGCCTGTTCTTCGCACATATTTAACTCTTTCTAAGTTTTGGAAGGCACAAATCCCATGGCTTTCAAGACATCAAGGGAGAGATTGTTGTGGCATGTCTACAAGATGAATTCTTATGTAATTGGATCTCGTCAGTTCATGGCCTTGTTCCGGAAGTATTTAACAAACTTATCAACCGATTCTTTGTCTTTCTGCTTCTCATCTAGCAGAGTTCCGATCGACACCTTAGTGTCATCATCAAAGAAGTTACTGAGAAATAGGATTTCTATGTCATCCTAGCAATTGACGCTCCCTAGCTTGAGATGTTGACACCAATCGAAGGCGGTCCCGCGAAGGGTGCCCACGAATGACCGAATCATTAGAGGTTCATTGTCGGAGATCATGCCCAGATGAGATTTGAAATAGATCAGATGCTGGGTTGGCGCGCCTCTCCTATCAAATGACATGAAGTTGATCAGATTGAACTTTGGTGGGTACAGAATTGACTCTCACTCCCTCGGGTATGGGCATGAAATTTCGGTCTTCTTTACTTCTTGAGCAAACATTAAGTCGTTGACCTTACTCTCCACCTTTCTCATCATCTTCTTATCCTCGCATGTACCTTTCTTTAGACGGTGTTGACAAGAATTAATTGGATCACCCCTAGCGCTATTGTTGTTGGAAGGAGGGTCGACAAAGATAAGCTCATCCACATCTGAGTCGTTGCCTTCAGTATTAGCTTGAACGGGTGTGGTATTGCAACGACTAGACTCATCCTTTGACTTGGCTTAGGTTGTGGTTGAGGTTGTTGAGTATGCAATTCTCTCATCTGATGCATGGTCAACTCCATCTCCATCTTCATCTCGGCTTTAATCTCTTCACGCTGCTTAGCTAGAGCTTCTTGAAGCATTTGATCCAGTTGGTCGGGAGTAATTGTGAGCACTTCTCTAGCTTGCCATATGCTAGATATTGTGTTATCTGAAGCAATCGCAGAACAAGTGTCCGAAAGATTGTCATCCAAAGATAGTCCTTCGTGCATCCTTCTGTAATCTTTACGTCTAGTAGCTCTTAATTGGAGCCAAGACATTCTTTGGGAGATTCTCGGATCGACTCTTCCTCCCAAAGAAAAGTCAGGATCGGGGTCAGTTGAATGTTGTTTAGACTTTCCTCTGTTGACCATATTGATGGTGACTTCAGGGAACTCATCATCTTAATGATGGCTTTTCTTATTCGAAAGTGTCTTGGTTTTGACTTTGATGCTTCAGTGGAAAGCCTCTGGAACACCGAGACTCTTGGTGAGATGATTCCTTACTTGGAGCAGCTACATTCTGCAAGTACTACTCTAATGAGTCTCTCACATGAACACTGAGAGCTCATTTATCGAATAGTCCTTTTTCGATTTTCGTTCACACCTATCATTCGTTAGCGTGACTCCCTAAGTGTGACATTGTCTTTTGATGGACACGTCTTCTTTCGGGGATGTAGGACCTTGTTGATATCCTCAGGATGTCCTATTGTCACTTTTGAATGATCCAAGGTTACGTCTGGAGTCGCACGTTTAGAACCACCCCCTTGTAGATGTGGAGTCTTAACGGGCTCTGGGGCTCTAATACGTACCCCCAGTCAGGCGGTTGTAGGAATTATCCTGTGCACGGTGCACGAACAAGAACATTAAGGAGCCCCGGTTTGTTTGGAGGCGGTGGGACACCGTTGAACAACAGCTAGCTTGATATGAGGTTATGCACGACCCCCAGACTGATAAGCTACTTGAGTTTTAATCACCGGACCCAATCGCTCTTTCACTGGTGCTTTGCCTCAATCTTCATGTAGAGGATTAAGGTAATCCGCCATCATGATTTTGAATTTAGATAGGTCGAGGCTGACCCAAGGCTTCACTGGTGGCATGGCAGAGATGGACATAACAGATAGACTAGGAACGGACGTCGACGGAGGCGAAGAAGGGGTTGTGGAGACCTGTCATTAGGCGAGACAACATTGAGTGTCTCGACAAAAGCTTTGGGCGAGATGACATTTGGTGTCTCGGTCGGCGAAACAACTAGGACTATCTCGGGTACAGGAGACAGTTCTTGTTGTCTCCAAACTTGATTTTCACGCAAATTCAGATTTTGGAATCCAAACTTTGCGAGATTTTATTGGTTCATCGGCCAACCCTTTCTTCTTCAATTCTTGTGCCTTTCACACAAGAGCGAGCATGTACAGCATGTGCACGACGCTTCTGGATGCGCTCCTTCCTTGTTGAACGAGTCCTCCTAACAAGAACCCACTCTTCGGTCGATGGCTTAGAGGAATTACCAGCGATTTGTTGTTGGATTGGTCCAGTTGCTTGACGATCCCTAGACTCCAAGTCCACGTAATAGCGAACTTCATCCATCGATTGCAAGGCCTTTGCAAGCTGACGAGCTTGGCGTTGGCGTTGTCTCTAATGAGCCCTTTTCGTCAGAGTTAGTGAATTTTGGTTGAATGACTCCTTAATTGGGGAGGAGTTGTTGCGAACAGAGCTTTCGGCTTTGTTGGTTGCCTGGATAACATTGCTAGGTGAAGCATTGACAACTGTTGGGTGAGAGTCACCATGAGCCTTCATTGGTATTGAAACCTTCTTCGAAGATGAGATCCTCCTGTACTTGCAGGGAGAGGAAGACCCCGATAAAGACGATGGTAATCCGACTTGAATCTTGATCGGCTGTGACACGACAACCTCGACGTCAAGACTGTTGGCTCCCACTTGGTCGCCGATGTGTTTGTGTCGGGAATGAGTTTCATTGCAGCTTCCATTACGATCGTTTATCTATACAACGGAAATAAAAGAGTGAACTTTTTTTTATACAACTTCTCTTTACAAATAAAAAAAGGGAATTCCCTAGAAACACACTCAAAAACTATTTATTAGTCACTGCTTGCGTGAGATCTTTGCCTGTGTCGAGGATGCTTTGATCCGTGGACCACCGATTTAACAATCCAAGTTGATCGTGAAGAAGGCTTTAAGCTGTTATTTCATTTTAGAAACAAGAGCTGAAGTAGATATCATAGCCAAGTAAGATAAATACTCTTGTCGATATCAAATCAACATTTAAAATCAGTGGAAACACCAAAAGCCTTTAAGATATCTTGAAAATAGTGAATGACTCTCTCTCTCGCTCTTAGAATTCATCAAAAGCTCAAGTCTCCGCCGTCAATTAGGTCTACTCTCGTCCAAATCTCCAGATCTCCTGCATATGGGTGCCATAGGGGTATTTATAGCCTTTGGAAGCCGTTACTGAAGATAAGAAGCTGAAAAAAACCCTAACCGAAAACCCCTTTGGGCGAGACAATGTTTGCTATCTCGGCCAAAGAGAGTGATTCTAGGCAATTTGTAACAGTCGCCCAATCTGTTAAATGTCGTAATTTTTGGAGATTATGGGCGGTTTTTTAGTTTGTAACAGCCTCTTCGTGTTTATGGATGTTCCCAGGCAATTATGGAGCTGTGTAGACCGCTCAAAACCGATCAAAACCGTCAACAAACAAGCATAACCATCTCATAATTGGCGAGACGGCTTACACCGACGTTTGTTGGAAATTTTGCAATAAGAAAATGAAAGAATTAAATTTGATTTATTCCCTCTAACTACTTAGAAAAAGAATGTTTACAACTCTCTTAACCTCTAACTGATTATAATCTAAATTTTCGATTACAAAAGAGAAGAAGATCGACGGATATCTTCCCCTTTGTTTAACCTGGGTTCTTCTTGGTATCGATGAGATGCCTCCCTTGAAACTTGCGTCGAGTTTGCTTCCCTTAGAACGCAATCACTTGTATTTCACCTCTAGGATGCAGGGATGAGTTCTGCGTCTTGGATTGAAGAGGATCGTTGACTTGTAATCTCTTTTGTCAGAACGTTGCGACGATCGTTGTTTTACAATCTTCACTTTAGCTCTTTGAAATGTGAGAGTCGTCAGATTGCAACTCTTATTATTGGTTATAAAGACCATTGATCAGAGCTTTCATCGATCTATATAAAAGTCTTCAAATTGTAGACTTCAGGAAGTCGTTGAATTGTAACTCTCCTTGTTGATGTTTAATGAGGATAAGCTATCTGTTGTGATTTTTTTGACAGCCTACAGAACCCCCTCCAAAGTTTTTGAAAGTTCGCGGATGACTAGGATGAATTTTTAGAATACTTTGGATCTTCATTCTGATCTTAGAGTTGTTGACTCCTTGGTAATCGTCACAATTCTGCTTCAGGAACACATGGCTAGACCTATGTATTTGAAACGTGAGGTTAGCCTCTGCGTTTTGCTTTTGAAATGCGGGTCTGGCCTCTGTGTTTTGATTTTGAAACCCGGGTCTGACCTCAGCATTTTGGTAGTTGAAACACAGAGATGAGCTTAGTGTCTAACACTTGAGACACAAAGATGAGTTTGGCGTCTATGCATAATAGGATTTTTGGCAAACCCTCAGCCATCAATGAATTTGATAAGCCTTTACCTACTACCATTTGAGTCGGGTTACTATGTGGATTGTCTAAGTCCATTCCATATGTAATGTTGTGCTAAAAGAATGAACTCTCTTAGACTTAGTGCTATGATACCGAATACATAGACTTGGTCAATTTCATGGGACTACCCGGCAACGCGTGTTAGGCATAGACTTATCTCCAATTAGGGATCGAGATAAAGTTCCACATGCGTGTAAAGCATGGATTTCGACATTATTAATAACAACCCACCACGACATTGAATACGTGGGCTTTGCCATTTTCACGGGAACACGTTACCTGACAGCATGTGTTAGATGTAGGCTTATCTCTATTTAGGGATCGAGATAAAGTCTCACATGCGTGTAAGGTATGGATTTTGGTGTTATTAATAACACCTTGCTACGATATTGAATACATAGGCTTTATCGTAGTTTCTTCCTGTGTTATGTTTTTACTTGAAATACTGAAAGAAAGTTAAAAGTGCCAGAGGTGTAGTAGTAACTTGGCATGAATTTTTACTTAGAGTAATTCAGAAATTCTTTATTATCACTAGGATAATTTCAAAAAATCTCTAATCCGCTAGGGATTTTATAATGAAACTTGCTATTCTTGTTTAAAAAAAGATTAACAAGTTCATTGGGGGTTTGACTATTAGAAGTGTGATGTTAACCTAGTAGTATTTTATAGGCCTATCACTCTATTGAAGAGAGTAGATAAGTTGATTTTGTCGTCAGAGGTGTGATATTAACTAGACGGGTATTTGTTGCAACCGGGGCAACTTTGAGAGCTTATTGCTCTATTGAAAAGGGTTGATAAGTTGATTTTGTCAGATGTGTGGGATTAACGTGACAAGAATTTGTTACGATCGGAACAACTTTGAGGACCTATCGCTCTATTGACGAGAGTTAATAAGTTAAAAACGTTATGATCAGGGCAACTTTGAGGACCTACCACTTTATTGGAGAGAGTCGGTAAGTTGGATGTCAGAGGTGTGATATTAACGTGACAGGAAAATATTACGATAAAAGCAACTTTGTGGACTTATCATCCTATTAAAGATGATTGTTAAGTGGATTATCAGAGGTGTGATATTAACATGATAGAAGTTTGTATTTGTGATTTAAATAAGATTTTGAAGACTTAGCATCTTGCTTGGAAAGATTACGATTTGAGCAATTTTGAGGACCTATCATCCTGTTGAAGAGGATTGATAAGTTAATTATTAGGGGTGTATTGTTAACGTGACAAATTAGGAGTGATGCAAACTGAATTCATACTCTGTAAGGGTGATGATCGTCAGAAGTATAATGTTAACTCGATGATGTGAAAGATTCGTTACACTTAATTCAGTGGATTCTAAGTAACCAACTCCCAGTCTTGATTAAGACTTAATAGGGGAAGAATTTTATAGTTGACATAGGCGTCTTTTTAAACATGACAACTTAGAAAATTTATTACTTATAATCTAGGGAACCACAAATAAACGAACCCCTATTCTTGAACAAGTGCAAAAAAAAGGGTAGACATGGCATATTACCTAGTGGGCCACTATCTAACGAGTTTGACTATCAAAGATAACCGCTAACGTGATAGTTTTGATGGACCCACCATCCTACTAAAGAGGATTGGTGGGGGAATTTGGGGGAAATGGACTATCGAATACATATTGTCAATTTGATAGTTTGCTGGACCGCCATCCTATTAAAGAGGATTGGCTTCAGTGGCCATAGTATCTTTCTTTTCTGACTGAGAAGATTGGGATTGGTCCGATTGCTCAGCTTGATCATGCTTACTCTGTTATTCAGCTTTGACCCTGATAATGATTTTTTGAACATGTTCACCTTGAGAGATTAATTGTCTCCAGGAACGGCATTCTGCAACCCTAATTTGTATTAGAAGGTTGGTCTATAAGTTATGTCGACATGTCTCCACTAGGGTAGACTATATCATACCTGACGAACATCGAAGAGCTATGCTTCAGAACCTCTTGACGAAGGCTTTGACGAGCTCCCTCTTCTTCTACATAATGGCGAGAAGGGTATAGATGGAGACATCCTGCAGGTGTAGACGGTAAAAATTACCACGACGGATTAGCGAACGAATTCGCTAGCAGAACAGGACCGCCCTCTCTTAGGTGGAGAGCCTACTATAGCCACTAAGTGGATTCGCTGGCACACGAGCCCCCACATTGGCCGCACACACCAAATCACATGGATCCGCTAGCGAGGCGAATCCGCATTCACTAACTAAATCCGCTTGCAAGGGAGGTACTCAAATCCGCCCTCATGTGCCGAAACCACTTGCAGAGAGCCACGTCTGCCTACGTGAGCCGAAGGTCGGGTTTCCAGGGACAAGCCTTCCCTGCTTCCCACGATGCGAGAGGAGGGGGGTACAGTCTCCCAGGTCCGTCAGACGGCCGGCCGCGGTTCAAGCGAACGAGACAGGCGCCGGACCGGCCTGCATACTCATAAATGCGGGTCACCTCACCCATCAAAAGGAAGAGCCGAAGCCGTCGGCGTGCCGCAAGCTATCTGGAGCTAGCTCTGACGCGAGACGTCCATTCTCCCACCCCTATTCAGACATAGGGAGAGGGGAGGAGGCACAACACCCCAGGACCGCCGGAGGGTCACTCGGTACCTCACCGCACAAGTGAGCGGACAGTTACCAGAGCCATCTGCGTCCATATAAATACAGCTTACCTCACTTCAAGCAAAAGGTGAGAGCCACCGGCGCTCAAGGAACTGGCCAGACCCACTTGAGTGTCTGGCAGCCGTTGTCACGAGTACGAGGAGGGACTTTCCCACTCCTACACGACGTGACACAACACGTCGTCCCACCAACAACCGCTTGTTGTACAAAGGGACAGTCGGATGTCTTTGAACAGTGTATGGTCACATCCCATAATTCAAAGAGCAGTCAAACTGTCTCTCTCCCATTTAAGAGCTTCTTTCAGCAACCTTAAGGGGAGATCGAAAAAAGGGCAATCCATCGATCAGGAAGCGATTAAGAGATCACCGAGAGAGATCGACTGATCAACCAAGAGAGGAAGAAGCTTTTTGCATACCCCTGCATTACAGCGCCATCTCCTAGCTCCGAGCTCCGATCGCCGGCGAGCCAGAAGAGACGAACTCCTTCACCTCGAGCTTCTACTGAGTACTGAAGCTCTCCAGCAACCTCGGTCGAACCGTCCAAGGGAAGCATACTCGGCACGAGCACCGAGCGAAGCATCTTGTAGCTACCTTAAAGTCCCCACACTAAACAAAGAGGGCCTTCCCTCTGCTTCTGTCGTAATTTCGATTGATTTAGTTTGTAATAAGCTTTCTTATCAATACAAACGAAACACCTCCCTTTTTCGGGAAAATCAGAAATTTACACCTACAGAAGATGGCGACCACAGTGGGAGAAGCTATTTCTTCAAACGAGATGGTGGTAGCTCAGTTCGACGAGGTTGTTGTTGGGACGACAGTGGAGTCCCTAGAGATCGAGTTCGACCAGGCCAAGTACGAAGAATACTTGTCTTCCTCCTCTTCCGGCGGCGAGGCGTCCCGCAAGCGCCACAGAGTCGTACGCAGGAGCCGACCTCAGACGGTCAAAGCTCCCGCGCCAGAAGGCTCTACCCAAGTCTCGACGGAGAAAACCACCCCCATACACTCTCGAGGCCAAGTCCCAGATCGAGAATGTGGGGGGAGGATCTACTAAGTGGGTCGCCAAACAACCCTCAGTAGCACCCGTCCCAAAAGAGACACCAGTTCAGTCCTGCACCAGCCACGCTGCCACGGCCCGCGCAGATGCTCTCCCCGCTGGAAGAGCTAGCCGACAGCAACAGCAGACGCTTGCCGGGCAGAAAGCCCAAACCTCCGCTTCGCGCAACGGCCTGAATTACCATACAGGCCCCAGAAGCGAGAAACGAGAAGGCAACTCGCCCAAAATCGGGAGGCCCTCCAAATCAGGAGCGCCAACCAAGAAGGACGGGACCACCCGCTTAGATGGACTTTGCTTTTCAGGTCACATCCCTGATGCGAACAAACCACCCCAAGTGAGTGGGCTTGTCAGAACAGGCGAATCCTCGAAGGCTGGCGAGCCTCGCCATAACCTTTTGGCGGATAAACGCAAAGATAAAGAAATAGGCGACACTTCGCGAGCCAACTCGCTCAAACGAAGGGTTGAAACTCGCCTGCGCGCTGGAGTTCGCCTAGACGCGAAGACTCACCCATCAAAGCGAGATCGCCTTACTCCAGCACCTCATCACTCTGCCCAGCGTACACCAGAGGGTACGTCCAAAGGCCCCTCGTGTACACACCCAAGCGATCCTTCTGATACTGGGGGTTGTCACCAGCTACCCACAGGGGATCTCCGAGAATATTTGACTCGCAAGCGCACTATGCATGAGGCGAACCCTCAGTGCCATTGCGAAAGGCTCATCCACACGGTACTCGCCGATTGCCAATGCTTAGGAACAGCGAAACCTTCGGTGTTTGAGAGACTTTCTCAACAAGCTTCACGACGGAGGACCTCCCGTCGAAAGCGTCGTCACCAAAAGAGACGCGCTACTGACGACCTGGAACTCCCGTCCGCCACAATCAACATGACGGACAAGGGTAAGGCGGTATTCTCCGATACCCCGGATTCGGATTCTATTCTGGGACCCAATCCTCGGTTCACCCGACGTAGTCAAGGCGGCATCTACTAGTGAACCCGTAGTCACAAGGGAGCGAGCATCGGGTTTGATTACTCTACCCTAGTCCCTCCCTCCTACGGCGAGGACGAAGTTCATTCGGCGGCTGCCACGTCCCAAACCTCACATTCGGGACAAAGCACGCCGGCGGGAGTACACATGACCGAGCTCACGCACGAGCAGACGATGGCTCAAAAGCTGGAGGAACAGCAGGTGACCATCGACTCTCTACGAGAAATGATGGAGCAACTTCTGAATAAGAAGAAGAAGAAGAAACGGCCTCAACGCCCCTTACCCCGACAA
Source organism: Asparagus kiusianus (assembly GCA_022839385.1). NCBI lineage: Eukaryota > Viridiplantae > Streptophyta > Magnoliopsida > Asparagales > Asparagaceae > Asparagus > Asparagus kiusianus. The sequence goes on from BQKN01064723.1 coordinate 48,124, forward strand.
ACTGGGGATACAGAGTGGGTACCACCTCGCCATCCTGTGAAGGAAACGGAAGACAATAGTAATCCGCAATCCGATTACTCTTCCAAGACGTCACTAGGGACGTCACACACCGGGGACGGCACCCGTGACAAGAGGTTCGATGAATTCCAGGACCAGCTTAACGTGCTGAAGCTTCAGCAAAACATGAACAAGCTGGGGGTGGTTCGTCCCTACCCCATTGAGTGGGATACAGTTCCATACCCGGCGAAGTTCAAGCCAATCAGCTTGGTGCAATTCGACGGCAAGGGCTCGCCCTCTCAGCACATTTACTACTTCATGGCCCAAACTGGGTTCCTTACAGGAAATGACGCCATTCTTACACGACTATTCATAGGCACCCTCAAAGGGGTGGCCTTTGAATGGTTCCACAAGCTGGAGCCCGGTTCTATCAAATCATGGGCCGACGTCGAAAGACTCTTCTTAGCCCGTTTCTTCGACGACGATACGGAAGTATCGATGGCCACCCTCCTGGCCGAAAAACAACGAAAGTCGGAATCAGTCAATGATTTCGTAAAGAGATTTCGCAATCGATCAGTTTACTGCCGGGACCAAGTCTCCGAGTTGACACTAATCGAGATGTGTCGTAACAACCCATCCATCCATATCCTATCCAAAATAGGCGCAGTGGAAACCCGGACGTGGAAAGAGCTTGTTCGTCAAGGCGAACAAGTAGAAAACATGATCAAAAGGCTCGAGGTCGAAGAACCGCAGCCTAAGATGGGAGCCGCGGAGCCAACTGCGCCAAAGAACCCCCCTCGAGCGAGAGGAAAGGAGATCATGGCGGTCGATTCCGCCCCAGCGCCAAAGGTGACCCAGAGGCCAAAGCCCAGACAATTTGAACAACGCCCCCCGCGACAGTATGACTTCAAAGAAGACCAGGTGGTGGCAATGTTCGATACTCTGCTCAAGAGTGGTCGAATCAAATTGCCCGAAGCCACGAAGCCGGAGGAGGCGGACAAAACCGGTGACCCAACTTACTGTGCTTATCACAGATTCCTTGGTTACCACACCACCAAGTGCTACGTCCTCAAGGACAAACTCCAGGCCCTCTACGACGCGGGGGTTCTGAAGAAGGAGAAGGTCCAGAAGCAGGTGACCACAAACATGATCACCTTGAGCTTTGGGACAAATCTCCTAGAAGTCCAAGCTCCGGTGGGGGTAGTTCCTATTCCCAAAGCGGTTTTGAAGATCACCAACGACGATCCTCACAACCAGCGAGAAAAGGGCTTGGTCCCGCAGACCCTACCATCGGGACAGATAATGTGGGTCCACTCGGACCTCCTTGACGATGAACAGTGGACTGCAAGGCCCTCAAAGGAAGCCAAGAGGAAACACTGCAACGTCATCTATACCACCCCAGACAAAGATGACATAACGGTAACCGCCTTGACCGATTCCAAGGAGGACACCAACGTCTTTGCCACAAGGGCGGGAAAGGAATTCGCGAAGGAATATCCCGCGAGGGCGGAGAACACGGCAAGACCTCCCGCGAGGCTAGCCGCAACAACCCCTCCCATTCCGGATGCACCAAGTTCAAGCCGTCAACCTTTCCGGTTCAACGTGCTCGCACAGCTAAAAAGCATCCCAGCGCGAATCACTATGTACGACCTCCTCCGGTTGTCCAGGTCTACTCGCGAGGCCTTGCAAGAGGCTTTGGCCGATTCAGAGGCGTTCGCCACCCATTTCTCGAAGGAAGCAGAAGCGGAACGAGAATGCGTGACCTGCTGTCAAGTCTCCGAGAGACGAGTTCCGTGCATCACTTTCACTCCTGAAGACATGCTCATCAAGAGCACGTCTCACGATCGACCACTGTACTTCACGGGATACGTCGGATCAGCGAGAGTGGATCGGATCCAAGTCGACCCGGGTTCCGCGTTGAGCATCGTGCCTCTGAAATTGATCAAGCACTTGGGGATACCGCCAAAGCGCTTGTCCTCAACCACCACGACTATTTTCGGCTTCAACGCCACGGGGACGCGGCCGCTGGGTAAAATCCGCCTGAAGTGCCGTATAGGCGAAATGAAGACGGAGGTGACCTGCTATGTCATCGATGCCGAGCCCTCTTACAACGTGCTCTTAGGACGCCCGTGGATCCACGGCAACTGAATAGTCCCGTCCACCCTTCACCAGTGCTTGAAGTACGTCGACGATTATGAACGTGTGAAGACTGTAGTGGCCGACAGACAACCCTTCAAAGGCGTCGAAAACTATTTCACAGACTCTCTGCTGTATCAGGACCCCATCGAACCGCTAGTCGAGGAGCCGGAAAGCGGCAACGAGGCAGATAGCGAGCCTGAGTACGGTGACAGCCTAATCCTAAATGACTTCGAGTCAATTGTAATTGGTTATGAGAGTCATCATGTAACCAACGCCGTTCAGGCGGAGAAAATTGTCATCAATGAAAAGTCCAACTTTGCTTATGTGTCGTCTTGCTCTACGTCTGATGATGATGAGCCTAACGACCTATGGTCGGAACTCTACCGAGATCCTTCCCTGCATCTGCCGGTATGCTCGTCATGCATCGCCAAAGCGCAGCCGATCAAGTCATCACAAGCTGTGTTCGTCGTGCCAGCCCAAAATAAATATCGGAAAGACATTATTTTTGGCCGGATCGATCAGCCCTTGCGCACGCTCTGGGATGAGTCTGAAGACGAGGATCCCGCGCCCCAGTTTTCGCAATACAGTCGAATTGTGAGACGCATGATGAGCGATATGGGATATCATCTCACTCGTTTAAAGGGCCTGAATTACGGCCGGGGACGCAGGACGGTCATTCGACCTGCTTACGTACCTAAGGGGAAACCCTCAAATTACTTCAACAGGATTAGGAGAGGCTTAGGCTACTCCTCCTCGTCATCGGATTTGTGTTTCTACGTCAACGAAGATTCCGACTACGCATGTTCAGGGGATCAATCGTCAGTAACCTCAGCATGGGACTCGGATGTCAGCGTGAGGGACCTGTTCGATAACCTCACGGTCAACATGGCTACAATGGATCCCGCCGAAATGGCGGCGGATGAACAACTTCCGCTCTATGACGAGACATGGGATCGCCATGTTAACGCCCAGTGGAGCAGTCGCTTCGAGCAACGGGAGCCACCCACCGAAGACGAAGTCCTCCAGGTGAACATGGGCACTGACGAGAGTCCTAAGCCCATATTCATCAGCGGTAGCTTGCCTCCTCGAGAAAAAGAGGATCTCATTGCCCTCATACGGAAATACATCGACGTCTTCGCATGGAATTACGAGGACATGCCTAGCTTGGATCCGCGGGTCGCCACGCATCGCCTCAACATCAGCCCAGACGCCAAGCCAGTCAAGCAGCAGCAAAGGCGGTTTCGCCCCCAGATCATGGAGGCGATCGAGGCCGAAGTAAAGAAACTCATCGAGTCCGTCTTCATCAGAGAGGAGCAGCACCCTGACTGGGTGGCGAATATTGTTCCGGTCTTGAAGAAGAACGGTAAGATCCGCGTTTGCATCGACTTTAGGAACCTCAACGTCGCGTGCCCTAAAGACGAATTTCCTCTGCCCATCACGGATGTCATCATTGACAATACGTGCGGATTCGAGAGAATGTCCTTCATGGATGGCTTCTCAGGGTACAATCAAATCAAAATGCACCCCGAGGACGAGAAGCACACTGCATTCAGAACTCCCATGGGGGTGTACTGCTACACCGTTATGCCCTTTGGACTCAAGAATGCCGGCGCAACCTATCAACGCGCCATGAGCACGATCTTTCGAGAGCACCTGCGAAAGACAGTGGAATGCTATGTGGACGATCTGGTCGTGAAGAGTCGTCACAAAGGCGACCACCTCCAAGACTTGAGGACAATGTTCGAGCTCATGAGGACTCATCAACTCAAGATGAATCCCACTAAATCCTTTCTAGGGATGTCTAGTGGTAAGTTTCTCGGTTTCGTCGTCACCACGAAGGGGATCCAAATTGACCCCGACAAGGTGCGAGCCATTCAAGAGCTTCGACCACCCCGGAACCTCAAAGAATTAAGAGGTCTCCAGGGACGATTGGCCTACATCCGAAGATTCATCTCAAATCTTTCGAGCAAGTGTCAGCCGTTCTCCAAGCTTATGAAGAAATGCACCTCCTTCGTATGGGACGAGCCTTGCCAGAAGGCCTTTGAAGACATCAAGGCGTACCTGTCAAATCCGCCAGTCCTCGCTGCGCCAATCTCAGGGAGGCCATTCCTCATCTATATACGCGCCATGGAGCATTCTCTCGGTGCTCTCTTGGCACAGAACGATGACGCCGGCCACGAGCAAAGCATCTACTATCTGAGTAGAACCCTGCAGGGCGCCGAGCAACGGTACCCGATGGTCGAGAAAGAATGTTTGGCCTTGGTGTTCGCTATCCAAAAGATGCGACACTACCTGGTTGGCCAGACGATTCATATCATCTCCCGGATGAACACTATTCAGGTCTTCATGACACAACCTGCGGCGTTAAATTGGCGCCTAGCTAGGTGGGCGCTTCTGCTCTCCCAGTACGACATTCACTTCATGCCACAGAAATCTATCAAGGGGCAGGCCATATGCGATCTCATGGCCAGTCACCCACTGAGGGCGGAGACCGACCTGTTTGAAGATCTGCCAGACGAACCTCCCAAAGCCAACGTAACTTCGTTACCGGAGGTTTGGCAAATGCTCTTCAATGGCGCATCTCGCACAGGCACGAGCGGCTCTATTGTTGCAGGAGTGGGGGTAGTATTCACTTCCCCAAATAACTACGTGCTGCCCCGAGCCTTCTCTTTAACAGAGCCGTGCACCAACAACGTGGCTGAGTACAATGCGCTACTCATCGGGCTCGAATTAGCGAAAGAATTAGGGGTAAAGTGCCTCGAGGTGTATGGCGACTCTCAGCTCATCGTCAAGCAGGTGGCTGGAGAATACGAGGTTAGGAACGAAGACCTGATCCCACTCCACAAGGCGGCTATCTGACTAGTAGAATCATTCGAGAGCTTCCGCATTGAGCACGTGCTACGGTCCAAGAACACACACGCGGATGCACTCGCTTCCCTGGCGGCCAACTTGGCTCAACCATTCGGGACGACCCAATGGATCACGGTGGCAAGCAGAAAGCTCTTTCGACTGAAGGACGCTCCAGAAGCGAACGCCACCCATCAAGTCTCAGATCAGCCCAGTGCTGAGGATTGGCGTCTCCCGATCATCGATTACGTCCTATACGGCATATTGCCCGAAGATGCAAAGGAGCGAGAGTCTGTCCGGAGACGTGCTACGAGATTCTATTACGATTTGACCACCAAGACGTTGTATCGAAGGTCATACGATGGCTTGTTGCTTCGATGTCTCTCAAAAGCAGAAGCGCAAGAGGCTCTACGCGAGGCCCACAACGGCATTGGCGGAGCTCACCAGCCCGGACCCAAACTTTGGGATCGCCTGCGAAGGACAGGCTACTTCTGGCCTGGGATGGTTCACGCAGTTGCCTACGCGAAGCGCTGCCATGAGTGCCAAATCCACGCCAACTACATGCATCAGCTGCCTGAAGACCTACACCTAACAAAGGCTTCGTGGCCTTTCGAGGCATGGGGGATGGACATAGTCGGACCAATATCCCCGCCATCGGCGAGAGGTCATCGCTTCATTCTCGCGATCACCGACTACTTCTCTAAATGGGCCGAAGCCGTCCACTTGAGAGAAGTCAAGACTAACGACGTGATCAAGTTCATCAAACACCATGTCATTTACCGATACGGCATACCACGACGTATCATCCATGACAATGGCACGCAATTTGTCAGTCATGCATTCACCAGGTTCTGCGACAAGTTCCGAATACAGAACCTCTCTTCCACGGCCTATAACTCATCAGGAAATGGCTTGGCCGAGGCCTTCAACAAAACAATCATCAAGATTTTGACCAAGTTGACCTCAACCAGCAAACGCGACTGGAACGAGAAACTTGACGAAAGCTTGTGGGCGTATCGCACGACGATGCGCACACCGACTGGCCACACGCCCTATTCATTGGTATACGGCTGTGAGGCCGTATTGCCATTAGAAATTCAGATCCCGTCCCTCCGCGTTGCCTTGGCAACGGGAATGACGGTGGAAGACAACCATCGACAACAACTCGCCGAGCTCGAAGCGTTGGACGACAAACAGCTAGAGGCTCAGCAGCACATTGAGTTCTATCAAGCTCGAATGGCCAAGAATTTCGACAAGAAAGTCAAACGCCGAGCCTTCAAAGAGGGGGAGCTCGTGCTCTCCGTTCGCCGACCGATGATCCTCACTTCCAAGAAGAAGGGGAAATTCCAGTCCAAATAGGAAGGACCATTCGTAGTAGAGACAGTCTACTCGAACAGCGCTTATCGCCTCGTCAAGCCGAATGGCGATAAGATCATGATGCCTATCAACGGCAAATATTTGAAGAAGTACTATCCTTAGTTCTTTTTCGCTAACTCCCACGAGTGCAAGAGTTTAAACTGGCCCTCACACCCCCTCCAACTGGTACACGAGGCTAAACTGTTCCTACTCTACCCGCTCTGGCAAAAGCCTCTGGCGGAACTCAATTCGCCTATCTCCTCCAAGGAGATGGCGGATCCACTAAGTCGTTCATATCACGACAAACACAATTCAATTCGCCTATCTTCTCCAATGGGATGGCGGATCCACTAAGTCGTTCATATCACGACAAAGACAATCTTAATTCGCCGAACCTCCTCAATAGGATGGCGAATCCACCAAAGTCGCTCACATCGCGGCTGGCAAAACCAACTCGCCAATCCTCTTCCAAAGGATGGTGGGTCCTCAAAGTCGTTCCAATCATGACATTCCCTGTCACGTTAACACTACACCTCTGACAAAACCAACTCGCCAATCCTCTTCTAAAGAATGGTGGGTCCTCAAAGTCGTTCCAATCACGACATTCCCTGTCACGTTAACACTAAACCTCTGACAAAACCAACTCGCCAATCCTCTTCCAAAGGATGGTGGGTCCTCAAAGTCGTTCCAACCACGACATTCCCTGTCACGTTAACACTAAACCTCTGACACAATCCACTTATCAATCCTCTCCAGAAGGATGGTAGGTCCCCACGGTCGCTCCAATCGCGACAAGACCCCATCAAGTTAATGATCACCTCTGATGATTGGCGCCGTTATTCCTACGAATAACACAGCCTAAGTAATGGCCTACCACGCGACGTGTTATTACTTCTATCAGTAGTCACACTCCTACGTCCCTGAACTATTTGGCCTATTCCAGCTATCCTAACATTCCCTTAGGATGACTGATGGGTAGCGGCCTACCACGCGAGGGCCCCTACAACAATTAAGCGTCATATTCCTACATCCCTGACGGTTCGGTTATCATCTATCGCCGTCTACTCAGATAACGACGACTATCAAGAGCAGTTCGGCAGACGACTTATCCGCCGATTCCTCAAGCGACAGCTTGCCGAGTGGCAAGTCGAAGCTGGGTTCTCCAGTTGGCCGCATGAACGAACGATTGTTCTTTGCTGCAAGCCAAGTGTTACTCTCTGGATCCCATCAGAGCTATAACGCGAAAATCGGGGTTAACCCGATCCCACGCTGTGAGCGGACGAGAGCGGAACGAGAGCCTAAAACGACTAAGTCTAAAACAAAAACCAGTCAAATGCTCGCCAAGTTCAACTTAAATACCAAACAGCACAGACAAAAGAAAGAAAACTGTGCATATGAAGCAAAAGTAAGCGAAAGTTAAAAGCCATTACGGGCCAGAGTTTACATGCATAAGTTTTCAAGTTGTGATGCTTGAAGCACCAACTAAGTTAACAAAACAACAAAAGGAAAAGAGGAGAGGCAGGCTTCAGAGGAATTTCAGCAGGCTAAAGGAGAAAAGCTTGGCCTTGGTCTTCGCGAGGGCCGCCTTATGATGGATCCTCGCCTTCTCCTTCTGCTGTTGCTACCGCCTAGCCAAGATCGCCTTGCTGTCCTCTTCTTCCTGGCGAAGGAGCTGCAGCGCCCTCTCCACCTCCCTGGCGGCCTCGCCGAGCCTCCCCGCCTCGTGCGAGCGTTCCCGCAGCTTCGCCTCACCACGAAGGGAGCCAGCATCCTCGAAGAAAGCCCTGTCCAGGTAGGCGTCCATCCGGTCCAAAACCGCTTGATGGCGCTTCCGCAGACGTCGGAGCTCGGCCTCCTTCGCCTGGATCTGCTTCGCCCGTTCTTCGCGCTCGAGCAGAAGGCGCAGGGAGAGGGGCGGTGGCACGTCGGAGGGATCTTCGTGGACTATCTCTTCGAGGCGATACATCCACTCCTCCACTCGGTGGAGCTCCCGCTCGCACTTACGTGCGAGCGAGATATCGCCCGCTTGGCAGATTTCCCTTAGACCCGCTTCCATGAGAGGGAGCGCGTTATAATATCGACCGGCGCCCGCTCCGATCTCGAGGGCGATCCCCTGCGCCAAATCCTCCAGCCTCACAAGAGGCACGAACGCGGGGTGAGCCACGGGATCTGGAACGGAAAATCCCTGGACTGAACCCACGGGGGAAGCCGGTGGAGCGTCAACATTAACGACGGTGGCAGAAGAGCCCACCTCTTCGGAAGCACTATGTTCGGAGTCGGAGGCCATGGAGTGGAAGAGTTTGCGACAGCGATCTTTCGTCTAGTAGACTTTTCTCAAAGAGGAAGGAACGTGATCGAGAAGAGGGCGAATACGGAGAATATATCTGAAAATCCGACGGTCACGATCTGTCCCCTCAAACGATCGAGCGGTCCAGACGCCCTGCGACGCTTCGAACTCAACGCCATTAAAGGCTACTCTCGAGACACCAAACCGACCGATCGGATTGAGCGAGAGGCGAAGCGTTCAGTCGCTTCACCAATAAATGAGCATTAATGCGCCTGCAGGGTCTTGGTCGGCAAGCACTTGGGTCCGCCGACCGACACGTGGCATGAGTTTCGCCCGCAGCCGGATCTCCGACTGTTAGACGAACTCACCATCATCCGAGTTTCACCTACAGTTCAAATTCACCATCAATTGAATTTGGTTTTCAACTCCAACTCAAATCATACGGGTTTCGCCCGCAGCGTAAACTCGCCAGCAGTCGAGTTTAGCCATTTACTCGAACTCGCCAGCAGTTGAGCAAAATTCACCGCAATCGAGTCTCGCTTGCTAACAAACTCATTAATCAATTGAGTTTCACCAGCAATATGATCTCATCTGGAGTCGGGTTTCAACATCCTAACGAACTCGTCGTCACGTAAGAGACTTCGCCTGCGGTACGAGACTGTCGGCAATTACAGAACAAAACACTGGAAAGCGACGTATCCAAAGAGTATACGCACAATGAGCGGACACAAACCTCATTGATGCTTTAAGACAGTACATTTGAACAAAGTTATGTTTTTTGCAAATTGCGAAAGTCGTAATATTACGTTCAAAGAAGCAAAACATACACCCAGTGTTTAAGACAATACATTTGAACAAAGTTATGGCTGCATAAATAAGCAAGTCATAAGCAAAATGTATTGATGCAGTCACAAATCCAAGATTCTAGTCGAGCATGCTAAAGGTGGAAATCTCTGCTTTGGCCAATGCTACCCGTCTCGCATGGTCCTCTCGAGCCTTGTCCTCAGCCGCTCGCCTAATCCGTTCCTCAGAGTTCGACCTAGTGGCAGCGTCTTTTTCCCGTAAAACCAGGAGGCGCTGAGTTGCTGCTTCAGCTTTCTCACGGGCAATGACAACATCAGTCTGAAGCCTTTCCAACCTCGCCTCCGCATGTCCCAGTTCGGTTCGCAGGCGAGCTATCGTGCGATTAAGGTCGACGATTTCTTCCTCCGACGAGTGTTGGTGACCCGCCCAGAAATTGGTGATGGACTCCAAATCAGCAATTTTCGTGGAACGGAGCTCCTGTTCTTGAGCCTCCCTGCGCCTGATAAAAGCCAGGCAGGACTCCATATAAACCTCCGGGCCTTCCCGCAGCAATGCCTCTAGCCCTATCATGCGTGACTCCAGAAGACGGAGCTCCTGCATACAACAAGAGGAAAGCCGATTCTCGCCCAATCGTCGAAAGTCGACTACGCGATCCAAGAGAGATTGCCTAAAGCTGTCAAAGCTGCCCATTCCAAGATCGACGAGAGAAATCACCTGCCTCACGGCGTTCTCGAACTCCTCGACGCGAGCCTGCCAAGACAAAAAACCGGGGGAAACGGGCTCTTGACCTGGGGCGAGCATCGCAATGGGCGGGACCTCGAGACAAGGTTCCGCCTCCGGCTACGGAGCAGGGCCATGGACAGGAGAAGCCGACGGACCCTCAGGCTCATCGTCGGATATCAAGATGGGCTCAGCCTCATGCTCCTCAGGAAGCGACGCACCGCCAGGGGCTGTGAAGCACAACGAGGACATGAAAGAGGGATTTAGGCGATAGATACCTATCCATGGCCAAGTAGGAGTTGGGTTGAAGACATACCTTCGGCGGCGGCAGCCCCTGCAGCGTCCGAAGAAGACGCCCCCTTTCTCTTCTTCGAGGTAACCCTCTTCACCTTCGGTGCCATCGAGGGATGCAGGAGCAATTTGGATCTCTTCTAGAAAAGACGATGAGGAAGCTTTGGTCTTTCTTGATGAGAGGAAGGGTACTAAAATACCCCGACCCTAGGCGGTTATATCCGGATCGAGTGGACCCTTCGGGCCCAAACAGTTGAGGAGAAAGCCGAATATCCCGTATCCTATATGAGCGGCTAAGATTCGGCAGTTTCGGGGCACGATCTCTAGCCAACGGCTCAGATCGGGCGTGAAGGACAAAGAGACCTATCACACCGCAATTAATGGAAGGCGACGCACCCACGTCTCCATAACTGACAATGCACGTGGGTGAACACACGACCCGCTAAAAGCGGAGCCCGCCTGTAACTGAAATCGCCGTTGGTATGGCAACTGCGAATTCGTCCCCAGTTGAAATTCGCCTGCAGGCGAAACAGGTCTGTGACTGAAATCTGCCGAGGAGAATTTCCCGCGGCTAAACACCAACTAGTGCACGAAAATATATATATTATATATAGTGTGCACACAAGCCATAGTCGCCAGAAACAAAAGGATAATTTCATTCATAGAAAGGAAGTCCTATTACAAACAAGAAATAAAAGGCGAATTATAAGGATTTCAATCGCAGTTCCGCCTCACGAATTTCTTCAGCATGGCGGAGCTCGAGCCTCCTTAGGACCTCTCGACGAATATCCTCCTCTGTGCACGAGAGCAAGTCTTGAATGATCTCTTTGACGTCTTTGAGGGCTCGATCCTTCTCCCCAACAGAGTCAGTGGTCAGTTGCCGGCGAGACTCAACACCCTCCAACTCCTTTGCCGCCTGATCACGAGCCTTCTCTTGAACGGTCAAGGAGGCCTGTGCGTCAGCTATAACCTGTTTCAGCCTCTCTACTTTGAAGGAGAGGCGGGAGAACCGGCTATCGACCGTCTCTTGCTCGCGAGCTACTCGTGCGTCCTCGGCTTTGGCCTGCTCCAACTCTGCTGACAATTTTAACTCCAGCGTCATGTTCTCGTTCAGGCGACGATCACGATCTGCCAGAGCTGCTCGAACTTCGAGGGAGGCGAGATCAAAAAGAGTGGAACCTTCCGCACGAAGAGTGAGCAGCTGCCGAACAGCCCCCTCCACTTCGTACAGACGCTGAAAGTAGGGCCTCGCCGCGGTGGCACCGAGCCTCTTACGCAAAAAGGACGCATCGTCCTCAAGAACTTCCTTGAATTCCTCGAAGGGGCAATTCTCCTCCAAGACCAGCCGGGTGCAGTGAGCCAACGTGTCTTCGAAGTTGGCCAGAGCTCGCGCCACCTGCGTCTTTCGCCAGCGTTCCAAAGAAGAGAGAGTGGCGTCTTCGACAGAGGACGAAGCCACGATCGGGGTACTGGTGGTCATGATCGCAGAAGCAGCGACCGGTGCCGCCAGAGCCGGAACAATCGCTGATGCCGCCAGAGTAGCCGCAGCAGAGTCGCAGGTCACCACCGACAAGGAAGTGGCCATCAGCCCAATGGGGGTTCCCCCTTGAGTTGGAGACTCTCGCACCGAGCGCTTACCCGCGACCGGTGCTCCCTCGAAGGTGGAGGTTCCCCCTTGCTGATCCGCAGGAACCAATACTTCCTCTTCACTTGATAGCGCCTCGTGAATTGAGGCATCGTCATCCGTCTCGGATTCGCCTGAATGACCCTCCCAAGAGGGAGGATCCTCCTTTCCAGTGACTTTATGAGAGGGGCCAACTGCGGATACAAAAAAAGAAAGGATGATAACGAATGCCCCCTTGGCTTAGAAGGGTCAACAGCCCTGAAATTCACGCTTACCTGAACCCCCTTGTTCTCCTTCGTCTCCACTCCCCTCTTCTTCGTCAGAAGGGATGGGGATCACTTTCTTGACTGCACCTGCACGGATTCAACGTGAATAGTCAGAAAATACGAACCCGACTTCGTACACGAGAGTACCACGCCGAAAGATTACCTCCTGGTGCAGGTGCAGGAGTCATTGAGACCCCCGCCTGTGATCCCGCATCGGATGGAGGGAGCGTGTCCTTCGAAATCACCGGAGCCACCTCCAGCGCAGCAGAAGGGGTAGGTTGAGCAACTCCCACCCCAGAGGCAGTATCGTCCCGACCAACCGCCGCTCTAGTGGTCACCACAGTCTCCTCACTGTGGGCCTTCTTGGCCACTTCCGTTCTGAAACTCTCCGCCGCTTCGTGCTACCGCTTCGAGAGCAGCGAACTGCTTGGAGATAACAGGGGCGCCCCCATACGCCCAGCAATCGCGCTTCGGGCTTGTTCCAGACATTTACTCGCCCGGGTTAACTCGACAGGCTCCCTCTGCTCGCCTTGGGAATCTAGGGGAAGACTGGCAAGAGGAGCTCGCGTTTCGGGCGCCTCGGATTCGTCTGTGCCCGCGCCCTCACCCTCAGAATCTCCTGCAGGACCCTCCATGAGCAGCTCCCTAGCCGTTGCACGGCCCCTCTGCCTCGAAGGTCGAGGAGCTCCTCTTGGGCGGCGCCCGTGCTCTGCCAGATACGAGCCCTAAAACCAGAAGTCAATAGGATTGGCGCTGGCGCCCCGATACCACCGACAATATGAGAGCGTATGGTGCAAGTCACGATCCTTCGAGGGTAACTCAAAGCGAGCATTGGTGCCGCCAGCGTGGGTCCAGAACCATCCCCGAGCTCCGTCCACCAACCCTCCTTCAAAGCGCAGATGGGGATTGACGTTGCCCACATACAACTGATCATACCCAAACTGGCGGGCGAACCTGCAGGGGATGTATGGCTCGAGATAGCATGTAGAGCCCGTTCTTAGAACGTGATACCCCGGCCGGATGTTTACCAACCAGCGAAAGGCTCCGCGAGAGAGAGTTGTGTAGTGATCCGCCGTCGGCGCATCCCTCAGAGATTCCCATATCCGCCCCCGCTGAAATAAGGGAAGGAGCGGCAAAAATTGTAATACCCAAAGTGGGAGAGCGTATTTCGTGCATCGGGGATGTCCTTGCATTTCCAGGAGCTCCTCTCTAAACGCTGAACGAAGGGGACAAACTTGTCGCCTTGGATCGCCGCTGGGGCGCTCATCAAACATTCACAGTGGTATACGAACCACGCCATCAGATAAGTGTATGGCAGCCCCACCCGAGGATTAGGGGTCCTGATAACCTTTCCTTCCCCCTCATCGACAGTCGATACATGGCAGAATTGAGCTGTCAGGGTGCGGAGCCCCCGATGGATGCACGCTATCGTCGCCGATACCAGGGAGTAAGACTTCCCGTGAGCTAAACAAACCGCCGGATACACGACCTTCACGGGAAGGGCCTCGAAGGAGTGAGTGGGGATTACACACCTCTTTAGCCACAGCATGAGGTACCCCACGAACAGAGTCTTCCCGGAGATGGGAGACTTGGCCTGATGATGGAAGGAGTGAAGGACTGTACCAGACTTGAGTCCGCCCTCGTCATGGTCGAGAGCCACGGTGCTCCCCTCTTCGGCTGTTCTCGCCTCCACTTCAGATTGGTCGCATACGCCTAACGGGAGGGCAGACTGCCCCTTGACATCGTTCCCTGGGAACAGATAATCAGCCCAATTCTTGTGGCTGATCCCCTTCTTCTTCCCTTTATGATCCGCTGAGATGCTGAGACAGATGTGATAGTGGCAGAGTAACTCCCACAGAGTCTCAACCGCCAAAGGTGAATGGATTGACAGCTGGTCAATCTCAGCTTGATCAGGGACATACTCCTCGTAAGAAAAGTCCCTCAGGGGCAGCCCCGACACGTCATACATCTCGTGAGGAGTGATACCAAGCTCACCGTTGGGGGTGAAAAATGTGCCACTTTCCGCACAATACAGTTCCAGGATACTGTGGAACTGAGAAGCGTTGATCCGCAGGCCATGTTGAGTGGCTTCGATGGCCACATACAGCTCTGTGTCCTTGAGGTCGGCATTTTCGGCCAGAACACGGTCGGTGATCTTGGACCACCAAGTGTCGCTGCCGGGTGCAGAATAGACCCACCCCGGGGCTCTGAAATCCTTCGGGGGAAAGCTCCCTCTGACTCGGAAGAAGCGGTGACGGAAGGTCTCCGCCACCGCTGTCGACTCCCCCACGGGCGGTTCAGCGGATAGTAAGCCAGGGCGCAGACCCGTCACACGCCTGCATGAGCTATCCACTCCATATCCAGCTATAGAGCCCGTGAAAACGCCACAAGTGACCCCGTCTTGAGTTGGAGTCAACTCCCAGTTCATCGCCCAAGGAACTGTGAGGGACCGTAGCTCGACGATCGAAAACCCCCTCGACATGCTAGGAAGGTAGTAATGAGTCCCTTCTACCGTGTGGAACCACCTGCTCTCTTTGAGCAACATGACAGAAGGGTCGGTCATAGCATCGCCGAACAAAAACTGAGGTTTCGGCAGCTCCGCCCTAGCATCATCTGTCAGTGCCGCATAGGTCGTCAACTCGCGCAGTGTCAAGTGATGACCATCCGTTACCCTCTGTATCAAGCCATTTGGCTTATCGGCGGTAAACGCGGGTAATGGAGCCAGAGAGGGGAATCGAGGAGGTGCCGTGTAGTTCATATCGCCGGCATGGCCAACGGCCACGCCCTCCGGGAAAGCCTCATCGGAAAAGGTCGCTGCAAGAAAGAAAAATTCAATCAAAACAAAATCCGCCATAGGAGCAAAGTAAACCATCAAGCAGAGGCAGACGAAATCGCCGGTCGAAAGGGGGAACCCACTTCGAACATGGTCTATTCGTACAAGACAACACTCCCCTCTTACAGGAAAGGGCCGAATTCGCCTATCGAAAAGGGAGTTCTCCTCCCTCCCGCTAGAGGTTGAGTTCGCCCGCGGAGACATAAATCGCCCTCTAAAGGCAAATAGGGCTAATTTTGCCCTAAATCAGGGAAACTACCAAAGGGTGGTAGCATTCCAGGAGAATGAGTGACACTCATTCCCCCCAGACCTGACGCCTAGGACTTACACGAGGTCGTCCAACGAACCCATCGACGTACCTGAGCGCGGCTCCGGAGCACTGGCGGGCGTGCCGGCGGAGAGACGGTCGGAGTAACGTCCCAGGCCTACGCCTCTCACTTTGCACCTCTTAGATCTTGAAGCCATAGAAAGATGGGGCGAGAATTCTTGTCTTGGAAGTTCTTTTCAAGATTCAAGAGCACGATGAATCCCAGAGGAGGAAGACAGCGGGTTTAAAAGGGTGGAGTTGTCCACGTGGCCACGATCGCCCTCGAGAGGCGAAAACCCTAACGGACGAGAAACATGGCCACGATCAAATTCGACAGCCCAGATCACCCTCGGCACATCAAGAACCGAAATTGGCGGTTGCATCCGACGGTTGGATTCGAAAACCACGGCCACGATCAGAACGAGGCGCACTGAGTGGACGTCAAACCGTCGAATCATGATAATGCCACGCCGCATTAGCTGGAAAGGCACGAAGCCCCGCAGGGGGACACGTGGTATGCGCGCATTAGGCCTACTTTCACACGAGAGAAAGGTCTCAACGGCGAAAACTTGAATGAAATCCACGAATCAGTCAAAACTTCGCCATTGAAGCCCAACTTCGCCTACACGACTCACCCACCTTTGGGAAGCAGCCAATTCGCCCAAAATCTAGAAACCAGCAAAGTAGGTTTTATTTAGACCCGCGTCCCAGACGGCTAGGGGTCAGAGTGGAAATCTTAGCACTAAGCCTAAGAGAAACTACTCGATAACTCACCATACTGAGGGGAATAGTATGGCTAGCCCGATTCAAACGGTAATCGGTAAAGGCAGATCAAACCCGTTGATAGCTGAGGGTTTGCTAAAAATCCTAATGCACCTGGTTCAAAACTTCTTTATTCAAAGTATCCCAGACCACACGTAAGTCGGTTTTGGTCTGAAAACTTTGAAGGGGATCTTGTAGACGGTAAAAATTACCACGGCGGATTAGCGAACGAATTCGCCCGCAGAACAGGACCGCCCTCTCTTAGGTGGAGAGCCTACTGTAGCCACTAAGTGGATTCGCTGGCACAAGAGCCCCTACATTGGCCGCACACACCAAATCACATGGATCCGCCAGCGAGGCGAATCCGCCTTCACTAACTAAATCCGCTTGCAAGGGAGGTACTCAAATCCGCCCTCATGTGCCGAAACCACTTGCAGAGAGCCACGTCTGCCTACGTGAGCCGAAGGCCGGGTTTCCAGGGACAAGCCTTCCCTGTTTCCCACGATGCGAGAGGAGGGGGTACAGTGTCCCAGGTCCGTCAGACGGCCGGCCGAGGTTCAAGCGAACGAGACAGGCGCCGGACCGGCCTGCATACTCATAAATGCGGGTTACCTCACCCATCAAAAGGAAGAGCCGAAGCCGTCGGCGCGCCGCAAGCTATCTGGAGCTAGCTCTGACGTGAGACATCCATTCTCCCACCCCTATTCAGACATAGGGAGAGGGGAGGAGGCATAACACCCCAGGACCACCGGAGGGTCACTCGGTACCTCGCCGCACAAGTGAGCGGACAGTTACCAGAGCCATCTGCGTCCACATAAATGCAGCTTACCTCACTCCAAGCAAAAGGTGAGAGCCACCGGCGCTCAAGGAACTGGCCAGACCCACTTGAGTGTCTGGCAGCCGCTGTCACGAGTACGAGGAGGGACTTTCCCACTCCTACACGACGTGACACAACACGTCGTCCCACCAACAACCGCTTGTTGTACAAAGGGACAGTCGGATGTCTTTGAACAGTGTATGATCACATCCTATAATTCAAAGAGCAGTCAAACTGTCTCTCTCCCATTTAAGAGCTTCTTTCAGCAACCTTAAGGGGAGATCGAAAAAAGGGCAATCCATCGATCAGGAAGCGATTAAGAGATCACCGAGAGAGATCGACTGATCAACTAAGAGAGGAAGAAGCTTTTTGCATACCCCTGCATTACAGCGCCATCTCCTAGCTCCGAGCTCCGATCGCCGGCGAGCCAGAAGAGACGAACTCCTTCACCTCGAGCTTCTACTGAGTACTGAAGCTCTCCAGCAACCTCGGTCGAACCGTCCAAGGGAAGCAGACTCGGCACGAGCACCGAGCAAAGCATCCTGTAGCTACCTTAAAGTCCCCACACTAAACAAAGAGGGCCTTCCCTCTGCTTCTGTCGTAATTTCGATTGATTTAGTTTGTAATAAGCTTTCTTATCAATACAAACGAAACACCTCCCTTTTTCGGGAAAATCAGAAATTTACACCTACAGCAGGCAGTTTTCTGAACCATTCAAAGGCAACTCCCTTGAGGGTGCTAATAAACAATCGAGCCATTATAGCGTCGTTTGTTATCACATTCTCAGTCTGTGACTTGAAATAATAGATATATTAATTCGGTGATCCCGTACCATCAAAAGTTTATAGCGTCGGGACCTTAAACTTTGGAGGATAAGGGGTTGCATCCCATTCGGTAGGATAGGGCCTAGCAACTCCCTCGTTTTGGAGCTCACTTCTGTTAGCAATGACATTGAGGTGGGTTTCCAATTCTTTCATTTTGGCAGACTGGAGATTCTGCTCGTTCTTAGTCTCTTTTTCAGAGGATGATTCTACGTGATTAGTTTATTGCTCAGCAATCTCATTCACTCTTTGTTTCCTCTTCGATATGGATGATCCACCTTTCCGGGAGGATTCCGGCCGAGGTTGTGACTTAGCTTTTTGGAAATTGGCTCTATTGGCAATGATCTGAGCCATCATATCCTAAAGTTGATTGATGGTTTCCTGCTATGCTTGGAGCATGGCCTCTTGTTCAGTAACCCTCTTTGAGAGATCTTCAGAATTTTCTGCTATGTGGGCGAAGCTCTCATGTCCAACGAAAGAACTTGATGATTAGAACTCCATAATGGCTGAGTGTTCATCCTCGGAATTGGTTCTTTTGGCTAACCTCTGATAGTTGACAGGAGGAATAGCTCCCGTCCGAGTCCAAGTGTGTCGGTAGACTCCTTCAAACTCGTTAGCAATTTCTCTGACGTTTGGAGAATGATCCGTCTCTGACTCATCAGAACTAGGGACTGATGATCTCCCTATGCTGACCATGTTAGAAGTGACTCCAAAGTATTCATCCCCTGAAGTCTTCTTCCTGTGAGAACGACGTTGGTTATTGAGCAAAGCAATATTCGTTGACTGATTGAACATCGACAAATTGACTACGCATGAGCAGCACTGGCATCCCGAGAGAATTGCAAAAATCAGTCGTTTGCATTGGCATGAACAAGCAACTTGTTGTATTGGCCTTTCTCCCAATATGAACTCTCTCAACTCCGTTGCAGAAACTCGAGAAGAGTTACTCGCTGATCGTGAGGTTTTGAATTGGAACTCCCAGTCCATGATTGGACAGGACTGGCTCTTTGGTGAACATGGATCTGGTTGAGATACACTGAATCCATGGACTTCTTATATCCGTCCCTCAACCTAGTCATGCTACATAGAGTATTCAGGGGTCTCACTACCCGGTCAGTGAGCCAGGGGTCCAGGGGGAAGCGCGCCCCTGGCCGAGGGGTCCAGGGGGTGGAAAACCCCCCGACAGGGTTTTGGGCAACGCCCCGAAGCTCCACGGTACACATTGGGTTCTATATTGAGTTTCCTTACCCTAACGCAAGCCCGAGGTCCAGGTTTTGCTGGTGAAACGCAGCATTTTGCTAGTGGAACACAGTCGTGAGATCTGCGTTTTGGTTATGGAACGCACTCCTGAGAGTTGCGTTTTGGTTCTGGAACGCACTCCTGAGAGTTACATTTTGGTTCTGGAAGCATTCCTGAGAGTTACGTTTTGGTTCTGAAACGCACTCCTGAGAGTTGCGTTTTGGTTCTGGAACACATTCCTAAGAGTTGCGTTCAGTTTGTGGAACGTACCCCTGAAGGCTGCATTTTGATTGTATAACATGACACTGAGGGATGCGTTCAATCTTATTCACACAGAGCCTATGTTTGGGCTCATAGATGTGAGGCTTGCATTCTGAAGTAGAAATACAGATCACAGGGTCGCGTTTAGGCTCACAAACATGAAGCTCATGTTGACTTAAGGATCAATATTCTCGGAGATGTGCTCGTCATAGGGATCTCCTCCTTCATCGAGTGACGTTTTTCTTAGCCTGCTTCAAGGCCTTTGCAGCGATGTCGTTAGCATTAACAGAGTTAGTCGCCGCAATGGGCTTTTTGTGAGTTCGTCGCTTTGGCGCGGATGCAGAACCTTCAACTCGGTTTGCGTTCTCAGTTTCGTCAAATTCCTTACGGTTTGCGAGATATTTACAATTTTGTCCGTTTTTTACTATTTTTAGTAATATTTTAGGAGTCTGTTTTGTTTAGGAAACAAATCCGATTTGATCTCAGATTTGACCGGTGGACTTTCCTATTCATAAGAAGTTTTTTTTAAGAGTTTTAATGTTTTAGGAATTCTTTACCATTTTTGGTAAGTTAAGAGTCATTGTAGGAATTAGAGTCCTTGTAAGAGTCTTGTTTCTTTTTTTATTTAAGAAGAGTCTTGTAAGCCCTAGAGGCATAACTTTGATTAATAAAATTTCGTTTTTCCTCAATATTTACTTCGTGGATTCGAAGCTCTTCGTGGATTCGAAGATTTTCCTTGGTGGATTCCGAGGCTATTACTTCCGCGCTGCGTCAAATTTGTAATAAGAAAATAAAAGAATTGAATTTGATTTATTCCCTCTAACTACTTAGAAAAAGAATGTTTATAACTCTCTCAATCTCTAACTGATTACAATTTAAATTTTCGATTACAAAAGAGAAGAAGATCGGCGAAGATCTTCCCCTTTGTTTAACCTGAGTTCTTGGTATGGATGAGATACCTCACTCGAAACTCACGTTGAGTTTGCTTCTCGTTGACGATCCGAACACATCGCTTCACTGGAACAGTATCTTCTCCTCACGATTTGATGCTATGGAGAACTTGCAAAGCAAGTTTGAAATTAACTCTTAACGAGTTTAGAAACTCAGAGCAAGTTTAAACTCTTGTAAAAGAGTTGATTTGAACCGAAAGTCAGTTATAGCCAAGAACGAGCTCCTCGTTGCTGAAGTTGAAGATGATCTCCATTGAGGAATAATGCCGATCGTTTCAGGTCGTTTCTAATCCAAAAAATTTCAACCCCTAACTCGGTTGAGTTTCCTCTTGTTTATAAGGGATTAAGGGGGGTGTAACCACCCCTTAAATCACTCATAAGTGGAGTGTAACCACCCTCAAATCGTAAGAAATGGTTTCGGAACCGTTCAACTCATGTTTGAACGAGTCAAACGCCTTGATTTGCATTATGGACATGAACCTGCGTTTGAGCGCATGGTTTAGATGATGCGTTAGCGTCCGAGTTTGAGCTGTGTCCATAGGCTTGAGCTGTGTCCATGGCTACGATCATGTTATGTCCGCGTCTGTGATTGTGTCACATTCACGATGGTGAATGTAGCGCCTGGAAGCTACGTTGGTATTGTGTTTAGCGGCTGAAAACACTACGTTTGTGCTGTGTTTGAACTACGTTGATAGCTGAGAATGCAGTAATTGCTTGCTTTGACTCTAGAACGCAATCACTTGTGTTTCACCTCTAGGATGCAGGGATGAGTTCTACGTCTTGGATTGAAGAGATCGTTGACTTGTAATCTCTTTTGTCAGAGCGCGACGATCGTTGTTTTGTGTAATGATCGTGAAATTTTGATACTAGTTAAAATAATTTTTTGGTATTTTAAAATATTTAATTATTATTTTTAAAAACATATCTGTATTTTTCTTGATTTTCTAGAATTTTCTATGATTTAAAAATCTAAATTTTATTTTTACTTAAATGATTTTAATATTTATAAATTACTTTAGTGCAGTAAAAATTTCTAGTATTCATCCGTTGTGTTATGGATACTATTATGTATTATTTTGAATAACACGTTGTATTATTTTTACTATTACATATTATTTCTTATAATACGTTGTATTATTATTACATATTATTTTGTACAATTAGTTGTATTATTTTTGTTATTATGTATCAGCTGTCGTATTAATACAACCGGTACGTTTTATTGTATAGGTAATTTCCTCATAATTATTTGATTTTAAATATAAATAATTATATTTTTTATTAAATATTCTCGTTTAATTGTACAATTAACTGTATTATTTTTACTGTTGCATATTATTGGTTGAATTAGTACAACTTGTACGTTTTAATGTGTAGATAATTTTCATATATTTATTTAAATTTTTCTATAATTATTATTATTTTTATTTAAAATTTTAAAATCCTAAATAACCTATATATAAATAACCCTCTCCTCTCTCTACTATTCACAACCGCCGCCCATCTCTGTTCTCCTCTCTCTTACGTTCTCCGCCTCCTCAGCCCACGCCCACCACCTCCATCATCTTCTCCACATCGGCCTACACCCCCGACCTCTTCCTCTCCTGTTCACGCCGCCCTAACATCTTCTTCTTCTTCTTCATTCTCTCTCAAACCCGACCAAACCACCGCATTCCGCTTCTTCTTCTTCTTCTTTGTTCTCTCTCAAAACCCTCCAACCAGACCACCCCCTCCCCCAACTCAACTCCAGTCCAACACCATCTCCATCTCTTCCTCATCCTCCAGCGAACCCAACAACCCCAGCACCAACCCACCTCCTCCTTCTCCGTTCGACCAAGCTCACCCCAGCCGCTTGCTGAGTTCGCCGCCAGCAGCCGCACTCATCTCCAGCTCCCTGACCACCGCCCCTTCACCTCGTGCTCCTTCGCCACCCTTAGTTCCCCTTAAGCTCCGCCGACACCAACACTACCAGCCCCCTCTCTCCTCTCGTGCTCTCTTCACCCTCAAGAAACCCCAAGACAGCCCCGCCTCCTTCTTCTCCCCAACACCGCTCGCTCCACCTCGTCGGAACCCCGCCGCCCCAAGCTGCTTCCATCACCACCACCGCCTACATCCTCTCCCTTCCATCCACCGACGACGACCAGGCCGCTGCGGTTCTCTATCCAGATTCCGAAGCCCATCACCCACCTCCATCTCGCCTCCATCTCCTCGACCTCCACGAACTCCGACCGTGCCGCCCTGAGAACCGCCCCGACCAAGCCCCCTGCTCCTCCCTGCCCTATCTCCCCTCCACCTCAGCCCCCTGAACCACCTCCAGTAGCCCCTCCTCGTCACTCCTCCAGATCCGCAGCCCCGAGCTTCGTCGAGCCTTGAGCTCTCTGCCTGTGACCAGCTCCTCAAACGCTGCCGTCGAACCTCATCTCCCCGCTGCTCCGATCTCCTCCGCCGAACTCCCGATCAGTCCGACGTCCGACAAATCCACCCGCCCTCATTCAGCGACCACCCGCGTCGCCGCCGAGCCCCGTTGGAGCCTGACCGTACCGTACAACCTGCCTCCTTCTCCGCTCGTCGTCGATATGTTTGACACAACCCAAGGTAATATCCCCTCTCTTGTCTCGTGTTAAATTATTTTGATTACTTAACAATATTTGTTAGATTATTTTTATGTGATAATTATGTGGAATTATTTGTTGAATGATGATTAACAATAAGAAGAGTTTCGAATAGAAAGAACAGAAAAGAATAATAGGTTTAAAAAAAGTATTGCTTGGTAGTGCCTGAGTTGACTCGACCTGACGTGTCGACACGCGTGAGTCGACACGAAAGACAGAGTGTGACGACCGATCTTCGAGTCGACGACGTAAGTCAACTCGAAGGGCGGTGAGACCCGGCCCGACAAGTCGTAGGATTTTATTGGGAGTAATGTCGACATTTCATGTGAATAATAACTACTAATTGTGATCCCTCTTATACTGTTCATGCATAACGTATTGTTTGTAGTCTCTAATCACGTTTTACAATCTTTATTTTATTAGTCTTAATTATTTGTTGCTTCATGCTGTGATTGAGAACCTTAGTAGTTCATGACTTGGTAGCCTTGTGCGTCATGAACAGACCTAGTGACATGTGTGGGTGTGTTTAGGTGGTGAACCAGAATTTTAATAAGGATTATGATCGTTGATTTTAGAAAGAACAAGAAGAGTTGGGGTGGGAAGTCATTGTTCATGTGTTCGGACGTGACTGTTGATATATCTTCTAGGCTTGCACCAGTGGATCGGTGTCGCCACTGGGGTTGATCGGTTGATCGGTTGATTCACAGTGGATCGGTGTCGCCACTGTGGTTGGTTGGGTCAAAGTAGATTGGTGTCGCTACTTTGGTTCATGAATCTATTTGATTGGATGTACGTGGGGATATGCGAACAGTCAGTTATCCGATGATATGAGTATTGACTCTGTGTGAGATATGAACCGGTGGCCTGTTATAGGATGACTAGTTACAAGACTTGTTACTAGTGGATCGGTGTCGCCACTAGGGTTGGTTGTTGGATCAAAGTGAATCGGTGTCGTCACTTTGGTTAGGATTTATGGATTCTTGTGAGACGTAGGCCAGTTGTATTTCTTTTCATACATAGATCAGGATTAATATTTAATTATCTATAATTTGAGGCATGTGGTATATACATGAGGGTTTCCTTGTTTAGATTATTTCGCTCGACGTACTACGTCTCTTGTTGTAGATTTTTAAGTATTAATCCCATCTATTGTATGACCTTGTTTCTTGGATGGTTTCTGATCGCTACATGCATGATCTTGTTACTTGGTTGATTTTTGGATTCTTCTGATTATTAGTATTACAGTTGCATGCCTCTATCGTTATTACTATCATCACATGTTCTATTTCTATTTCTGTTATCGTATTGACCACACATATATTATCATTACTGTTATTGTATTTGTTCCTGCCTTGGGGGATCTTGCCGTGTGTTATACACGCTGACGTACTTCTATTTTCTGGGTGTATGTCAGATTTAGGAGACAGATAGCCTTAGTTCGGAATCGTACAGGAGCCAGATGATTCTCAGTAGGAGTGCCTTGCAAGTGGAGTAGAAGAACAAGCTGAAGCGTAGTAGTGTTCTTCTGTACTAGCTGATGAACACTAGAACTCTTTTACAGTATTTCTTTAGTTTGATGATGAATTTAGTTATTTTATCAGTACTTTTTTATTATGGACTATATGTATTTTATTCCTAGTTGGACCGTTTTTGTAATAAGGGTATGTTGGATCCATATTTTATGTCTGGGATGATTTAACATGGATGATATGTTTATTTCTTATTCTGGATTGTCTTTATATTCTTGCTAACTGTGATCGGGGACCTGTGACTTCGTATTGTATTTATTTCTAGACGCTTAGCATATTGGATTGAGAAGAAAAGGAAAAAAAATAATAGTGTATATTTTTTCTCAATCTAATACGTCATGGGCTTGTTCACGTTCCGATTACCCTGATATTTTAGGAAGCGGGGCGTGATATTTTGCAATCTTCACTTTAGCTCTTTGAAATGTGAGAATCGTCAGATTGCAACTCTCATTATTGGTTGTGAAGACCATTGATTAGAGTTTTCATCGGTTATCGTGAAGGTCATCGATTTTTAACATTCATCGATCTACGTGAAAGTCTTCAAATTGTAGCCTTTTGGAAGTCGTTGAATTGTAACTCTCCTTGTTGATGTTTGATGGGGATAAGCTATCTGTTGTGATTTTTTTGACAACCTACAACTGACTCGGCCACCGAGACACCAAACACTGTCTCAGCCACTGGAACAGTGTACGCTGTCTCACCAATTATGAGACAGCTCCGAGTCCCATCATTTGTCATTTTGCGTATTCCTTTGCTTCTTTTGGCATCAGATGATTCCCTTTGACTAAGATAATAATGTTCTTCATCTTCACTTCATCTCGAGCTGTATTTGGAACATATAGGCAATTTTTGACGCCTACACTTGTACTGTTAGTAAGTTACGAGTCATGATGGATAGTATATGATATGAAACGGTTCCATATACTCTCCATCATTGTAAAATATCGAAACTACTATTGTGACTTTCAACTAAAGATGCAGTTAAATAATATTTAAATTTAGAAACTTTCATTGATGATCCAGATCAAGATCCACCAATTAGCTGAGCTATCAATAAATTTTTTTATCAAAACTCTTACCTTTGCCTCGACTTAAACTCGTAGAAGCAGAAGCGGTAGGCTGATATGTACTTACACAATACCTAGCTGCATACTCATCATATAATATTTGAAAATAAGTTCTAATAGTATTATGATGAGTAAGAGCAATAATAGTTTGACCATCATCAGTGTCTATTATCATCTTACCATACAAAGAATTTAACAAATTTTGGAGGTCAACATCCTTCAAACGTAGATCAATAAGAACTCCAAACCAAAAATAATAGGAATATGCCTAAAATACTTATTAAATTTACTTTTTATTTGAAAAATCATATTTCTAAAATAATTATCTATAAATAATTATTAAAAAAGTTTGAATATTTAAAAATTGTAAAGCATCTTGAATAATAGTAGTATAATAACAACCGAATAATAACATAGTAGCATCATAAAAAATTTATAACATCTCTTTTATACTATATATAACTAACCATTCATCCTCAGTTATTCCATACATATTACCAGAGCTAGAACTAGAAGTATAGAAAACAATAAAATCATTTATAATTTTTTTACTCTATTGCTACATTTAACATTACATAAGTAGAATTTTACCTATGGTCAACATATTTTAGAATTAATCTAGGTTTAAACTTTTTTCTTTTACATAATTTTTTTATCTTTTAAATCTTTGTTTAGAAGCATTATGAGTATAAGCTATTGTCCTAACCTGTTCTATCATGGATTTAATTTCATCAAATGCACTTTGAACAATTAAATTTAAAATATGACACATACATCTAATATTAAAAATATTACCATGACATGAAATAGTAAAAATGATTTGATATGATCAACAACTACATTATTATTACTTGTATTAATTTCTAGTGAGAGAGAAAATATTTTTCTAAAATTTCTAATTTTATAAGTTCTTCTATTATTAAATTTGTAATATTAATACTACTATGTGAATCTTCAAATGCAATAAAAGAAATATCTCTTTTAAATATTTGCTAATTATCATCAATCCAATGTGCTATGATACATAAATAACCAGTTTGTGCTCTAAATATCCAAATATCAGAAGTTAAAGCAAATTTATAGTTCTTTGAAAAATAAGAAATTATTTTTGCTTGTTCCCCATGATAATATTTTAAAATGTCACATTAACAAGATTGACGAGATTTTTTTTAAATACGGGATGAA
The DNA here is from genome assembly GCA_022839385.1 of Asparagus kiusianus. Taxonomy (NCBI): domain Eukaryota; kingdom Viridiplantae; phylum Streptophyta; class Magnoliopsida; order Asparagales; family Asparagaceae; genus Asparagus; species Asparagus kiusianus. Next base: position 74,838 of record BQKN01064723.1, read on the forward strand.
AACCATCTGTAAACATATCTTTACATTTATCATCTTCTACTGATTTAAAAGGAAGGTTTTAAGAATAATAAACCTGATGACGTATTTCCTAGCTCTAATTGCATTATAGTTTTAACTACCGAGACTACCGGAGGATGATGATTATGAGAGTAAAAATTGTCGGATATCACATTGAGCATTGCCTGACCTATGTTGTGCTTTTCTAAATGGCGTTTGAGGTGGTTGGTGTTGCTTTTATGATGAGCTTGGAAAATATGGCCACACAACGCACACTTAGCTTTCTGGGTGAGAAGACTACTGTGTTGATCCTTGTGATTTCTATCTTCTCGAAGAAGTTCCACACATTGTATCTCGGCCTTTTAGGAGCTCTAGGTGCAGAATCATCACCACCGGATTCGTGATCAACATCGGTAGGAGTAGGAGGAGTACCTGTAGCTCTTGTAGTAGGAGTATTAGGACTCGTTTTAACATCGGGAGTTGGGATTTGCCCTTCATAATCAGAGAAGGAAGCCATTTGATTGAAGAATTAGAGAGCAAAAGCGAGAATAAGAAAGTATTGGAGAGTATTAGAGAGAAGTAGATGAGTTTTTGATGAGAAAAACAAGTGAAAACTCGCTCTATTTATAGAGGCAGTCCCCTAGCCAAATGACTAAAATACTCTCAAATTTTGGTCGTTTTTGACTGTTTTGGGGGTATTTTGGTCAAACGATCACATTCGTGATTGTTGGCATCCCTTCCGAGTTTGGGCCCAGGCTCGGACCCGGCCACCCCGGCCCGACCCTTTTGCTGACCGGGCCGGGCCGAGCCGGGCCAAGCCGGGCCGGGTCAGGTGCGGGCGTTGATGAAGCGGCCCAAGCCTTTGTTCGGAGCCTAGTTAGGCCTGAATTTCCGGACTATGCCTGGGCCTGGGCTGGGCTTAGGCCTGGCCGGGTCCGGTCCGGACACCGGGCAGGGCCTGGGTCTTGGCCCGAAATGGACAACCCTAATATTGCCATCTCGTGGAGTATATAAGAAAACTACATATATTCTGGACCATCAAGCCATCGTGAGTTAGATTTGACGATATCGCCTTCTAACTTAGTAACCTCCAGTGCATCAGACTCAGTATGACCCTTTTATCGTCTTTGTTTTCCCTTTTTAGTATCTCCAGCAGGACACCAAGAGCCTCCAATCAAGCTAAAACCGAACCAATGCTCACGTGCCTCCGCGACGAAGCCGGTAGAACAGTTTCAAGATTATCTCCGATGACAATTCGGTCCTTCAATAAACATTCTACCATGAAACCGACAGCTGAGGATCATGGTCCCACTTGTCCATTGGCGTGAGACTTTGGGTCCCTGTCATCAGGGTGCCAATAAAAGGTGTATTCTAGAAACATATTATAACCGTCAAGGGGGCTTAACTGTCAGAATTAGTCAAACAAACCGCCCAATTGCCTGCTGGTCAGAGTTCAGATGCCCATGGCCTCCCTTTCCCCCCCAAGTCTCCTCTATAGCCAACTGCTCCTTTTCCCCCTCTTTGAATTCATTATCTCTCTTCTTTGGAGCTTGACCCTCAATTTCCATCACCTCTCCCCTCCCATTTCATCAATAAAGGTACTTCCTTTCCCTTCATTTGCCCAAATCTTCTCTCTTTTTCTTTTTCTTTTTGCATATATTTAGTGAAATTCTATCTGGGTTTGTTCTATTTGTTGATTATTGTGCATGTTATGGTTGGTTATTGTTGAATAGAATAATTGCATAATTTAAGCTGATGGGTTTGTGGGTAATGATCTTTTGTCGAAAAAGAAAGTTATTTGGTCCTGTTGAGGCGATTGCAGTGATTGGGTGACCATAATGTGGCAAATGGAGATCATCTTGCGTGCAGTGTTTTCTTATTGGTTTTTTGCTCACAACTTGTTTGTGGAAATGCCTGTTTTGGTTCAATTTGATTTTCTGTTTTCGTAGAGGAGTTTGTGGATTGTGAGACTTGTAATAAGGCAGTATTGAAGATAATATTGAGGTCCTAAAAGCATATTACTGAACATGACAATGGAATTTGGAATACGACCTGTCCATGAAAAAAGATGAGATTTTTTTTCCCGCTCCCATAGGGTTTGATAGTGATGAGCTGATTCATGAAGTGCACAATATCTGCAAACTTAATCACAAGGAAAGTAGCGAACAAGAACAGAAAACTGTTGTGCGCAGCGGAAATTTCGGCAGCTCCTCTGGTGCTCGACTAGAGAGTAGATCTCAACTAAATCATTGTTTCACAAAGAAAACAAGAACCGAAAGTAAAATATCTCAACAAAGTGAGATATCAGCTCTTCCTCTTATCAGTTCTAAGACTGACTTGTCGAGGGAACCTAAACTCTCTATTACAAATCACAGCACAAACAATCAATTTTAACATGGTTCGACAAGTTGTCTACGTCCATAGGGCAAGGAGGGGGATCTACTATTAGAGAGAGAGTACAAATAGAGTTTACAATCACACAACTTAAACCCTCAAACAAAACTCTCAAATCTCTCACAAAGGAGATGCCAAAAAACCCTCTCAAAACAGCACAAAGGACTGCACATAACCCTTGCACAACCGCCTGCTTCTCTGCGTTTCCCCTGTTGCACGCCGCCCTGCCTTTGCACAAAGCCAATGAAGAGACAACCGTAATTTTTCTTCACCCTTTGCTCTTGCACACTACTACATAAAACCCTAGGCATGAGTATTTATAGGTTGCAGTTTGTGGGCCGCATCGCATCCGCACCCACGAACGAACAAATGTTCACGTGGGTAGGTGGACCCTACGTCTTTGCTTCTCACGCGGGTGGAAACGAAACCTCTCCGCGTTTACACTTGTGTCCCCCACACGCTTTCAAGAACGCGTCATTCGTTCACAATTCTCTACCTCGGTGAATTTTTCCCAAAACTGAGCCGACACCAATCAAACCAAATATCTCACTTGTTACGTCCAGTACGAAGGGAAACAATTCACGATAACGGACTCAATCCACAACAAGTCGAGAACACAAATGAGAATGCAAGCACTCTCTAAATGTCGGTATCAACCCATTAAATCGGTTGCATCATAAAGACTGCCTACGTATCCTCTTGTCCAAGGAATCAAGCCTTCTCGTAGTTCACCCAATGACCTCCAAATATCCTTAATCCAATAAAAGAGTTCGCAACCCTCCTCTAATATCATCAACTTTACGGCTGATAGCACCTGTAATGACCTCAAAGTGTAATGAATCAAACACCTCCACCTGAGGTGAACCAATGACCATATTCAAACTACATCTATCAGCTGCACTTAAATTGCAGGTCGATGCACCCATCTTCAAATCAAAAAAGAAATGACCAAGCCCCAAATGCCGCAGTCTAGTCGAATCAACAGAAGTCGCCAGTCCTCCACTTGTCACTGTATCTCTAATCAAATAGTACATGTTATTCCTCCTGACGTCCTTCATCACAATTAAAGAGTCTTCCACGATCTCGAGAACCATGTTCTCAACACGAACCTTCAGACCCTCTCCAACCAAAGCTCCAATTAAGATCAAGTTTTTCCTCAAGGAAGGAGCATATCTCACATCATATAACTCTCTAACAGTCCTGTCAAATATCTTGATGCGAATTCTTCCTATTCCAAGGATCTGACATGCACAGTTGTCTCCAATGTACACCACACCACTATCTAGTTTCTCAAAACTGGAGAACCATTCCCTTCTAGGGCATACATGATAGCTTGCACCACTATCCAACATCCACTCGGATTCCTCCGAATAGCTATCCGTAGGACTGATAGAAAGCGAATAAATAGAAGTATCAGAAATATTACCATCCGATATAATGATGTTTGCTTCTGATGATGGTTGCTTCCCTTTCCTTTCTACTTATTCTTCATCCATTCGTCGAGCTTTGGACAATCTTTCTTCTAATGACCAGTCTCCTTATACCAAACATACTGATCTTTTTTAACTGTAGGATGCCCTACTCTAGACTGTGACTTTTAATTTTTTCAATTTGGATTCTTTCCTCTTACGACCAATACATCCGCTACCGGCTTAACTGAAGCCTCATTATCCTTCTTTCGAAGCTGATAGTTCACAAGTGCAGCGGTGACCTCACTATACGAAAAGGACACCTTCCCATTAATTAGGGTAAGAACAAAGGTCTCGTATTCCTCATCAGGTAAGGAACTCAACAACAGCAACACCTTGTCCTCATCTTCAATCATAACATCCACATTCGTTAAATCCGTAAGAAGTTTCGTGTAGTGATTCATGTGATCACTAATGGAGGTTCCTTTCTTTAATTGGAAGCGATAAAACCTCATCTTCAAATGCAAGCGATTTTTCACACTCTTTGTCAAATACTTACTCTCAATAGTCTCCTAAATCTTCTTTGCAGAAATCTCATTCATCACATCATACTTCAAATCTTGTGTTAAACAAGACCTAATAACACCACACGCCTTCCGATTCATCTTCCTCCAAACCTTCTCTTTAATATCATTTGGATTGCCATCTAACTTCAAAGTGTCTTCCAAATTTTGCGCGTTCAGCGCATCCAAAACATCGCATCGTCAAAGTCCAAAATTGTTCGTGTCATTAAATTTCTCCACATCTATTTTTGTAGAGTGGATATTTAAATTTTGAATGGTCTTCACACCAGAAGCACTACCATCAACACCTTCTTTCCCGATCATATTCCTCAACACACTAACCAATGCGGAACAAACTGAAGAATAGATCCAAACTTGAAAAAGATAGAGCCTTTACAAAAAAGATCCCACCTTTAACTCTAATTAAAACCCTAGACGAGCTTTTAAAGCGATCTACTTTTTCAAATTGCCCAAACGTAGCCCGAGCTTTGATACCATTTGTTTTGCGCAGCGAAAATTTCGACAGCACCTCTGGTGCTCGACTAGACAGTAGATCTCAACTAAATCCCTATTTTACAAAGGAAACAAGAACCGAAATCAAAATATCTCAATAAAGTGAGATATCAGCTCTTCCTCTCATCAGTTCTAGGACTGATTTGTCGAGAGAACTTAAACTTTCTATTACAAATCACAGCATGAACAATCTATTTTAACGTGGTTCGGCAAGTTACCTACGTCCATGGGACAAGGAGAGGGGAGATCTACTATTAGAGGGACAGAGTACAAATAGGGTTTATAATCACATAACTTAAACTCTCAAACAAAACTCTCAAATCTCTCACAAAGGGGATGCTAAAAAACCCTCTCAAAACAGCACAAAGGACTGAACAGAACCCTTGCACAGCTGCCTGCTTCTCTGCGTTTCCCCTGTTGCACGCCGCCCTGCCTTTGCACGAAGCCAATAAAGAGACTACCACAATTTTTCTTCACCCTCTGCTCTTGCACACTACTGCACAAAACCCTAGGCACGGGTATTTATAGGTTGTAGTTCGTGGGCCGCACCGCATCCGCACCCACGAACGAACAAATGTTCATGTGGGTAGGTGGACCCCACGTCGTTGCTTCTCACGCAGGCGAAAACAAAACCTCTCCGCGTTCACACTTGTGGCCCCCACACGCTTTCAAGAACACATCATTCGTTCACAAAAAACAAGGATTTATATGATTTGTGATGAAACCCCCATGAAGCTATGGAAACAATATCATTCTCTTTTGTTATTTTGGGAAATATAGTGGTTTGCTCAATCTTCATTAACCGTCCTTAATCTCTTATAAGAGACCAATCAGATTTGATTTATAAAGATTTGTTATTATAAAAAAGCGATTGAAATGGGTTTTATTAATATAGAGAAGATAATAAGCTTTTTATCGGGTTGTGGATTCGTTATTCTTGTTTGGAAACCACTAGCAAGCAAGCTTAGTTATGTTTATTTATAACCATGTGACAACATCCAAAATGAGGTCTAAAGAAAAGTCATTTGATGGGGATTCCATGTGAAAAATACTATTTGTAAATATGCATTGAAGTATATAATCCTCAGGACTGCATTCATGAACAGGATTCCTAGCAGTTTGGTCCCTTTGATTTTTAATAGATGATCAATAACCAACGGTATCCAAAATAATGTGCCTCCTCTTATTTGCGCTTGAATTTGGTGTTTGAGATTGTATAATTCAGTCATATAAACATCCGTACCTTCTCTCTCTGTTGAATGTGAGGAGATAAAGCATGTGTGGGCCACATACGTTGCAATTGAGAATGTGGTCACACACCCAAGCCGTTCACGCGGTTTTCGTTGCGTGGGGACTACTTATGCGGAGCAATTGAGAACGTGTGTCGTTCACGTGGTTTTCGTTGGGGGCACCGAGAATTCTCTCCCTATAAATAGGAACCTAGTTCTCTCCTAGGTTTCTTGGTGCAAAACAGGGGGAGAAAGCAGGTTTTGACGGCTGTGCGGGAGAAAAACACAGAAGGAAGGGGAGAAAGTCGACCATCCTTTTAGAGTTTGAGCAGTTCTTTTTTAGGGTTTTGAGCATCCATTAGTGGAGAATTTTGTGAGGGATTTGAGAGCTTGTTTGAGGGTTTAATTTGTGTGATTGTAAACCCTATTTGTATTCTCTCTCTCTAATAGTAGATCTCTCCCCTCCTTGCCCCGTGGACGTAGATAATTTATCGAACCATGTAAAATTTGTTTGTCTCGCTGTTTGTGTGATTTGTAATAGCTTATTTAGGTTCTCTCGACAGGTCAGTCCAAGAACAGATGAGAGGAAAAGCTGATATGCTACTTTGTTGAGATATTTTACTTTTGGTTCTTGTTTCCTTAGTGAAACGAGAATTCCTATTGTGATCTTATTCTCTTGTTACGTCGAGGTGCTGACGAAATTTTTGCTGAGCACAACAAGTGGTATCAGAGCCCAGATTTTAGATCTAGAGTTTTGGAATTAGATGGAGGAAGATTCTTATGTGAAGCTTGGTTTTTGGAGTTTTAGACTTCGATGGAGATAGTATTGGGAGTTATCGTTGGAGATTTTGCTTTTCTCGTGTGGACAGGAGATCTATTTGGAATCCGATCTAGGGTTCAGTTAGGTAATTCTTAATTTCTATCAAATTTTGATTCTTTCTCTATAACTTGAAGTTAGTTTGTGATGGGAGAATGTGAAAGCAGCAAGACGATGGCGAGTACAGTTTAAGTTTCAAAACACCAAAATTAGTGTGGTGAAGTATACGGTAAAATCAACTTTGATTTGTGGATGAGCGACGTACAGGATGCGCTCAACACTCGGAACTTGGAGGAGACCATCATGGTCCATGAAAGACCATCAAAATATAAAGATGCGATATGAGAAAAGATGAATAAGAATGCTTATGGGGTGATCAGGTCCTGTTTGGAACAGGAGCTGAAGTATGATGTGATTAGGGTGACGTTTGCAATGAAAATGTGAGAAATTCTCAACAATAAGTACCTTACGAAGAGTGTTGAGAACCGGTTACACTTACTGCGTAGGTTATTCAGATTTCAGATGTCCAGAGGCACCTCATTTGCGGCTTATGTGAACAACTATACGAAGTTATTATTGGACTTAGCGAATGTTAATGAGAAGATTTCGGATGAGTACAATGCTATTATCTTATTGGGCTCCTTACTGGATGAGGAGTATAGCACCTTTGTGCTTACTTTGTTCAACGGGAGATTTTCTATCAGCTATAGTGAAGTTACTAATGCATTGACGAATTATGATTTGAGGAGGAAGGACAAGGAGATTTCCCGTGCTAGTACTTCAGGCGAGGCCTTATCGACGAGAGGTAGAAGCCCATATCCGAAAGGTGATAACAGAGGGAGGTCAAAGTCAAGAAACCGCCACCAATTAGCAAAGAACCAATATGTATTCTGCAAGGAGCATGGACATTGGAAGAAAGACTGTCCGAAGCTCAAGGAGAAGGAGAATGACAAGAAAAAGGGCCCGAAGACCAATGAGGTGAATATTGCGAAAGACGATGATTCCGATAATTCGAATTTTTCTCTACTGATTATTAGATTGGATGCTTGATTCCGGTGCTACCTATCATGTGACCTCTAGGTGAGATTGGTTTGCATCTTTTGAGAAGTTCGATGGACGAGTTATAGTCATGGGAAATGATCAGTCCTGTGGTATTTGTGGGATAGGTACTGTATGGATCCGAATGCACTATAGAGTAGTTCGTGAATTGAAGGAGGTAAGATTTGTTCCTCAGCTGAAGAAGAATCTTATCTCAGTTGGAGCTTTAGAGGCAAAGGGATTCAATGTGACCTTTAAAAATACTACAGCGAAGGTTACTAAGGGATCTTTGGTGGTGATGAAAGAAGTCCGCAGTCAAAATTTATACTATTTGAAGGGGAGCACCAAGATTGACCAGGTTGCTTTGGCTATTTCAGAGGCGGACATGAACATGCTTTATCATTATAGGTTAGGGCACACAGGCGAGAAGTCACTGCAGACGTTGTGCATGCAAGAGCTATTAAAGGGAACCAAGAATGGTAAAGTGGAGTTCTGTGAGCATTGTGTACTTGGCAAAAAGACGAAGGTGAATTCGGGACAGCCATTCATAGGATGAGGGGCATCCTAGACTACGTGTACACAGACGTTTGGGTCCCACGAAAACTGTATCACTTGGTGGTTGACATTGGTTCGTCACGTTCGTAGATGATTATTCTAGGCGTTGTTGGGTGTACATTATAAAGCATAAGAATAAAGTTCTAGATTTGTTTGTGAAGTGAAAGAAGAGATTGAAACTGCAGACTGGGAAAAAGATCAAGACGTTGCGATCCGACAACGGTGGTGAATATACATCAGATCCTTTTCAGCAGCTATGTCGAGACGATGACATAGAGAGACAATTCACAGTTAGTCATACACCGCAGCAGAATAGTGTGACAGGGAGGTTAAATTGGTCTTTGTTGGATAAGATCCGATGTTTGTTAGAGTATAGTGGTTTGGAGAAGATATTTTGGGCTGATGCATTTTTATATGCGAGCCACCTCATTAACATGCTGTCTTTATCTGCGATTAAGAGGAAAACCCCTATGGAGAAGTGGTCGGAAGAGCTAGCACACGACTATAACCAGCTCAAGCTATTCGGGTGCCCTGTATTTTATTATGTGAGAACAGATAAATTAAAACCTCGAGCTAGGAAGGCCATATTTGTAGGATTCAAGTGTGGTGTCAAGGGATACAAGCTATGTGATCCAATTGATAGAAAGATTGTGCTGAGTAGGGACGTCATATTCGATGAGACTTCTATCTTAAAACTTTTCATCTCTAATAAGGTGGAGAGCGACCCGACAGAGGAGATATCGTAGGTGGTGGAGATCGATGTAGTTTTACAGTGTCCAGATGATGCAGTATCCATTAGAGTACCGACTGAGGTGATGCCAGGCGAGCACGACGGTGACACGGAGAATACGGGTACTGATATGTAGCATCAAGGACCGACGGTTCAGGTTCAGGATTCTATTACGGTTCGAAGATGAGGAGAGACATACGGATGCCGACACGATATGCCAACAGAGTTACGTATGTACTTCCGGTGGAGAGTATCGATGAGATGATGTTTACTACATTTAGAGAGGCCGAGCAGAGTTCGGAGGCTGATTCGTGGCAGGTAGCTATGTAGGAGGAGATGAAGTCTCTTCACAAAAATGATACGTGTGAGTTTGTTGAGCTTCAAAAGGGATGAAAGGCAATTGGTTACAAGTGGGTATACACAAAGAAGGACGACATTGAGGGCACTCCATTGAGGTTCAAAGCTAGATTGGTTGCGAAAGGTTATGCACAGGAGGAAGGTATTGACTATAATGAGGTTTTCTTTCCGGTGGTGAAGCACTCTTCGATTTGAATTTTGCTAGCTTTGGTGGTACAATATGGTTTGGAGTTAGATCAGTTGGATGTGAAGACGATATTTTTTCATGGTGATCTTGATGAAGAAATATATATGACTCAGCCATTGGGATTTCGAGCTACAGGGAAGGAAAAATTGGTTTGCAGATTGAAGAAATCACTATATGGTTTGAAGTAGTCTCCTCGACAGTGGTATAGGCGATTCGATGGTTTTATGATTGGTCATTCGTACACTCGGAACCAGTTTGATCCTTGCGTATGTTTTTATAAATTGAAAGGAGGTGCGTACATCTATTTATTACTTTATGTCGATGACATGTTGGTTACCTCTATTTCCAGATATGCTATAGATGAGTTGAAGGCATAACTTTCAAATGAGTTTGAGATGAAGGATTTGGATAAGACGAAGCGCATTTTAGGGATGGAGATCAATAAAGACAAGAAGAAGGGCAGAATTTGATTAATATAGGTGGCTTATTTGAAGAAGATTCTACAGCGATTTTATGTTAGTATAGATACGAAGCCAGTTAGTGTACCATTGGGAGCCCATTTGAAGCTTTCAGCTGATTTTTTACCGAAAACAATTGAAGATCGAGAGTTGATGTCGAAGACTCCATATGCAAGCATGGTTGGGAGTTTGATATACACGATGGTATGTACGAGATCAGATTTATCACAGACGATGAGCATGATTTTAAGATACATGCACGATCCAGGAGTGGGTTATTGGGACGCCGTGAGATGGATTTTAAGGTACATTCGAGGTACGCTCAATGTTGGTTTGATTTATGAGCGGTACACTACAGGTTGGTAGTTATGTATTAGCTACGTTGATTCGGATTATGCCGGGGATTTGGATAAGCGTCGGTCTATGATGGGGTATGTGTTCACTTTGATCCATGCGTCGGTGTGTTGGAGATGCGTCTTACAGTCTACGGTGGTTTTGTCTACGATAGAGGCAGAGTATATGACGGTTACGGAGGCTGTGAAGGAGGCTATTTGACTTCGAGGACTTTTAGAGGAACTTGGTATATCACAGCGGTCCGTCACTATTTATTATGATAGCATGAGTGCTATCTATCTGGCGAAGAATCAGGTTTTTCATGCGAGGATGAAACACATTGACGTTCGTTATCACTTTGTTCGTGATGTTCTTGAAGATGGCGATGTTGAGATTGTGAAGGTCCACACGAAGGACAATCCGACGGATATGCTCACAAAGGTGATTCCGAGCAACAAGTTTGATCATTGTAAAGACTTGTTGTTGAGGTCGTTAGCGGCCATTTGGGTGAACTACGTGAAAGTTTGATTCCTTGGGCATGAGGATACGTAGGCAGTCATTTATAATGCAGCCGATTTGGTGAGTAGATACCGACCTTTGGAGTTTGTTCATATTCTTATTTGGGTTCCCGACTTGTTGTGGATTAAGTCCGTTGTCGTGAATTGTTTTACTTTGTACTGGACACAACAAGTGGGACATTTGGTTGCTTTAGTGTCGGCTCAGTTTTGGAAAAACTTCGCCGATGTGGAGAATTGTGAGGAAATAAAGCATGTGGGGGCCACATACGCTGCAATTGAGAACGTGGCCACACCCAAGCCGTTCACGCGGTTTTCGTTGGGTGGGGACCACATATGCGGAGCAATTGAGAACGTGTGTCGTTCACGCGGTTTTTGTTGGGGGCCACACCGAGAATTCTCTCTCCCTATAAATAGGAACCTAGTTCTCTCCTAGGTTTTTTGGTGCAAAACAAGGGGAGAAAGCAGGTTTTGGCGGCTGTGTGGGAGAAAAACGCAGAAGGAAGGGGAGAAAGTCGGTCGTCCTTTTAGAGTTTGAGCAGTCATTTTTTAGGGTTTTGAGCATCCGTTGGTGGAGAATTTTGTGAGGGATTTGAGAGCTTGTTTGAGGGTTTAATTTGTATGATTGTAAACCCTATTTGTATTCTCTCTCTCTAATAGTAGACCTCCCACCTCCTTGCCCCGTAGACGTAGGTAATTTGTCGAACCACGTAAAATTCGTTTGTCTCGCTGTTTGTGTGATTTGTAATAGCTTATTTAGGTTCCCTCGACAGGTCAGTCCTAGAATTGATGAGAGGAAGAGCTGATATCCCACTTTATTGAGATATTTTACTTTTGGTTTTTGTTTCCTTGGTAAAACGAGAATTCTTATTGTGATCTTACTCTTTTGTTGTGTCGAGGTGTTGCCGAAATTTTCGCTGAGCACAACATTGAATTCAGTTTATCAAAGAAAGCCTAGTCTAGAAAGAAGGAACCTGCAAAGGGACAACTCGGAGAATTCCCTGTGTATCTGTGGTAGGGCATCTTGATGTTACTTGTCACATTCTCACTGTCACTTGAGAGAATCACAACAAATTCGTTTTATGTTATCTAAGTGTTGTATTTCAATGATGAGTTTATTCACATACAATGCCATCTTTCTTACGATATGTGAGACATTCTTTTTCCTGAACACATTTCAAAAACTACGTGATTAGGGTGTTGACTGTTTGACTGCATTTTATAACAATCCTTTTTATTGTCATATTGTTCCCTGGCATAGAGAAATTACCCAAGATTCATCAAGAATCAGTCATAAACGTCTTATACGCATTGTTTATTTTGATTTGAGAGCTTTATTCCGTGAAGTCCCTGGCACTGAATCGAGAGTCCAAAGTTGCGTTTGGGGTTATAATTTTATATTCTAACATGCCCCCACATGTTGAGTGTCCTTTTTATGGGCTGAATACTGGTCTCACGCTCCTGGCCAAGTGTAGGAATTAGAACTGGGTTGCTTTGATACCATGTCAAAAGTCACTGCCACAACACCAGAACTCCGAAATTGTGGTGAGAATTGAGGGTTATAATTTTATTTTCAAAGTTGTTCCATTAGTGGCTCTCTGATATTGGAGAAGATTTAGTGACTGACGATGTAGGTCCCTGTTGGTTGTCATAGTCACTATTATAGTCAAGGAATTAGAACTCTAGAGATCTAAAGTTCACTTCATATGTTATATTTTCTTGCTTTAGCTTCCTAGTAGATCAATATTCAATTTGCAGTAACCATGTGTGACTTAACGCACCTTTTCCCTTTCAAACTTTCATTTCCAGATATTTTTGGGAGCTTATCGACTCAATCTGGGATGTCTCTAAGGAAATCAAAGTCTAATCATACTGATAAGACCATGTCCCTGGAAGAAGAGCAAGCGAAGGTAAGCTTAGTGATGCCAATTTAGACCATTCATCTTTGAATGATATATGCTTGAAGTTATATGTATTGTGTTTGCATGTAATTACTCACCTAAAAATGGTAAATTATGTCCTTTATCTTGGAAGTTTAGGGTTACTCCTTTCCTCTCAGATAAATGAAGTCCGAAATCTCATAACTCCGTTGTCAGATAAGCTGCCAAACTTCTGCACAGATGCTTTAATATCAAGATTTCTACGAGCAAGAAATTGGAATAGTGAAAAAGCAAGCAAGATGTTGAAGGAAGCCCTGAAATGGAGGCTGGAATACAAACCAGAAGCAATTTGTTGGGTATGTCCCTGTACATTCTTATTTGACTAATATCAAGTTAGGAACGACTCATCAGAAAAAGATCAAAAGGGAGAAAAAGGAAAAGATTTTGGGAAAACATATAAATTGAAGAATATTTCGTCTATGTTTTGTAATTGTAATTGAATCCAGAAGATCTACATAGAGGCTAACTTTTAAAAACTTATCTAAATTTGTATATGTTATATGCATTTAATTCTTTAACAACTTGATCTTGTAAAATGCTAAGACAAATTCTCATAATATTCTCATTGCCTGCTTTGGCACAAAAAATAAATATCTTTACCGAGTCACTAGAATATATCATCTTTGCTGCATTGATCGAGATTATGAAGAAGCTACAAAAAAGAACCTATATGTTTGCAAATTTGCGTATCTTTTGGCAATATGATGCTTTATTCATGATTTCAAGCGTTTTCGTGTTTTCTTTGTATCATTAAATCTATATGTGGTCCTGACTAAATAATTGAACCACTAGGAAGATATTGTTCATGAAGCGGAGACTGGAAAGATTTATAGGGCGGATTACTGTGACAAGTATGGAAGAACTGTTCTTGTTATGAGGCCAGGATTCCAGGTTAGCGTTACAACATTGAGTTATTTTGATATTAGTCCCTCAAATCTTCAATAATTCCATAGTAGCC
>BQKN01064724.1:1626-26124 GCA_022839385.1 Asparagus kiusianus
GGGGGGGTGGGGAAGATAACTGTGGAAATGAGAATTGTGATTTATTATGTGGAAACTTTTAAACCTTTTTCTCCTCTTTTTTATTTATTTCCTATTTAGTGGTTGTTTGATTTTTATTCATAAACGTGGCGGTTAGGTGAAGTGTTACGCCCCGGTTAGGTTGTTTGATTTATTGATTAGAGGAAGAAGGATCTACTGCAAAATTGGTTATGTGACGAGTTACGCCCCGGCCCTGCGAGCATTGGCGGATCCGGGATTTTACAGAAAGTGGTGTCACTATATAGTTACTAATTAGAGAACTTACAATTGTTCATGAGGGGGTTTCATATTTTGAAAAAAAGAACACGTTTACCTATTGTCAATACTTGATGGATTGATATCAAATTCTTGATCGGTTTTATGAGCTACAATAGCTATGTATGAAACTTGTTTCACTACTTGGAAAAAGTAGGTAACCTTTTCTTTTTCAAGGCAATGCAATTGAAGTTCGTGCAACCAAATTCCAATGGGTAAATTGAAAGAGGGTCAGAGCATCTAAATGCAATATTCTCCTAAAGCATACAAAATTAACATTTTTTTCAACATCAATATGCAAAAGTAAGCAAATTAGAAGTAAGAGGAAAAAAAGCCAAATTAGTTTAAGTATCAATATCTAATGGTGCATATCCTTTCCATCAAATGTTCCTCTCAAAGGATTTATATTCATGGCATTCAACATTTATTAATTTTTCCTATCATGTTAGCCATAGATGAAGCTTACCAACAAAAGATTGCCACAAATCTATAATCTGGTAGCCCTAATCCTAAAAAATATGAAACTTTAATAGTAATAACTAAAATTATCCAAGCCAATCACTTAGACAGCTGAATTATTTATGTCTTCCCCCAAATCTCAGCGAATGAAATCTTAGCATGGAGAAATCAAATCAGTGAGTACCTTTGGAGTTAAAAGAGTTTATCCTCACAGAGAAAAGAGAATATGAATTGAGGAAACGAACGGAGAAAGGGAAGTCGAGGAGGCGGGGCCGTGGACGTGGAGACTAGAGGAGTCAAGGAGGCGGGGCCGTGAAGGAAGAGGAGAAAGGGAGATAGGTCGAGACGAAGCTCCGAAGGCCCTCTCGGCGAGGGCGACGATTCAGAGAAGACATCATGAAGATGAGGATAAGGCACAAAGTCGTCGCTATTTTTTTTACTTGGAATTGGGAGCAATTATTGGTAGCGATTTTCTTTTACTGAGGATCGGGTCGGGTAACATAATTTAGGGTCGGATCCCATGTATTTTAAATCAAACTGTCGTCACGTAACACTAGTTTGATAAATGTGGGTCCTCCCTTGCCTGCGAGACCGTTGGGGACACTGTAATGTAAGTGATGGGATGGACCTATTGAGTGCAGACATTTTTTGGCTCCACTTACCAAAATTGGCTAGCCAATGCTACACTTGAGTCTTTAGCTTATATATTTATACCATTCAAACTTTTCATAGCTTTCCGATGTTGACTAATATTTGGGGCATCACAATAGGGCTTAGTTCTAAAGTTTTTATCAGGTGGCCACTGAGATTCGGTTCTAAGATCAATTTATTTATATTTTAAAATACAATGAATGGATGGCTCAGTTCAAGCTTTACTCTAGGCATCCTATGAAATCGAGAAGCAGATGCACCTTTCCGGTCACAATTTCTCCCTAAGAAATGGTAAGACTTGACATGTTTTATAATCACCCGTAAAACAAGTACTCCTTAGTTTTCAACTGCAAGCACAATAGAATCAACTGTAGTTAGTATAGTTTCAAGTGTTCATAACAACAATTAAGTTATAGCTAATAACATAAAGGTGTCCACTAGCTTCTTTATATTGTAATTATCTACAAATTTCAATGCAAAATAGCCTCCAAAGTGATCCTCTTTAATTCTTCTTAGTACCTTAACCAAAATAAAGTTTAATGTACGTCATGCACCTGTTGAGTACGAGATGCCAACAACAGAGCATATTACGCAAGACACACATACAAGCACACATCATCAATGAACTCTTGGACACAGACTCGCGCGCGCACACACACATGCATGCATGGATGTAGGCACTTGAACACACATGCACAGACAGACACACATGCACGTGACACATCCAGACTCATGCACATGCTCGCACACATGACACATGCTCGCAGACATTCCTTTTGTACTGTTTGGCAAAAGTTGATTTATCCCTTATCGATGAGAAGAGGAATCTAGTGCCAACATGTGATGTCATTAATTTTGTACACTTTTTTCTTTATACTTTTTCTTCCATTATCTGAGAAATTTGAGCTCACATTGCTCCTATAAGGAGTTTTCTTCAAGCACTTGTTGGCAAGATAGTCACGGTGCTGCATTAGGTATCGTGGTTGCTAAAGGTGCTGATTCTCTTCACACACACTTACTGATAGAACCTTTTTTTTATTAAGCCTTGTGCTTTGGTGCTCTGATCTTATTCTTCACATACTTAAGATGTTTATTGACAGTTTTCTGCTATTAGAATGCTGACGTTTAGAGCAGAGCATTCTGTACACTTACACTTTGCTGACTCTGTACGTCCTTTGCATTTGATTTACTGTTATATTTGCTTCCTGCCTACCTGCATTGTATGGACATGGCCCCTTAGTTTTGATGACTTGAATCTGTAACTTGGTCAGATAACGTGCTCGTTAAATTTATCTAATGTATGTTGTACTAATCCATAAAGCTTCTTGTTTTAGGTTAAGTTTGATATTAAACGTCAACTTATTTTAGTTGTTGCATGTGCTATTATTGTATTACCATCTTCTCTCCTCATTTTGCACTTCAGTCCGGAGAATTCTCTTTCCAATTGTTTGCTGAGCTGCATCTGTTATCCATTCAAGGATGCTTATAAGTAGCTTTTCTTACAGTTAGTCTTGGTATCTGCTGCTCAAGAGATGCTTAGGATTCCATCTTAACTATTATTTGAAAAGAAAAAGACAATTACTTAACTGACTTTACGATGTGAATGAAGGAAGCAAGCTGGCTACGATGCCTTGGTGAGTTTTTCTGCTGTTAAGCAACTTTGTTTTTTCACTTGAAATTATACTTCATGAATTCTTCTTATGTCATTTATATGATGTTCTTATGACTGATATCTTCACCTTACTTTCTATAGATTTTACTATTCATAATTTAGTAATAATTTGGTCTCTTTACTGTTAGATGTACTTTTTATTTTTATTCTTTTTGTTTTATGTTTATACGCCTCGCTTAAGTTTCGGAGACCGAAATGAGATTCATTATCATTATTTCAGAGAAGACCGAGTAGTCACGTAATTTGTTTAATTCACCCTATCTGATGCAATCCGTGCTCTTCCCTTGTAACGAGAACACATTTGCCAATTGTTATCTTTAGGGATGTTTTGCACGATTTCATCCGCTCGTTATCTTACTGCTTCCCTGTGGCTGATGTCACTGTTCTTTGGTAACCTAGGCTTGTTTAATTGAACTAGTATGCCATACGTGCGTTGCACGTGATGCATATTAAGAAACTACGTGAGTTTAAATATTTAAAGGCTAAGTAAATATCAACAATTAATCTAAAATTTTTAAGGCAACAACAGAGAAAAGCAAACAAAAGACTCTACCAACCTCATTCATTAGACACAAGAAAACAACACAATAGAGGATACAACATGTAAAAAGGCACAAAACCAGCTGCACACTTCATATACACTATAACCAATTCAAGCTGCTCAAAATCAAAATAAAACCATTTGCTTTAGATGTCAAAGTTCCATAACAAGTCCCTCTCTAGTTTGGTAATTATCTGCTAATTTGGAATTGCCTTGTAAGATGCGTACTCTTGAATCACTTGAGGCTTCTCATTGATGAGCTGCAACATCATGGATGTATGTTGCCTTGTAAGACGTGTACTCTTGAATCACTTGATCAGGCTTCTCATTGATGAGCTGCAACATCATGGATGTATGTTGGCAACATCATTCATTACACATCCTCCACAAACAATTACTATGCAGTAACTTATGTTGGCAATGCAAACCTAACCAAATCCGTTCAAGAAAACCAACCAAAAAAAAAACTGCATTTTATGTGAATCTGAGTCATTGCTTAATCCATTTGTATGAGCTAAATGCAACTCTTTAGATATATAGAAAGTTGTCTTAAGCAAGAGTGGCTATTAAATCAGTAATTCTATCATTTTGAAGTTTGTTTGGAACTGGTGGAAGGCATAAATGTAAGTGCAGATGAAATTCATGGACCTGATATCAATAATTCTAAAGCTCAATAATCGAACTCATGGATCTGCAGTGGAAGCAATAGGAACTCTAAAGGCTCTTGTTTGTATAGAATTAAGTGTAAATAATCAAATAAAACACACAATAGCATCTCCCTCATTTGCTGTCTTTATTATCAAAATAATGAAAAGGAAAATGAAACGTAATTTACCTTTCAATAGATGAGTTATCCCACTAACCTCAAAGTCCCTAAAAATCCAAGGACTGCAACCAAAAGAAGGAAAAAAATAAAAAAATTATTACTTACAATAAAACTAATTGCAATGGTAATCTAAGTGCTGCATAAATAATAGAAAAATTAAGGAATCAATACTTACAATCAATCAAAATCAGATTCTTTCTCCATCAAAAATCAGCCAAGAGAGCTCGAGGATGAAGGATTTGGGGGGGGGGGGGGGCTCCTATCTAGACCTGCTTGCTTCTTCAAGTCTTCATTTTAATAAAGCATATCCAGTGATAGCAAAAGATGATGTAGTTAGGGGGACACACCCAATGATAGAAAATGCATGGGGAACATGCAAAGTTCTAATAACAGTGATTTATGAACTCTATATTATGCACAGTTTCTTATTGAGTTTTCTCCATCTCAATGGCTATGGAATATTATCCAACAATGCACAGGTGAAAGACAAAGTGCTAATATTTTAAATGAGTAGTATGCACTTGTTTTTTGATGCTCAAAAGGATGCATAAAAATATCAAGTGCTAATATTTTAAATGAGGCAAACATTACACAAGTGAACACTTGCAAATATACTGTTACTGGGCATAAGTTACATGGGAGCATGAGAGTAAATTGCATGAAAGAAATGCTGACTACTTTCACAAGTAGATGTTTACTAACAAAAATAACCCAACAAGCTCTGAATATATTCAGTTCACGGAAGGTCTTTGAGAAGAGGAGATATAGTAGATGTGAATGCAAACAATCGTACATGCATGCATATACACATACACGTGAACGTTTTAGGATGTTTCTCCGCACGCTAACATGCATACACACTGATGAGAAATAAATGAAAGAAAGCCAAAAGAGCAAGGTGGTTAAACTTAAAACATTAGCAGGGTGAAAACACTCACAGGTAAGATTTTCTGTTTCCTCATCAAGCTTTCTCGTGTTCAAGGAAGCACTGCTAGAAGCAGCTTTGTTTGATCCAGCAACAACTACCCATGTAAAACAAAAAGGGATAAGAATCCTTTGCACATTTACAAGCAAAACATCATTTCGAAGAGATTTAGCTAAACAAAAGGCAATATGAGATATAAATTACTTTCTAAAGCTGCTGATATAATGGCATCTAAATTGTGCACCATAAACGTGAACATATTTTGTATGGCATAATGAACAAGAGAATGCTAAGATTAATTTTTCAACCAGGACGATGCGAGGATCATTTATGTCAGTTGGATATCTAACTTTTATCATTAATTTCCCAACATCAGTTCTGAGAGATTTAGCTAAACCAAAATCAATGTGAGATATATATTACTTTCTCAAGTTGCTAATATGATGGCTTTTAAGATGTGAAAGTATTTCATTATTGTTGGGAAAATATTCTGTACTACAAGGATGCTATGACGCAAAGCCGATGTTAACAAAATCCGTCACCTATCAGAGTGATAATAATAACCCCTTGTGAGATATATATTCTGTACTATATAAGCGTAGACAGAAAATAGGAACAACGAAAACTAAATCATATTATCAAAGTTATCAAATTGATCTGTCGTTATATGTCAAACTATAAATATCTCCAATTAACCACGCTGATAATAATAAGCCCCAAGTTCTGCTAACAATCTCATGACATTCATCTATAGTTAGTATATCCATAGTAAATCTGTAATCCTTTGTATCAGTTTTATTCTTGATATATAAATGGAAAAATGGTTAAATTTGAGTAATTTTATTGTGTGGTCCAATTTATTAACATAATCTAGAACCAATACAAATTTATAATTAGCTGTGACAGAAAATATTCCCGAAGTCATTATATGTCATGTACTATGAATCTAATGCATAATGTTACTTATGCATCAATGTGTGAATAAAATATTAATATGCTACCATTTAAATATAGGGAAAAATGCTTCCAGCCCCCAAAAACCAAGTGAACATGCTTCCCACCCCCAAGACTTAGTCAATGAGTGTTTTACCCCTAAAAATAAAGAATATGTTCTCTGAGCCCCCAAAACACAAAACTCAATACATTAAGACACGTGAAGACCATAATGCCCTTCCATCTCTCTTTCTTTTTTTATTAAAATATGATGATGGTTATTTTATTATTTTTGTTGTTCTCTCTCTCTTTATCATGATGTAACAAGAGGATAGTTGAAATGATTGATGATGATTATTTTATTATTTTCGTTTTTTATTATTTTAGTTGTTTGTATTGGGAGGTTGTTAAAGTTACGGGTTGATTGTTAAGGTTACGGGTTGGTTGTTAAGGTTAAGGGTTTGTTGTTAAGGTTATGAATCCTCTCACTCTCTTTCTTTTTTTATTAAAATATGATGGGGATTATTTTATTATTTTTATTTTCTCTCTCTCTTTATCATGATGTACCAAGAGGATAGTTGAAATGATTGATGATGATTATTTTATTATTTTGGTTGTTTGTATTGGGATGTTGTTAAAGTTACGGGTTGATTGTTAATGTTACGGGTTGGTTGTTAAGGTTAAGGGCTGGTTGTTAAGGTTGTGGATTTGTTGTGTAGGTTACGGATTTGTTGTGTAGGTTACGGGTTGATTGTTAAGGTTACGGGTTGGTTGTTAAGGTTAAGAGTTTGTTGTTAAGGTTATGAATCCTCTCTCTCTCTTTCCTTTTTTTATTAAAATATGATGGGGATTATTTTATTATTTTTGTTTTCTCTCTCTCTTTATCATGATGTACCAAGAGGATAGTTAAAATGATTGATGAGGATTATTTTATTATTTTCGTTGTTTGTATTGGGAGGTTGTTAAAGTTACAGGTTGATTGTTAAGGTTATGAGTTGGTTGTTAAGGTTAATGGTTTGTTGTTAAGGTTGTGGATTTGTTGTGTAGGTTACGGATTTGTTGTTAAGGTTACGGGTTTAATTGTTAAGGTTACGGGTTTAATTGTTAAGGTTATGAATCCTCTGTTAAGGTTAAGGGTTTGTTGTTAAGGTTGTGGATTTGTTGTTAAGGTTACGGATTTGTTGTTAAGCTTACGGGTTTAATTGTTAAGGTTACGGGTTTAATTGTTAGGGTTACCTATCTAAAGATCCTCTTGGTACATCATGATAAAGAGAGAGAGAGAGAAATAATAAAATAATCCTCATTATATTTTAATAAAAAAAGAAAGAGAGAGAGAAGGGTATTATGGTCTTCACATGTTTTAAATTCTTGTGTTTTGTGTTTTGAGGGCTCAGAGAACAAAATCTTTATTTTTAGGGGTAAAACACCCATTGATCAAGTCTTGGGGGTGGGAAGAACGTTCACTTGGCTTTCGGGGGCTGGAAGCATTTTCCCCTTAAATATATCAAGTTTCAGTAACAAGATAACAATAACTAACAAACTCGTTGTCTTCTTTTAGCAACAGGTGTAGATTCTATCAATTAATCAAAGCCAAGCATCATAGTCTCGACTCTTATTTTGTTTTACAGATTACTTTTCTGCTGTTCAGCAGAGTCATATCTTCCTATATTGAATTGTAGTTGTCATGTTATGGAGATTTCAAAAGGAGATTTTATTATATAGCTATAAATTACTCCTACAATACATATTAACACGTTCAGTCAGGTGCAGATACGATAGAAACAGATGGAGCATATAGAGAGAAACATCTCAATGTGAAGAACCCTGAAGTTCCACATGTACAAACAAAAAGACGGATCAATTTGTCAATTGGACTGAGGAGTGAACATAGCAGGACAGGATATATATGCACGCATATCAAGCAGCAACACTATCAACAATTCCTCAAGAAGACTATCAAACATATCAAGCAGTAACACTATCAGGCATATCAAGCAGTAACACTACATGATAAATCAAGAATTTCTCAAGAAGACTACTATATTCGATAAGGTACATTTGAAGCTAAATGAAGAAACATTCTAAAAATGTCTTCGACAATCTTTTGAATATCCACGATAATTTATCTGAAGTAAAGACTGTAGAAGCAAACTTGTTGAGGAAATAGGAGCAAGATAGTACACAGACTCTAAACAATATAAGCACGTCATTTTCTATGGACAAGCTAATGTCTTGTTAAAGATAGTGCATTTGATAAAGGCGATCTCAGTCTCATTATTAGTTACCGGATATTTCAGCTATGACAATAGTGGAATCCTACAATTTCTTCGTTTTCCATATTACATCATTTTCAGGCTTACACCCCTTTCACAAGCCTAGGTGCTGCACGTTTCATTGATCCTATGAAATTCTCAAGTAATCAATGTACTCAAAAGCTATGAAGCACGGACACGCATAACATGAAGCCGTGTCGTGTCGTGTCCGTGTCGGACACACGTGTCGAACACACGTATCCTATGTATTTTTTAGGATTTGCCTCGTGTCGGCGTGTCGGATGGCCGTGTCGGATCCGTGTCCGTGCTACATAGCTCAAAAGTAAATAAATGATTTAGGAATGATGGAAGTAATATACTGTCATGTAATAGCTGATCGTATGCATATTATTGCATCTTCGCTTATATATTTATGCTAATAATGAACATCATATCTCATTTCACTAAAATAAATGAAAGATGTAATTATTAAACCATCTGACATATTATAGTTTCCATCATAAATAATGCACTTATAAATAAGTTTGTAGAAATTCAAGCAGAATAATTCATTGAAAACAACTGAAAACCTCCATTTTCCATTTTTCCTTTTTAATATTTCAACAACTAAAATAGAATATTTTGATGAAAGTGAGAAGAGAACAATATGCTTTACGATCATAATTAATCTACTGAAGATTGCAGAAAAAAATCATAAAACTTTTATTAAATAACTCAAGTAACATATACCAGAAACAAAGTTACATCACGAATAGTCACTTATAGAATTAGTGTATCATATCTTTCAACAACGTGTATCAAAAGTATTGATATTGAACTACCAGCATCAATTCATTCTAACTTTGAAACTACAATTCCCTCCATAAAAGAAATTTAAATTAATTGAAAATATTGTTTATGCAAGGAGGTCCGATGGGTACACGAAAGTGACGAAGTTGCTTTGACTACTGAACCATGCCTGTCTGTTGGAGCGAATTGGATGATCGGGCCGAGGGCTGCCCCCTCTTCCCCTCGCTCTCCTTTCCCTAAGATGCACCTTGAGTCATCAAAGCCTTAACTAATTCAGAGGGGCTCGGCTGGCCCGGTCGCCCTACGCTACTGGCGCTTCCAAAGGCGAAGCTCTCGTCTTTGGCGACCAGCAAACGGAGGCTCTTCGACGACCTTTCGTTTTGAAGCAGGGGCGGCTTTTTTTTCTCTA
This sequence comes from Asparagus kiusianus, assembly GCA_022839385.1. Classification (NCBI taxonomy): domain Eukaryota; kingdom Viridiplantae; phylum Streptophyta; class Magnoliopsida; order Asparagales; family Asparagaceae; genus Asparagus; species Asparagus kiusianus. The sequence continues at coordinate 11,399 of BQKN01064724.1, forward strand.
AAGGCGAAGGCTCTGAAGTGGGCGAACACTCGGCCCAGCGGGCGAACATGCCGGGCTCCGGCTCCGCGCACCTGCGGACACCTTTCGAAGCACTTTCACGTGTGAACCGAAGTCGTGTTGCGTCACTCGTTCCTTTCTCATTTCAGTGCTCACCTTTTTCTCAGTAGGGGCCTTTATTTGATTAGAGTAGGGGTCGCGAGAGAGCAGAGCGTACCGCCCTGCCATAGTCGCATACAAATTGAAAAATATGTAACAAGAAACCAACAACAAAATAAATAAATAGATAAATAATTACCCTCAGTTATGTAACATGAGGTTGAATGGATCCTCGTGTAATTCAAATTAGTAATGTTCAAGACCATAACATGATATGGAATAATCATATATTTGTAATGTAAAGATAACATCTTAAAACAGAGAGAATTGCTCTGTTTCTCACCAACCTCAACCTATGATGCACAGATACGGATACGGGACACGGATACGACACGGACACGGATACGGGATACGACAAAATCCAAAAAAACAGGATACGGGGATACGGCGAGGAATTTTTTTTTAAAATTATTATTATATATAGAAAAATTTATAAAATTCAACTAACAATCGTCTTAGAACTCTAATTCCTTTCGCAGCAAGAGGATGAGCAGGGTTGGCGTAGAAGCTTTAAGGCCAATGTTTGCAGATTTGAAGCTGAGGATCCATAGAGCAGCCACCATATATAGAACGTATTACATGTTTATAATTTATTAGTTAGCATGCTAATTGCTCTTTTAAGCTCTTTTTCTAATTATACTAATTAATAAGTTATTGCTCACTGACTTTATTTTTCTTTTTACAGATTATACTTGAGAGTTAAGTAGCAATGAGCAAGGGTGAAGGATCAATCAAATTTTCCAACACAGCTACCAAAATAAATATCCATAATTCATTCATTAAATATGTATATTCATATTGTATTCCTATTTTCTAATTAGGATGCGGTTCTTGTGTAATAATTCTTGACTAACAAATAATTCATTTGTGTAATAATTCATTGCCTAACAAATAATTCATTATCATAACAAATTGAAATGTTAATATTCATAATTCATTTGTGTAATGTTAATAATTCATGTGTGTTAAAAATTGAAATTGAAATTGAAAAAATATTCATATGTTAAGAAATTGAAACTGAAATTGAAAAAAAAAATACCAAATTAAGTGACTTGCTCAGTTGCTCTTGCTCAGCAGTAGCACCAAGCTGCATAAAAAAATTTAGTCTTTTAAAAAAATAAGTGGAGAGAGAGACTCAGATTAAGAGAGAGACTGAGAGAGAGAGAGACAGATAAGAACGAAGAGATTGAGAGAGAGAGTCGAAGAGATTGAGAGAGAGAGACGGAGATGTTGAGAGATAGAGAGGCGTCGGGACTAGAAGAGAGAGAGAGGGAGATATTACGATGAGAGAGAGGCGGCGGGACAAGAAGAGAGAGATGCGTCGGGACGAGATCTGAGGAGGAGGACGAGCTCAGATCGAGAGAGATGGAGACGAAGAGAGAGAGAAGACGAGATGGAGACGAAGAGAGAGAGAGAGAGAGAAGACGAGATCGAGGAGAGGTCTTACCGTCAGGATGAGAAGAGGAGCGGTGTCGGGACAAGAACGAGATCTGAGACCGCACGAGATTTGAGAGGAAGAGAACGACGGGAGAGGAAGAGGACGACGAGATCTGAGAAGGAGGACGAGCTGAGAGAAGGAAGACGAGCGGCGACGTCGGGACTTCAGGTTAAAGAAAATATTAGGGTTTGGTTTTTGGGTTTGGGCTTCGGTTACGGGCTTTTGTTTCAGCGTTTTTTTTTCTTTTCGACGAATCAGAGCCGTGTCCTCCCCTCAATTGACCGTATCCCCCTGCTTATGACCGTTGACCTGTGTCGGACACGGGTTGACCGTGTCCGACACGTGTCTTGCACGTGTCGGGCACGAATCGGTGTCCGATGCGTGTTGGACACGGATTCGGGGCCTCCGGAGGAGTATCCGTGCTTCATAGACCTCAACTATGATAAATGCATTGTGAGCATCACCTCATCAAAAACAAGGATATATATGAAGAAAGGAAACGCATATTGTTATCATATGTTAATTTGAAGTAGATCAGGGGCAATAAATCTCTCAAGTTGAGATAAGTATATAATGCTTGCATGCATCTTCTTAGATATCTAAACATTAGCTTAACATAATAACAAGAAAAAAATGATTGCTGTATAGAAAGAGCAAAAGATAGATGAATGACATTTGATCGTTTAAGACCAAAATAAAATGAGGAAGAGTCACGTATCAGAGGCATAAATGGCCAGCTACTTAAGGAACAAATGACTACAATATAAATTACAATAAGGCATGAAAATTAAAACAACTAAAAATCATTAAGCTGATGAAAACATTGACTATCTTCAAATGTTAAAATTTTGGACATTGATGCTGAGGCATAAAGACCAAGGCATTTATCTATACAAGACAATGGACATGTTAGGAATAAAAGACACTCGACATGTTAGGAAGAAAAGTTTCCTGCAGCTATCCATGATAAATTCATACGCCTAGAAATTCTAGCAAAATGAAGGCAGCTTCTTGCCTATAAGTTTCCTCAAAGTTATCTTTAAAACTTTTTTGTAATACAAACACCTAAAATTCTAAAAAACACTAAGTTCATATATACCAAAAACACCTTATTGTCATTTGCTAAATAATGAATTCACAAATTAAGAAAAGAGATGGAAAATGGGAGCGGCACACTGAGTAACAACTGATCTACTGAAATTATGTAAACATAAAAGATGTTCTTCACATTGGGAAATTTATTTTATTAATTAGAAATTAGAAAGGGAAAATAGGTAGTAAAATTACCTTGAAGATGAGTTTTCCAACCAACCTGAAATCCCTAAACCTCCAAGCACTACATCAAAATTAAAAAAGAGGGGAAATTAAAATTATGACATATATCCAGGACTAACTGCAATCTAAGAACTATATAATAAATAAATTCTTGGTAACCCACGACGTTTTTAATATAATAGAACAGGCAGTATAAATAACTCTAGTTTATTTCTAACCCCAGTAATTGAACACAAACAGAAGTGAAAAATTCCACACAGGATTATATCGAACCCAATAATAATGATTCCTTCTTTCGAGTGTGAAATTAAGCATCTAAATATTGCATCAAAGGAATACATTGTCAATATTGCGGCTAAATTTACCAATTTTGTTTACAAGCGCAGATATTTTGGAGGTTAGATCAAAAAAGAAGAAAAATAACATAGAAGAAATTAAGTACGCATAACAAAAATTAAACACACAAGAAAAAAAAATCCACATTCAGATCAGCAGTAGATCAGAACCAAAATAGATCGGAACCTAAGTAGATCATAAGTGAATTATAGCTGCAACCAACCTCAATTAAGCGTGAACTCCAAAAGCGTCGTCTTAGCTCCATTAAACCTGAAGAACTACGCTATTTATAGAGGCATGTGGGGGGGGGGGGGGGGGGGAGAAATGGAAGAATCCGAAGAATCATAGAGGAAGAGGCGGATGGTCAGGGTTGAGAAACGCAAGAATCGGAGATGAAGAAACAGAAGAATCGAAAAAGAATCGTAGATAAAGAGGCGAAGGTGGGTGGAGCGAGAGAGAATAGTATATATATATGGTTAAATGAGGGAGGGGGGCGGGGGGAGGATGAGGGGACAGGGGATTCATCCGTTCCGTTTCTCAATGGCTGAGAAACGGAAGAATCGGAGGTGAATAGGCAGGGGGAGAGGGGCGCGGGGGTTGAAGTCGCAGGGGAAAGGGCATGTATTACATGGTAATTGATTATCATATAATTTTTCTAGGTCATGAATAACGGGGATAAAATTAAAAATTAGAATTAATCAAAGTTGAAAGGGATAAAATGGGCATGTAAAAATTTTGACACTTGTTTTATAATAAATATAAATTATAATAGTTATATTGGATAGGATAAAATTAGAATTACAAAATTTGAAGGGGGTAACTTGGGTATACAAAAGTTTTGACAATGGTTTTCTCTTTTATAAGTAGTATATATATAGATTATAATTATTATATAGTGTTGGTGGCACTCCATGTCAAGAGGTTCTCTTTTACTTTTGATTTCCTTAGAGGTTCACTATTCTGGGTAGCAATCGATGAAATCGGATCGTTGTGATTCTATTTTCAAAACTAATTTTGCATAGAACCTGGAATACTAAGTTTCACTAAGTTTACGGATGAATATTCTTGATTGGGATTTACCTAGAGATAAATGCTCCAAATTTCACTAACTTTACAACCTGCTACGTCACACAGTTTGCCTTCAATTGCAAGTAAAATGCCCATCTTTCTCTTCATCCTCCGAGGTCATCTTTTCCCTATAAATCTTAACCTATAAAAAGGGAACGCTCTCCTCTACTCGCTGCATCATCACTCCTCCGCCACCACCAACTATTTTCTCCTTTTTCTTGTTACTTCTTCACACATTTTTGCTAAGTTTAATTCACTATATTATTTGAAAAGTATTATGGGAGATGCATCACATATTTTTAGAATTCAAATAGTTCGAGATAGAAAGCCTCTAGAATGTTAATTTTAGTCCAAAAAAATATTTGAGATCAATTCTTAAAAGGTTTGGAATATTTTTTTTTAATTCGCTACCAACATCATTGGTCATGTGAAAAGAGATTGTTTAAAGAGCAAAACCCTTGAGAGGAGCAAAAGCCATTAGATGTTTTTTATGCTCAAGCAGTTGAAACCTTGATGTATGTAATGTTGTGTTCTAAACCTGATTCAACTTATGATATGAGTTTGGTTAGTCCAGTGTTTCAAAGGCGCACGCCACACTGCGCCTCATGCGCCTTATGATGCGGGGCGATGGCGAAGCGCCCCACTTCTGATGCAACAGCACCTTTCGCGCATCGCGTACATCCTTACTTTGTGCATGGTGCATGTAGTAGATATCCTCATATAGTTTTATTTGTTAACACTCCAATCGAGTTTTTATACTTGATATTCCATATCCGAAAAAAGCAAAATAAATCCATTAGACCTTTTTAGTAGCCTTCAATTGATGATCATTACTAATCCTTTGCTTGGATATTAGTCTTGATTTAGCATTTGATTTGAAAATTTATAAATTTTACTACTATGTTATGTGTTAGTATTAGAAATTAAGGCATTATATTGTGATTTTGTAGTAAGATATTATTTATCATGACATTTTTCATGTGAATTCTAAAAACAGTTCTTTTGCGCTTGATTATATAATTTGAAAAATTATGTGGGCGGTGTGCACCTCGCATCACTCGGACGTGCGCATCGCGTTGCGTCTTGCGCATGTTCGCGTAAAGATGCTTTGCGTCCCGCATTGCGCCTCGTGCATCGAAAAAATTATGATATTGTACCTATGTGTGTCTTCCTTTTGAACTACTTAAACCACTGTCTATCAGGCTTATAGCAACTTTATTATTACAAAAAAAAAAATCTTTATTGGTCCATTCACCAAATTTAGATTCAATTCATTCAAAAATTGTCTACTCCAGATTGCATGAGTAGTAGCCATACTGTAAGCTATATACTTAGCTACTTGTGTGCACCTGGCTATACTCACTGTTTGTTGCCTCAAGAAACAACTCTGCAACCATAGATGAACAAATGTCTTGAAGTGGATTTTCATCATCTTTATCCCTTTCGAAGTTAGCATCGGAGTAACCAAGAATTCCAAGCATTTTAGTTTGATAAACTAATTTGTGGCGTATTGTACCCTTAATGTACTACATACCCCTCTTAATGGCTTCCCAATGTGTCGGGCCAGGATTACTCTGGTATCTGCTAACAAAATTCACTGGATATGCTACATTCGGATTGGTTCATGATATCGCGTACATTCGGTTTGGTACATGATATTGCGTAGAAGGATAGAATGGTAACTTCGACCAAGTATGGGATGACGGTCAAGTCAACCTCTGCTTTACAGGTGTTGGCCGACGAGTGGAGGAGAGGTCACTTTAGTATTTAATGCGAAGTAATTAGGGGTGTGCTGTGCCAACGTTTCCGATGTGTCATAAAGACTATTGGGGACAAAGGTATGATGGCGCCGATCATGCATTTAATGTGATTTAATGTGAGGTGATCAGCTGTCAGCATGTGGGAAGGGGCTCGTGGCTCGAGGTACTTTGTCGCCACCGACATGGTTTATGCAGTCGTACCACGCGACCATGATGCGAGTGGAACCATAGTGGAATGTACTTTCTTAGTGAACTCCTTTCTCGCTCGGATCTTGTTCGATTCAGGAGATTGACATTCCTTTATTTCTCATACATTCAAGGATATGCTTCAGCTTGTAGCACATCCCTTAGATGTACCATTATCAGTCTCTACTCCTTTAGACGAGATGTCCCTATTAGAGAGTATCTGTAGAAGATGTTTTATCAGTCTAGATGAGTCTGAGTTTATCATTGATTTGATCATTTTGCGGATGTCGGGTTTCGACGTCATTCTCGGTATGGATTGGGTATCATCCTACCATGTCAGTATCAACTGTTTTTCTAAAACAGTTAGCTTGAGAGAGTTTGATAGGTCTGAGTTGATTGTAGCAACCTCACAGGTCAACCAGTTTGCAGAGTCATTCCTGGTGTACATCGATAAGGTGATGCTGAGGGATCAGAGTATCAATTTATGTAATACTAGAGTTGTCTCAGAGTATCAGGATGTCTTTCAGGACATATCTGAGTTACCTCCTGTGAGAGAGATTGAGTTCTACATCGAGTTGCAGCCGGACACATCATCGATATCCCGAGCATCCTATTGTATGGTGTAGGCATCAAAAATTTCCTATAAGTTCTCACATGAAGTTCGAGACGGAGAGAAGATAATGAACGTCATTATCCGAATCAAGACGGATTCTCTTACGCCGACAAACGCATAAAGCGAATTGGCGAACTGTTGAGCAAGGGCATGCGCACTCATTAGCCACCTCCAAGTAGCCCGCGCACTCAATTGCCAGTTTCAAGTGACCCGCACGCTCATCAGCTAGCTCTAAGTAGCCCGCGTGCTCGTCAGCCACCTCCAAATGGCCCGCGCGCTCACCGGTCACCTCCAAGTGGCCTACGTGCTTAATAGCTAGCTCCAAGTGACTCGTGCGCTTATCAGCCAGCTCCAAGTAGCCCATGCACTCGTCGGCCACCTTTAAGTCAACGAAATGATGAAATGCGCATAACGACAAAACAAGTCAAAATCCGGAAGACCAAAATAGCCCTTAGCGGTCGAGTTGCACTAAAAGGACTCGGCCAAAGCTAGTGGCTTCGCCAAGGCCGAGCGCCTAAATGGTGGCTCGCACAGTGCCAAGCCACCGTGGGGTTGCTCGCGCTCAGATACGCTGGAAACACATTTTTTGATGGTTTTCGACGGTTTTCGCAGGATTTTTCTGTTCCAGAGCCTCCTAACAGCTTGGATGCTATCCCTAAATATGCTTAAGCGGTTATTAACTGAAGATAACATCAAATCATTAATTCTTATCCGAAAACGCCACAACCAAAGCCTATAAATACAAGCCTAGGACCCTATATAAAGGGGATCAGAAATCAGAGGGCGATGTGCTGTCAAATTGAAGAGCGGAGCACGAATTTCAGAGGAGGGCTAATAGATCTTGGCGAACTTCAACATAAAGAGGGAGTTATTCAAAAGATCTGAGGCCCATTCCCCCTTTCCTTCGGATCAAACTTGGTTTTGATCTCGAGAAGAGTCGTAATCTCGCTTGGTCGAGATTATCACGTATGCGATTATTTTCTTTGTGAAGAAGAAACATAAATTAATTTTTCTGTCAACCAGATCTGATCCGTGGTGGTTCACGGACTAACACGTCCTCGGTACAGGCAAAGTTCCCACGTAAGCAGCGGGTGATAAACGTCATCCGCGTGTGTTTGAAGAGAGTTATAATTTTCATTTTATTTTCATTGTAATGAGAGATCTTATAAAAAATACACTCTTGAATCTGTAATTGATAAACAATCGTAATAGATTCAGCAATGAATAAATCACCTTTTATCCCAAACACGCTGATGACCACAGTGGGAGGTTACAGTCTCTCTACCAAGACTGTCATGCCACAACCATTGATCAAGATCCTGGTTGAAGAAGAGGTCGAATACGAGTTTGACCAAGCCATGTTCGAGGAATACCTCTCATCATTCTCATCAAAATCTTCCTCGTCTCGCAGTACTGGAAGATATCGACATCAAAGAAGGCTCAGGATGATTCTCTCCTAATTATTGCTGAGGCTTCCCCTCACAATGCTCCTATGGCATCCAAGGAAGCCGAGATTTTAGATCATAACGACTCCTCTTCAGTCAAGGAGTTGTTTAACAAAGGCGCGTCGATTCTGACAAAGAGGGCTTGTCAGAGGCAACACCAACGCCTCACACGTCAGCTTCCCAAGGCCTTGGAGCAGGTTGATGGGATCTGTTATCACGCAGATCTGAAGTTCAGAGAGTGCCAAGCGCCTCAACAACAAACAAATGACCCCTCCTCCAAGCCACTGACCATCGAATGAGTCCGTATCAAAAGGATTCGTTCAACTCTCGAGGATCACATCCAAAAGCGCCGCACGTGTGCCTTAGCATGAAAAGCGCAAAACACGAAGGAGGACAAGGTGGCCAAGAAACCACCAAAATCACACCATGAATGGAGGTCAAAATCAAAAACAACGATTCGGACAAGTGCTGAGACACCCGAAGCCAACCATGGCTCGGCCAGGGCTAGGCTAGCCTATGGTGGCTTGGCTAAGGCCGAGCTAGCCAATAGTGGCTTAGCCGAGTCAACTCGAGCTAGCTCGCGCTATGGCCGAGCCAGCTCAGCCTGGCCGACACTCGCCTCACCTCCCGCGACCATTTTTGAGTCCCCGTCCGCTTCTGTTCCTGTTCAAATTGATCCAATACTTTTGGTAAAGTCCCATGATAGCGTGATCTTTCCCGATTCAAGATGAAGATCACAGATCGCCTTGGTCCTCTGTACGGGGATCGAGGCAAATTTCCAGTCAAAGAACGCCTAGGCCTAGTGAATGAACCTCGAAGAACTCACTGGACTGGGGGTTGTACTCGCACTCCCTTCAAGTCAAAGCCATCCCATGAAGGAAAAATTCTGATAACCACCCGCTTGGAGTTACGTGTTGAATTTTAGAAGTCCATTGAGATTCCACACTCACAAGGGGGTGGATCTAAATGTGCGATTCTGAGAACACCATCAAGGCGTTACATACCCGGAAGGAGATGTGTTCGTTACATGACCACGTCATACCTGGGGAATCAAATCAACAGCTGATAGGTTGCTTCGGCCACAAAGCCGATGAGTTATATTATCAGAGTGGGGGTATGAAGAAATCTTAAAAGAGAAGTATCCCAGAATTAGATTTTCACTGTCCTGGTGAGAGGTTAATCAGAACAGTATTATCAGAGTGTAGCTGCCCCAAGACCGTTCCACGAAGGGTCTCAGTATTTGAGAGAATCTCCACCGAAGTGTCCAAATCTAAATTAAGATGCTTCTACAAGGACAAATCTGTCGGCCATGATGACGATGTTCCAGAAGTTGCCATCAATGTGGCCGATAAAGGAAATTTGATAAGGCGTTATAGCACTGACTCTTTCTCGGAGATATCTCAACGCATCGCTTGGTTACGGTCAAAGACTAGATGACCTAGATCGGATAGAGGACACTCATCGGAGGACAAAATGTCAGACGCCAACTCCGCGATCGCTTCCGACAATATAGTGTCCAGCACAGGACAATCTCATGAGGCGTTCATGATCAACGCTGAACAAATGATCAAAATCCTTGAAGATGCTCTGGCCAAGCAGAAAGAGAATTTCAAATTCGAAACGGAAATGACTATGCTACGGATAAGGGAATTGCATGATCAATAGATTCAAGCTTTATCAAATCAGATTGGTGAATCTAGCCGTCGCAATACTACTAAGCAGGTAGATAGCGATTCAGACATCGATGAGAATCTCAACGCTGATTCTCATCCTATTGACCAAAATACTGGGGGTGGTCCCACCGAGGATGACAACGCTGGGGGTGGTCCAGTTATTCTTCCCTAAAATTACCTGAAGGAAAATGCAGGCGAGGATGAGAAAATGAAAGACCCAAAGAGCAAGATCAACGCACTGATGCCCGCTCAAGAGGTAAAGAAGACTGGTATTCCATGTCCTTACCCAATGGAGTAGAAGTCAATCCCGTATCTAGCAAAGTTCAATCTAATTAACTTCACGTTGTTCGACAGAAAGAGCTCACCTACTCAACACTTAATTTACTTCTAAGTCCCACCTGGGTGTGATCTCCGGCAATGAACCCTTGATGGTCTGGTCATTCGTTGACACCCTTCATACAGCTGCCTTTGATTGGTACCGCCGTTCAAGCTAGGAAGTATCAACAACTGGGATGGCATGGAAAGCTCGTTTCTCAACAACTTCTTCGACAATGATACCGAAGTATCGATCGGAGCCCTTTTGGACGAGAAACAAAATGACAGGGAGTTAGTTGATAACTTTGTTAAACGCTTCCGCAACAAGGCAATGAATTACAGGGATCCTGTCACAGAGGAATTCATATTGTAGACATGCCACAATAATCTCTCTATTGTTGTGCTGGAAGCCTTAGGGGTAGTGCCATCCACAACATGGAAAAAATTAAAACTACACGGGGAACAAGCCGAACGCTTTCTCAAAAGAAAAAAGCTTGAAAGGGGCCAACCGAAACTTACCCCCCGAACTCGAATTTTTCTTCTTGTGGTAAGGGAAAGGCACCTGCAGTGGCTATTGACGCTAATTAGACGTCACAACAGCAACCTTAGAAGCAGTGAAGGACTTCGGATCAGAGACTCCAAAAAGAATACTCCTTCAAGGATGAAGAGGTTCCAGCTATCTTCAAGTACCTCCTTGTAAACAACAAAATCAAGCTGTTACCTATTACAAATCAAGACGAAGCTGATAACACTTCAGATCCAAAATACTGTGCATACCACAGGAGGATCATTTATCTCACCAAAGCTTACTTCACTCTTAAGAACAACATTCAAGCTTTGGTTGACGCAGACATCATAACGTCGAAATGAGCCAAATGAGAACAGTTTCCTCCGATGAGTATAAGAGGTTAAACTGCTTCTCTCAATCCTCCGATGAGTATAAGAGATTAAACTGCTTCTCTCACACTCCAATAAGTATAAGAGTATAAACTGCTTTTCCTATTCCTCCGACGAGTATACGAGATTAAATTACTTCCATTATTTCCAACAACAAGAAGTTCCTAGAGAATATTACTCTTAATATTCTTAAGAATAACCTAACAGTATGGCCGAATACAATTGGATTTAGGTTCGCCAAAGAGCTGTGGGTGGGATACCTCAATGAATTCCTATGGGAAGTTCTTGGAGAATGCTATACATGTTATTCTTAAAGATAACCGAAAACTGATTATTCAAGATGAAAACCAATCATCAAAATAATTCATTCCCACTGTGGCTGCATAATCATTTTCAAGATGATTAAAACCCTTCCACTGTGACTTTCTGAGCACTCTTTCGTTGAGATAAGATTTAATGATCTCATTCAGTCAATCTTCTCTCATGAAACTCCTACGATGTAACTGTGAAGTGCTTGATAATTCACGGTCCTCCACCACAAAGTCCCTCATTGATCAAATTAATTGACAGTGGGTCCACCAATTTTCCTTTGGCCGAGTCCATTCAAACTCCCACTATGTTTGTGCACTTAACACTCTCAGTCAAAATCTCAACACGGTATTTAAAAATTCAAGCTGTTGATCCATGGTGATTTTTAAACCCCTTCATATTAAGTCCTACCCACTTGACATCAAAAACCCCACTGAGTGATTTTTACGAGTCAACATTCCCAGTGTTATTTGTATCTTCACTCCCACTGTTTCTTGGTCAAACCTTCATATAGTTAGGACCAAAGTCAAAATCCCCTCTAGATTCTTTTTATGAACGAGAGTCCCACTTTCAAATCGAGTGACCAAATCTTCCTACAGTTAGGGTCGTCTCAAACATCCCACTTGGTCAAACCTTCCTACAGTTAGGGTCAAAACTAGAGTTCCCTCTCGATAAATGTGAAATCCACCTTCAGATTGGGTAATCAAACATTTCGACAGTTAGAGTTAATCCGAATATTTTTTGATTCTCGAAGTGGAGATCCCACTTTGTGTCACGTCCTGCTTTCTAAAATACCCGGGAATCGGAACGCGAACAAGCCCGCGACGTATTAGATTGAGGAGAAATATACACTAAGTTTTTACTTTATTTTTCTTTTCTTCTTAATCTAATACGCTAAGCGTCAAACATAAGAATATCAGTCATAGGTCCCCGATCACAATAGCAAGAATATAATAACAACGCAGAATAAGAAATAGACATATCATCAAAAGTAGATCATCCTAGATATAAAAATACAGATCAAACATACCCTATTAGAAAAACGGTCCAAATAAGAAAAAATACGTATCCATAAAAAGAAGGTACTGCTAAAAAATACGAAAATCCATTATCAAACTAAAGAAAAAAGAGTTCTAATTTTCTATAACTACTACAGAAGAAAACCACTATGCTTCAGCTTGTTCTTCTACTCCATCGGAAAGACACTCCGATTGACCATACACCGGCTTTGCTGTATCATCGAACTGGACCAGTCCATCCCCTAAATCTGACGTACACCAGAGAAAACATGTGTACGTCAGCGTGCATGGCACACGACAAGATCCCTTACGGAAACATGAAACAATCGTATGAGCCATGCTATGACAGTAATAATAATAATAGAAGCATGCTACTAGAATACTAATAATCTAAATGCAATCTATCACTAGAATATAAAAATCAGAAGAATCTAAGAAAATCAACCAAGTAACAAGTCGATCATGCAGCTAGCGATCAGAATAATCATCCAAGTAACAATGTCATACAAGTAGATGAAATTAATACTTAAAAATCTACAACAAGAGACGTAATATGTCGAGCGAAATAATCCAAACAAGAAAACCCTCATGTATATACCATATGTCTTAAATTGTAGATAAATTAAATGTTAATCTTGATCTATGCATGAAAAGAAATACAACTGACCTATATCTCATAAGAATTCATATTTAGCCAAGAAACAAGGTCATGTAACTAGCCATCCTAAAACATGTCACTAGTCCACATCTCACATAGAGTCAACGCTCATATCATCGGATAACTGATTGTTTTCAAAACATGTCACATGTCATGTAACGTACATCCAATACCGTTACACAAACTCGGTCAGAGGACTACACACAATCTGTTTTTAGCCTAGTTCGAACTCAAGCTAAACTCAGGTGAATATCAAACTCACGGACCAAAGTAGTGATATTGATCTACTTTGACCCGACAAACCAATCCCAGTGGCGACACCGATCCACTGGTACGAGCCTGGAAGATATATCAACAGCATTATCTAATTACATGAACAAAGACTTTTCCACCCCAACATCTCTTGTGTTTCTAAGTCAACAATACATAAGCCTCTAGGTCTTATTCATGTCGCACAGGTCGTTATAGTCATAAACTCCTAACGATTCTCAATCACAATAAGGAACAATCAATGCAACTAATCATGTGCAATAATATCATTGCATATTAGATAATCAAAATTAAGAATTATAAATCATAAACAACGTCTACATAATTCAAAAAATATTTTTTTCTAAATTAATCCATTTTAAATTATTCCTCTTAACAATTAATCTAAAATAATCCATTTTCCAAAATAAATTCCTTTAAATTATTATAATTATCTAAAAATGATATTTTTGCCGAACTAAATTCTTTTAATTCATTGTAATTATTCTAAAAATATTATTTATTATATTGTTATGATTTAATCAATATTATTTCATCAAACAACCCACACAGATAAATAACAGTCTAATCTATGCATATATTTAATTCATCTCAAATCTATAAATTAAAACAACGAGTCAAAGAGTAAGAGGGATTTTGCCTAGGGTACGTAGAATGATTCGACGTCGACGGCGCGGATCGGATCTGGCGCGGGGTAGTTGGACGGCGTTGGCTAGGGGTGTGGTGTGACGGATCTGAAGCGGCGGCGAGGTTCGTTGGATATGGGGCTTCCGGATAAGGGAGAGAGAGAAAGGGAGGGTACGGGGCTGAGCTCGGAAGGCGGCTCAGGGCGGAGGAGGCTGCTGTGGTGGCTGTCGCGGCTGAGGGAGAGGCGGAGCGATGGTGCAGGTGCGGTCGGATCTGGGCACGGGATCTGATGGGGGTCTTAGTGTGAGGGCTGCAAGGAGGATCAGGGGCGCTGGCAGGCTGGCGCTGGTAGCGAAGAGCAATAGGCGGTGACGGTAGCGAGGGGGTATGGTAGCGGCGGCGAGGGCGATGTAGGCGTGGTCGGCGGGGGAGGTCAGGGAGGTGGGGATGAATATGAGGGCGACAGCTTAGGGTTTGTGTTTGAGAGAGAACGAAGGAAGAGGGAGGAGGTTTGGATGGAGGACGACGGGGGCTTGGTCGGTGTTTGGGCGGTCGACGATGAGGGAAGAGAGGTGAGGACAAGGAGGCTCGATCACGGGGGAAAGAGAGAGAAGAGTTGCGACGGCTTCCCGTGAAAGAAGAGAAGAGAATATATATATATATATATATATATATATATAT
>BQKN01064724.1:26224-60366 GCA_022839385.1 Asparagus kiusianus
GTTAGGGTTAGGGTTAGGTAATTAAAACGAAATTAATAAAAAAATAATTATTTATATTCAAAAAAATATCAAATAATTACTGGATAAATATCTATATCAACAAATTAAAACGTACCATTTATATTAATACAATAGTTGATACGCAATAATCGTAATAATATACATATTGTACAATTTAAACGAGAATAGTTAAATAAAATATATATTTACATCAATTTAAAATCAAATAATTATGGAAAAATTATCTATACAATAAAAAAACGTACCAGTTATACTAATACGATAGATAATATGCAATAATAGTAATAATGCAACAAATTATGCAAAATAATACGTAATAATATTATATGAAATAATACGTAATAGTAATAATAATATAACATATTATTCCAAATGATACGTAATAATATTGATAACATAATATATTAATTCCAGAAATTTTTACTGCACTAAGTTAATTTATAAATATTAAAATCATTTAAATAAATATAAAATTTGTACTTTTAAATCATAGAAAATTCTAGAAAATCGAAAAAATACAGATACTCTTTTAAAAATAATAATTGAATATTTTAAAATACTTAAAAATTATTTTAACTAGTATCAAAAATTTCACGGTCATTACACTTTGAGTTTCTTTTGTACATGGAGATAGAATATAAAATTTTTCTTCTCAAACACCGGGTTCTTCTTTGCCCTAAGAGAAGACACCACCTTCCAACACCAAAATCCGTGCATTATATGCACGGAGAATTTTATCCTAAATCCTTTGTAGAGATAAGTCAGCGTCTAACACGCATTGCAGTTAGTCTTTCGTCGTAAAAAGGACAAAAGCCTACATATTCAACATCATGCCAGACCGTTATTAATAACGCCATAATCCATGCCTTACACGTATGAGGAATTTTATCACGAATCCTAAGTAGGGATAAGTCAACGCCTAACACGCGTTTTCGGTTAGTCTTTCGTCGTAAAAAGGACAAAAGACCATGTATTTAACATCGTGGCAGACCGTTATTAATACTGTCAAAATTCGTGCCTTACACACGAGAAATTTTATCCCGAATTCTAAGTAGGGATAAGTCAGCGCCTAACACGCGTTGCCGATTAGTCTCTCACCATAAAAAGGACAAAAGTCTACGTGTTCGACATCGTGGCAGGTTGATATTAATAATGCCAAAATCCGTACCTTTTACGCACGGGGAATTTTATCTCGAATCCTAAGTAGAGATAAGTTAACGTCTAACATGCGTTATCGGTTAACTTTTCTCCATGAAAAGAACATCAGGATTCACGTCTGGGAAATGTTATCTCAATCCCTGAATAGAGATAAGTCTCCTAACACGCATTGTCGGTTAGTCTTTCCCTATAAAAAGGACGAAGCCTATATATTCAATATCATAGCACCAAGTCTAAGAGAGTTCATTCTTATAGCACAACGTCACATGTGAAACAGATTTAGATAATTCAATGCAAGCCTGATTCAAATGGTAATCGATAAAGACATATCAAATCCGTTGATGACTGAGAGTTTGCTAAAAATCCTAAAGTCTGTGCCTAACAAGCATTGCCGGGTAGTCTATTCCCACGACAAATGACGAAGTCTATGTACTCAAAATCATAGTTTATTCTTTTAGCGAAATGTCACCTGCGGAACGGACTTAAACAATCCGCATATTAGCTCAAGTCAAATGGTAGTCGGTAAAGGCTCGTCAAACCCGTTTATGACTGAGGGTTTGCTAAAAATCCTATAAGTACGATAGTCAATGACGCACCAACTTCATCAGTTGGTCTCGTGACTTGAATACCCGGGAAAACATCAATTCTAGTCGAAGTTTCCACAAAGGACTTTGAACATGCTGTAAATGAAGGTCAACATCGGTCAATACGTTGCAATAAAAGTCAACACCAGTCAATACGTAGTCAACGCGTCATTAATTCTCGCCAAAACAAGGCTCAGATCAACTTTGAAACAAAGGATAATCCTAAGGATTTCAACCGTTGTTCAGATATGAATCTCCGATGAAGATAGTCAATTCAACGTTGACTCAATGACACGAGCTAAAATCAGAAATCAACACACCAGTTTCAATTCAAAACTTCGACAATGGTCAAACGATAAATGCAGAGCCAGAAAATTTTTAGCTATTTGACAAAATACTGAGTAGACTGAGAATTAAAGAAGTCAAGAACTGAAGCCAATTACAAGTCCTTTTACACAAACTGAAGGTTGAGCTTATCACATCCAAAGTAATTATGACTCTTTTATAAAAGAAACGAAACTGAAACACTTTGGAGGGGGTATCTGTAAGTATCAAAAATTGCCTATAAGATATCGCACGTAGTTCGAGACAGAGAGAAGATGATGAACGTCATTATCCGAATCAAAGAGGATTATCTGACGCTGATAAGCATATGAAACAAATTGATGAACCGTTGATGACGTAGCAACAAGCCATCGGAATAGCAAATTAAGGGCCTGCACGCTCATCAGCCACTTCCAAGTGGACCGCACGCTCATCAGCCACTTCCAAGTAGCCCGCACGCTTAACGACCAGCTCTAAGTGACTCTTTTTTCCGCATGTTCATCAGCCAACTCCAAGTGGCCCGCGCGTTTGTTAGCCTTCTCCAAGTTGCTCGGGCGCTCACCGGCCACCTTCAAGTGGCTCGCGCACTCAACGACCAACTCCAAGTGGCTCGCGCGCTCATCAACCAGCTCCAAATGGCCCGCACACTTGTCGGCCACCTCCAAGTCAACGAAACGACGAAATGCACGTAACGACGAAACAAGTCAAAACCCGAAAGACTGGGATTACCCCTAAAGGCCGAGTCACACTGACAGGACTCGGCCAAAGCTAGTGGCTCGGCCAAGGCCGAGCCGCCAAATGGTGGCTCGTCCAAGGCCGAGTCACCATTTGGTGGCTCGCACAATGTTAAGCCACCGTAGGGTGGTTCACGCCCAGAAATGCTAAAAACGCATTTTTGATGGTTTTCGTAGGATTCTTCTATTCCAGAGCCTCCCAACTGCTTGGATGCTATCCCTAAATGTGGTTAAGTGGATATTAACTGAGGATAATATCAAATCATTAATTCTTATTCAAAAATACCACAACCGAAGCCTATAAATACAAGCCTAGGGCCCTATACGAAGGGGATCAGAAATCAGAGGGCGAGGTGCTGTCAAATTGAAGAGTGGAGCACGAATTTCAGAGGAGGGCTAATAGATCTTGGGAAACTTTAGCATAAAGAGGGAGTTATTCAAGGGATCTGAGGCTTGTTCCCCCTTTCCTCCGGATCAAACTTGGTTTTAATGTCGAGAAGAGTTATGATCTTGCTTGGTCGAGATTATCACTTCTGCGATTGTTTCCTTTGTGAAGCAAGAGCAACAATTAACTTTTCTATCAACTAGATCTGATCTGTGATGGTTCATAGACTAATGCGTCCCCGACATAGACAAAGTTTCCATGCAAGCAACGGGTGATAAACGTCCTCTGTGTGTGTTTGAAGGGAGTTGTAATTTTTGTTTTATTTTTATTGTAACGAGAGATCTTATAAAAATATAATCTCTTGAATCTGTAATTGATAAACAATCCTAATGGATTCAGCGATGAATAAATAAACTTTCACCCCAAACATATGACACCTGCTGAGATGAGGGAGCTACAAAATCAACTGGATGAGTTTTTATCTCAGGGTTTCATTCGCCAGAGTAATTCTCCCTGGGGAGTGCCGGTTCTCTTCGTGAAGAAGAATGATGATAGTATGCTCTTATGTATAGATTATCATAAGTTGAATAAGGTCACTATCCGGAATAAGTATCCACTACCAATGATTGATGACTTATTCGACCACCTGTAGGGAGAGTAGTACTTCTCGAAGATTAATCTTCGTTTTGGTTATTATATGCTACGAGTTCCAGAGATGGATATTTCCAAAACTATCTTTCTGACTCGATATGGGTCTTTTGAGTTTCTTGTCATGCCGTTTGGGCTGACCATTGCACCCGCGGTATTCATAGATTTGATGAATCGGGTTTTTCGTCCATATTTGGACCAGTTCATGATCATATTCATCTATGAATCCTTATCTATTCGAGATCAGAGGCAGAGCACAAGTAGCATCTTCGATTGTCATTACAGACTTTACGGGAGCACTGGTCATACGCTAAGTTCAGCAAGTGTGAGTTTTGGCTATCCGAGGTCAGATTTTTGGGCCACATCATCAACAAGGAGGGCATTGTAGTAGATCCACTGAAAGTTAAGGTAGTACTTGATTAGGAGCCGCTAAAGACCGTTATAGAGATTCGTAGCTTCTTAGGTTTGGCCGGCTATTATAGGATGCTCATTCAGGACTCCTCGAAGATTACGACATCACTTATATGTATTACGAAGAAGGGTGTACAACTTGTTTGGAGCACAGAGTGCTAGGAAGCTTTTGAGATCTTGAAGGCTAAGTTGACTATAGCGCCGGTATTGATTATCGCGAGTAGTGATAAGACCTTTGTCATCTACACGGATCACCGTAATCGGGTCTAGGAGGTGTTTTGATGCAGACCCAAAGAGTTGTGGCTTACATTTCACGCCAGTTGAGGATACATGAGCAGTACTATCCCACACATGACTTGGAGCTAGCAGCAGTGGTCTTCGCACTGAAGACATGAAGACACTATCTTTATGGAGTACAGTTCGAGCTATTCATGGATCACCAGAGCCTAAAGTATATTTTTTTTCAGAAAGAACCCAACCAGAGACAATGGTGATGGGTCAATTTTATTAAAGATTATGAGTTCGCAATTCAGTACCATCCGGGGAAGTAAAACGTTGTAGCAGACGCGTTGACCAGGAAGCGTCGACATCGGATTTTAGCTTTGAGGTGCTCGTTGTATTGAGATCTTCACACTCTTAGCCAGTTTGATTTTAGGCCGGATATTAGCAGGAGTAACGTATTTTTTGGGAGCATTGTCCGTGTAACTATCTTGGACTGATAGGGTGGTCAGAGCTTAGCTAGAGGACTCTTGGATTCAAACCCGAAAGAGGAGATTTTCAATGAGCCAAAGACTGATTAGACCGTTAGAGCAGATGGACTTCGAATGAAGGGCCGATTAGTGATGCCAAGTAATCCACAGCTGAGGAAAAACTTATTTGATGAGGCGCATCATTGCAGGTACATAGTGCATCCATGCACCACTAAAATATACAAGGACCTAAAGAGACACTTTTGATGGAGCGACATGTGTAGAGATATTAGAGAATATGTGGCTAAGTGCTTTATCTGCCAGCCAGTGAAGGCAGAACATCAGAGACCCAAAGAACCCTACAACATTTATCCATTCTGGAGTGAAAGTGGGCACATATTTCCATGGATTTTATTGTAGAACTGCCGAGGTCGAAGAAGGGGAAGATTTCATTTGGGTGATAGTTGATCGATTGACGAAGTCAGCATATTTCATACCAATGAAGACGAAATACATGGCGAAGACTTATGTGAGGATATTCATCCAGGAGATCGTGAGATTATATGGAGTTCTAGAGACGATTGTATCAGATCAAGTTTTAGTTTTCACTTCACATTTTTGGAGGATCTTCCAGAACTTGTTCAGCAACCAATTATCATATTTTAGTGTGTTCCACCCACAAACAGAGGGGCGGATATAAAGAGTTAACCAAGTGTGGAAGATATGTTGCAGGCATGTATTATTGATTTCCAGGGTAGTTGGGAGGATCACATTCTATTGATTGAGTTCGCTTATAACAACAGTTATCATGTGACCATATATATGACACCGTATGAGGCGTTATACGAGAGACCTTGTAGACCATCTATTAGTTGGGCAGAACCATAATGCAGCTTATTGCTTGGACCGGAGCTTGTGAGACAGACTACAGAGAAGGTAGCACAAATTCGGGAACATATTCTTACAGCGTAAAGTCGGTAGGAGAGCTATGCATATCAGAGGCGGTGACCGCTAAAGTTCCAGGTTGGAGATTATGTTTTATTGAAAGTATCACCGATGAAGGGAGTTCTGCGATTTGGAAGATGAGAAAAGCTTGCCTTGAGGTATATTGGTCAGTTCAGGATTGTTGAGCGCATTAGAGCCATTTCGTATCAGCTAGATCTTCTAGCATCAATGTCGAGTATACACGATGTTTTTTCATGTTTGATGCTCAAGAAGCATTTACACGATGAGGAACAGCAGCGGGTATTGGAAGCACTAGAGTTAGAGATTTAGTTAGATTTGACCACCATTGAGATTCCTATTTGCATTCTTGTCAGAGAGGACAAGAAACTTAGAAATAAGGCAATTCCTTTAGTGAAGGTCAAATGGAATAGGAAAGGAGCTGAGAAGGCTTCTTGGGAGCACGAGGAGGACATGCGTCGTGACTACCCTCACATATTTGAGCATGTAAAATGATTAGTTATGATTTGTTTGTGATTCATGTTATTATATAACCATATTTATATTTAATGCTACAATGAGGGTATTAACACTTAGCTACTAATCATTCGAAATACATGACATATATATGGAGGGTTCCTTGTTTGGATTTTTCGCTTGACGTACTAGTTCTGTTTAGTTAGGGGTTTAGTGGGAGTATTTGCATTCTAGATTGTTAAGTGTAAATATCGCTTATGTTTCATATATGGGGATTAATGGTATGAGATGTGTACGGAAGAGTTTCCTTATCTGGATTATCCCATCATTATGCTTTTTTATATTATTAATCTCTAAGATACAATTGCGGAATTTCGAGGACGAAATTCTTTTAGTGGTGGTGGTGGTGGTGGGGGGGGGGGGGGGGGGGGGGGGTGAATGTAAAACCCGATGAATTTTAGAAAATAGTGTGAATTATATTGATGATGAGCTATAATTATGATGAATCATTTATGGATGAATAATTATGCTAACAATTGATTTGAGATTAATTAAGAGCATATATGAGAGTATACAAAGGTTAAACATGCATAAAGAAGAAATCTAGAAAAATGACTAGTTAAGAGTATATATGGATTACACACCTATACCGTCTGAATATGGAAAAAAATCAAAAACATAAAGGTTGTATGTATCTTCAACAGATTTCTAACGCATCTTAAATCACCTCATTTCGAGGTCGGACGTGAAAGTTACAGCCAAAATACTAAAGATTATTTTCCCAGTCTGACCGAGTTTCCTATTTTGGGGTTGGGCTATTTTGATTCGGATTTGCAGTTATATATTTACATATTTACACATGAAAAATATATCTTTTCATCAGTATTCTAAACCCTAGTAGTCCCTCTTCCTCTTTCTCAAATCCTAATCATAATTTGTGAGATTTGAGAGAGTTTTTGAGGCGCTTGTCTAGAGGAAGGTGAGATTTTGCGACTTTGGTGAAGAGAGATCTTGCACGCACGTGTTCAGGAGTTCAACATGATGTTTGAGGTAAGATCATCTTTCTCCAAACCTCTCCCTACAGTTAATTCAAGATATAATATGTTTAATTGATGAATCTCATGTTTAACCTTAACCCAATGTTTTAAAATCTTAGTTTATGATGTTAATCTTTAAACCAATATCAAAATCGGTAGTTTTTTAGTTGCTGTTTATATTAGCTTGATGATGATGATTATTAGGGTTGTATTTAATTTTATTTTTAACTTGTTAATCATGTTTAAATCATGTTTAAACCGTAGTTTAATAATTATTTGAGTTTTCTTGTTAATTAAAGAGGTGTAAACCCTAGTTTGATGATATCTAAGTAATGTAAGTATGTTTAAATGAATTTATCTCTATTCAATGTTTAGAATATATCATGTTTACTTAACCATATTTATAAATTAGGTTATTTGAGAAATTTTATTTAATTAGGATTTTAAACCCCAATTAGTTTAATTCAAGTGTTTATATCATGACGAGTTAATTCTTGTTAAGTAATTATGAAAGATTTAATTTTATTATATGCCTCATGTTGATAAAAATAAGTTTTTAAATAAAGTTACAAAATACAAAACATCAAAAACCTGAACTTGTGTTTTCCTCTCTTACCGGTCGACTGACCAAGACTAGCCGATCGACCGGTGAGGCCCTGAGTGTGCACATTGTGTGCACGATTACTTTTGGTCGATCGATACCTTAATGGTGGTCAACCAACCCGTGTTCTCTTTTTTTTGAGTGGTTGTTTTCGTATCGTTTGACCCTGAGTGTGGGGTTCGAGCCGCATGATGACACACATACTATCATGAGCATATATGAATAGTGTTGTAGCATACACAGATATCCTAGAGAGGATTATTACTGGCATTGTTTTCAATCACACTTGGGATATGAGTTATTTAAACATTATATACATGTATGGATATTGTTGATGAGCACCGCTCAGTACTATTTAGGAGAGTGCGTCGATATACCATTAGTACAGGGCCTGATCTAGTAGTCCATCCCGCACATCAATGCGATGAGGCTTGTGAGTCGTATACCTAGGATGCCTTGATTTGGTAGTCCATCCCGCACGTTGATGTGATGAGACTAATGAGCCATGTGCACTATTAGGATGCCGATTTGGTAGTCTGTTCTACATGATAATACAATAAAATATAAACTTTCTAAGGATTTGTATTGTGATAATTATCTGATAGCTTGAGTCTTTGTGGGCGCCATTATGAACATGATGCATCGTTGAGTTATATATGACTGATGTACTTTACTCTTGTGGGTATGCAGGATTATATACTGTTGTTTATATTATCTTTCAAGGGATAGTGAAAGATATTTTTGGCCTGATATTGTGATAACTTTACTTCCTTGTATTATTTTCCTTTATTCATAGTTTGGAATTGATAATTAGCGATTCATAATTTGAGACATATGGTATATACATGAGGGTTTTCTTGTTTGGATTATTCCGCTCGACGTACCAATTTCGTGTTGTGAGTTTCTAATTATTAATTCTATTTAGATTGTTTATTCTTAGTTCGATATTGATATTTAGTTATCTACAATTGAGACATATGATATATACATGAGAGTTTCATTGTTTGGATTATTCGCTCGACGTACTACGTCTCGTGTTGTAGGTTTCTAAATATTAATTTTATTTAGATACATGGTAAATGATCTAGGTAGACTATGCTTAATAGATAGAGCCTCTATCACATCTAGTAGCCCTTCCCCTTGGGGCGGATGAAGATGATCTTGCTGTAGCATTCTGACGTTCTTGTTGTTTCTCATTTTATTTTATAATTCCTTTCATGTAGCAGCTCAGAGTTCCGGAGAGCCGTAGGATGACTGATTTCCAGCATAGTCACCGTCTCATGTTTTTAGTAGATGAGACTCCACCATAGTTGATATCTTCTTTTGGATATTTAGAGTTTTGTATTTTATCTTATAAAGGTTGTGCCTTAATTTATTTTTCAGTTGACTCATATTGAAATACTTTACATTTATTTCAGACTTCAATTGTATTCAGTTTATTCAGTTGAGACATGATTATATTTATTAGATATCTCTTTCTACATCATGTCCAATACATTTATTTTCCTTATTTTGTGTGTTTTGTACCTACACTTGTTGTTGATTCCACTAGAAAGATATTACTGTGATGGTGAAACATGTTGTTGTATAATGTGGGTGCATGACAGGTTTGTCATCTCTGGGTTCACCTTGGACTGTCGTCATGTGTGAAAACCTGGGCATCGTAGTAATGTAACATATTAATAAATTTTAAACATAAGAATTTGCATCAAGACATATGCTTAAGATTTGGGAGAGCCGAGAGTGGAGAGATTTAGAGAACAATTGTGACCTTTGTGGGTTTTGTAGGTTCTAATTTTGTTTCCCAAACAAGATCCAAACTCGAGCCCATAATCAAATTAAAAATAACATGATTTTCTCAATATCTTCAAATAGATATATCGGCCATTTTTTGATAACAATCGATATATCGAAAAAAATACCAAACAAAAGAAAATGATATAAATATTACCGAGAGAAAGTCTTTAACCTGATATATTGGCCGATATAGCAATATATCGGCCAATATTTCATAGGATGCCTATAAGAGCAAATATGTAGAGGTTATTTAGATATTATTTCTTTGATTTTAAATATGCAATGAATTTCTGTTATTCCCTAAAATGTTTTAAATTGCTCATAATTTTAGGGACTAATATTAAATTATTAAAATTTTGAGGGACAACTTATAAATAAGTCATATTTTAAAGAAGAGTTTTTTTTTGAAAAAACCCTCCCAACTATGGAGATTATCTTAAAAAACCACTCAACTGATTCAATTTAACAATACCCTCTTATTATAGTGGTGTTATAGATAACTCCTCTCAATTCTTGTGTAATTTTAGAAAACACATCTCAACTATAGCGTGTCTCATAAAAACTCCTCTAATCTTTTACTATCAACAAACCCCCTTAACATAGTTACTTCAATATGTGATTTGGACAAAATACCCTCTTGAAAAAATAATTCTAATTAAAAGAAACTCTTAACCGATAATAAAAGGATCTCAACCAATTTACAATTCTTTTCCCCTCTATATCACCTCTGTTTCTTTCATATGTCAAAAGCCAAGGTAATTCTTTTATGATTAATTGATACTTTGGTCTTTCCAAGTCAAGTACTTGTCACATAGTAGATAAGACTCAATGATATTAGTTCTGAGAGGTTAGGTTTAAGTGAGAAAAGTTCATAGGGGTTAAATCAATTTTTTTTAAGTTGAGATAGATTATCTACAAAATACCCAAAACTTAGCGATGGTTTACTCAGGAAAGGGGAGATTGACATGACCCTCATAGTTGAGAGGGAGTTTTCTAAAATTAACCCTTAAACAGAAGCACAACTTAAGACACATGTGATATCAATTTTATAAGAGTGGAGTTTATAGCAAGTCTATCCCTCAATGAACTGGTTTTGGTTATTTGTCCTTAAATTTATCCTACACATCAACTTTGAAAATATTTTGTTATAAGAATCTATAGGGTAAAATTAATATTTATTTGTGATGGGTATATGATCCATTTGATTCTTCTTGTCTTTCATGATTTGTAATAAATTATTTAATAAAATAATTAACTTATCATTTTATATTACTCACCTTCTTATAAGTTTATGAAGCTCATAGCTTGGATACGAATATTATTGCAGATATTGTATTCTTCTAGCTCCTTAAGCTAAATTTTTTGATGTTGTTTGACATTGGATAGATATAAATTATTTTGATAAAATACAATTAATATGAGTGCATAATATGTATAAATTACTCTCAGACTATATTTATAATTTTCTGAAACTAGAGAGTAATCATTTTGATAGATCAATTAGTAGTTGGGAAGATGTAAAAAGAGTACAACATCAGATTTAAGAATTGATAACATAATTTATATTTTCTTTCTTGATTGATTTTGCACATTCTAACTTAGAGAATTCTAGAGAAATGTTCTTGAATATCTATAATACTCGGTCGCTGGATAAACAATAGGTGTAAGTAAACAATTGGTGGAAGTAAATTTTTCATAACTGAATAAAATCCTTGCTAACTAGATATAACCTCCCATTTTTCTTTGTTGAATTCAAGAGTTTATTTTTATTAATAATTATAGGTTTTTTCCGTATTGGTCCCTTACATCATTAATATTTTGAAATTATAGGTTCAAATTACTAATTAATCTTAAATCATTAATGTTTTAAGGCTTTAAACATTACTATTTTTTTTGGAAAACAAAATGTTAATACACATGGAAATATCCAAAAAAATAATATATTATGATATTTATAAAGTTTTTTGCAACCATATTATAGTAAATAAATAAACTTAAAGTAAATAATTATGATATTTGATCACGTGTAGTGCATGTGCATTCGATATATATATATATATATATATATATATATATATATATATATATAGACGGGAATGCCAGTTAATGATTTTTGGCAAAACTTGTATATATGCAGTAAATATTCTCGCATTAATGCTAGAAGCAGAATGGTGGACTAGGAACTTTAAGCAATTTAAAGGATTAATCATTTGAGTAACATGAGTTGACATAGATGACTTCAACATGTACTCGTGCTATGCAATATATAAATAAGATAAAGAATATGTAAATAACACAAAGATATATTCATATACATGAGAGGATAAATGCCTATGTCCTTTAAGTCTGATATGATCCTATCAAACTTGTTGATGTATTCTTGGATTGATGAGCCCTCCTCCATCTTGCAAGTATATAATTTGGATTTTAAATAGATCCGCTTCGTTAGACTCTTTGTCATGAATGTGCTTTCTAACTTCGACCACACACCCGCAACCGTTTCCTCTCTATCTACTATGAAAGTTACATCCTTTTCAAGGTAAAGGATAATTGATGCCCGTGCTTTCAGATCTAGCTCCTCCCAATATTCATCAGACATATCCTTATGATTCTTCTCTTTTCCAGCCAAATCCTTGTGCATTTTTTACAAAATCAACGAGTTTTTCATCTACATAATCCAATAGGAAAAATCATTATTCCCATTGAACTTTTCGATCTCGTACTTTCCAACTTTAACTGTTTTGCTAGTTGGCGCCATCCTTCGCTTGTATTAATAAATCCGCTTCTCTCAGAAAATCGTCGAGCACCACCTCAAACTGGAAGCTACACCACTTCTAATCTGAATAACAGTTCTGATACCAATTATTGGGCGCAGAGTTACGCTCTCACGCCGCGGAAGCGATATAACCCGAGAGAAAGTCCTGGCTTTTGTTGTCACAAAAGCTCAAGTCAACCTCTATATTCCCGTTTCATTAAGGAAATATGAATAGAAAGTAAAATATCTTAACAAAGTGTGATATACACTCTTCATCATCAGTTCTAGGACTGAATTGTTGAGGGAACCTATAAGCAATAGCCAACACCCAGAAAACAGTAAAGATACGAGATTTACGTGGTTCGACAAATTTTCCTATGTCCACGGGGAAGGGAAGGGGAGGGGAGATTCCACTACGAATGAGAACACCGATGACTTGTACAACCCACAAGATCGTTCCAAAGAAGAAGATTTGATTTTTACCCAAAAGAAATTGACCTCCCTCTTGTAAAATCTTTCCAATCTTCCTATTTTTCTATCCTCAAGATCTCAGATATAGATCTCTTTAGCCACCGCTTAAACCCTCTATTTCTTCTCTTAACATCCAACTAACCCTCTGTCAATTAAACCCTTGGAATCGTCGGGTATTTATATGCAAACAGAAAATCCTAAACTTATCTCACGTGGGCCTCCCTGCTCGCGTGGGCCTTGGGCGTGCGAGACACCAAAAGGTGTCTTGCTATACATGTGCCTCAGGTGGGCCTGAGACACACCTCAGCCGTTCATAGTTCTCTACCTCGTATATCATTTGATAAACCTTAAATTTTAAACAAACACCAGAAAAACACCGCAAACATCACCAGAGAAATCTTAAACACCAAACCAGGCCTAACTTGGACAAACCAGCTATGCCACTTTACCGTGGCTGCCTACGTACCATCCACTGGGATCAAGCTAACTGTAGTTCAGAATTTGTTATCCATATAGTCTCCACCTCACCCCATCACTGCCCCGAAGGGCCATCCCCTCTTGGACAGTTCAACATGGGCTGATATGAAGCAAGTCCAAACTATACTAAAACTTGCTACTTGTCACCACCTTGGTCAACATGTCTGCTGGATTCTCATTCGTTTGCACCTTCATGAGAGAAATATCATATTGCTCTATAACATCCCGCACAAAATGGTACCTGTCATCGATATGCTTGGTACGAACATGATAAACTTAATTCTTCGCCAAGTGAATCGTACTCTGACTGTCGCAGCATAAGTTCACGCTCTCCTGCTCAATCCCAAAATTGTCTAGAAGACCCCACAACCACAATGCTTTCTTCACTCCCTCTGCCATGGCTATGTATTCGACCTCTGTAGTAGAAAGTACCATTATAGCCTGTAACATCGATTGCCAACTAACTAGAGCCCCATGTATCCCTAATACATAATCAGTAGTAGATTGCCGTCTATCTAGATCGCTCGCATAATCAGAGTTAACAAACCCATCAATCTGATATGTATCTCCATCAAAACACTGACCCGTGTTAATGGTACCCTTCAAGTACCTCAGAACCCAATTCACCACTTCCTAGTGTGTCTTTCTTGGATTCGCCATGAATCTGCTGACCACATTGACTGCCTGTGAAATATCTGGGTGTGTATACACCATTGTGTACATTAAGCTGCCAACTGCACTAGCATTGGAAACACGCTCTATGTGCGCCTTCTCTTTTGCTATAGTGAGAGATTATTTTTCTGAAAGCCTGAAATGCAGAGCCGATGGAGTCGCCTCCGACTTTACACTTTGTATCCTGAATCTTCTGATCACCCGCTCTATGTAGCCCTTCTGACTCAAGAACAATCATCGATTCGTCCGCTCTCTTCTAATCTCCATACCCAGTATTTTTTTAACAGCACTCATATCCTTCATCTTAAATTTTTTACCAAGTTAAGATTTTAGTCTATATATCCACATCCTGCTCTTCGAAGCAATAAGCATGTCATTCACATACAAAAGAATATAGATATAATCACCTCCATGAAGCTTCCGAATATAAACACAACAATCATAATCGCTTCGGGAAAATCCATACTTCAGCATGAAGGAGTCAAATCGTTTGTACTACTGCCGAGGAGATTGCTTCAGTCCATAAAGTAACTTCCTCAAGTGACACACATGATTCTCCTTGTCCTCAACCTTGTAGCCCTCATGTTGATGCATATAGATCCTTTCATCCAAGCCTCCATGCAAGAAGACTATTTTAACATCGAGTTGTTCTAGCTTAAGGTCACCATGAGCAATAATACTCAATAGCAGCTGAATAGAAGTGTGTTTCACCACCAAAAAAAATATCCTATTGTAATCCACACACTCTCTTTGTACACACCCCTTAGCCACTAGCCTAGCCTTGTACCTTGTACCATCAAGCTCTGAAGGATTTTCCTTTCTCTTATACACCTATTTACAACCAATAACTTTTTTTCCTACGGGTAATTGGATCACCTCCTATGTTTGGTTCTTCCGAAGAGATTCCATCTCCTCCTACATCACAACCAACCAACTCTCACTATCCTTGTCCCGAATAGCTTTCTTGAAGGAGACCGACTCATCTTCCTTCACCGAGAGTACATATTCCACCATATTAACCTACCTATAGTGCTTCAGTAGTTGATCAGCCCCTAGTTTTAGTACTTGATTGTATGCTTGTTTTGGCCTAGTGGAAGCCAAACTATCCTCGAGCTGTTGTTGTTGTAGTTCTTATGTATTTTCCTGCTGAACCTCCTCCTGCTCAAGCTCATCATCTAATTGATTTCTCTCTTGAACATGGCTAGAACGTGGTTGGTCTTTAGGTTCTATCTCAATAACCTGGGACTATAAAGTCCCAACAGTCCTAACACCATCATCCTTAGGCACCTTAGCAATCACAAATTTCTCACCAAAGACGGTAGCCTTCTACACCCTTTGCATATCCTAAGAATATAGTCTTCTTGTCCCTCGCGCCAAGCTTTCCCTCATTGACGTGATAATAGGCGGTACACCTAAAAATCTAGAGCCTCTCATAATCTACATACTCCCCTGACCACATCTTATAGGGTGTATCACCATCTAATATAGAATATAGAGAACAATTCATAATATAACAAGCTCTAGCCACCGCTTCTGCCCACCATTCCTTATCCAATCCAACATAACATCGCATACTCATTGCTTTCTCCCGCAATGTTCAGTTCAGCCTCTTCGTGACCCCCTTCTGTTGTGGTGTTGACTTGACTGTCTAGTGTTTTGGTCAAAAGTTAATTTCTTCATTGAGGTATTCATTACAACTTCAGTCGTTACAATGAAAGCAAACAGATAGTTTTTTATAAGACTCTTACACAATGAAAATAAAAAATTACAACTCGTTAAAACAAACACAACAGACGTTTATCACCCGTTGTTTATGTGTGATCTTTGCATGTGCCGGGGTTAATTCGTGGACTACCAAGGATTAGCTCAAAGTGCAGATTTAGTTGACTTGCGAAGGAGTTAAGAAACCAAAGCAATTATCTCAGCAACAACGAGATAACTAATCTTCTCGAGATCACAGCAACGGTGCGATCTCAAGGGAAGAACTAGGCTGCAGATCTGTCAAAGTCTCCTTTTTTATGCCGAAGAATTCGCTGAGATCTCCTCCTCTTCAAAATTCGTGGCTCTTCAGTCTCCAATTCAACAGGGCTTTGCCAAGGTTCGAGAATTCTAGATCTGTGCAAATGAAGGTCCTGAGGCTGTATTTATAGGCTTCAGGAGCTCTATTTTCGGATAAGAACGGCCGATTCCCTCTTATCTTCAGTTATAACACTTTACCATGTTCTAGGATTGCTTCAGATCAGTTGGAGCAAAATCCAAACGGTTAACGGGTGAAATAGCTTCGAAACAGTATTTTTAGACTGGGAGACACCCGAAGTATCTCGGCCTTGGCCGAAGCACTTGGAGTGTCTCGGTCATGGCTGAGACACTTGGAGTGTGTCGGCCATGGCCGAGACACTTGAAGTGTCTCTGCTAAGGCCTGGACACTGTTCAGGCGCTCCTCGGTCATTTTTGCTGAATTTTCCTCGTATGATTTTGGAATTTTGTTATTTAAAATGCATAGGAAAGATGACGAAGAGCTATACAATCTTCCATGGGTGAATCATACATGGGGTGAACGAGACACGAGGGACGTTTCATCTTTTGTGAGCGTGTAGGTGGTAAAAATTACCTTTGTAGATAAGCCTGTAATCCGCCTGCGTATTCGAGTCGCCCGCACAACGTGAAAATCGGGCTCACCCGTGTGCTTGTCTCGCCAGCATGAGCCAAGACCACACAATCACCAAATTCACCTACGCATCTGGTGATCCTCCAGGCGATAAGAAACTCACCTGCATACTTGACTCGCCCACACGAGTTAAGTTTACTCAGGAGCTGAACTCGCATGCATGCCCAGACGATTGGCTAGACGATCAACATTCTAACCACAGACTCGCCAAGGTAGTAGGCAACTGCTATATCAAGTGCAGGGATGGGCCTCCCCATCTCCCACGACGTGAAGGGAAGGGGTGTAGTACTCCAAACCCATCAAGTAGCTGCTCACAGTACTAGAAGCTAGTCAAATCAACACGGTCACCGAGCCCGCTTACATACTTGATTTGCCCACACGAATCAAGTTCGTTCAAATGACTGAAGCTCACCTACACCTCTGACTCGCCTGCATGAGTCAAGAGCCGAATTCGCCCGTGATAGACAAACTCGCCAGACTCACCAGAGTACCTAACAATCACAATATCACATACAGGGATGGGCTTTCCCATTTCACACGACGCGAAGGGAAGGAGCACAATACTCCGAGCCCATCAAGTAGCTATCTACAGTACGAATGACTAGTCAAATCCACGTAATCGCCAAACTCGCTTGCATTCTTAACTCGTCCACACGAGTCAAGATCATCAAAGTGACTAAAATTCACCTGCTTACTCGACTCGCCTGCACGAGTCGAGTTCGCCCTAGCGACTGAGACCCATCGAAACATTCAAGTGACCAGCCAGACGATCCGCAAACTTGTCAGACTCGTCAGAGTACCTGACGGCCGCAATATCACATACGAGGATGGGTCTTCCCATTCCTCGCGATGTGAAGGGAATGAGTATAGTGCTCCGAGCCCATCAAGCAGCAGCTCATGGTACAAGTGAGGAGCATGGTATCTCCCAATAGTACATGGTCACATCCCATGATCAAGGGAGCGACCATGCCATTTCTCCTATATTTAGGAGCCTCTTTTGGCTACAGGAAAGAAGTTCGCAGTTAATTGATTAATTCAATCAGTTAGCTGGACCATTAGCTCCCAACTCGATTGAGTTGACGACAGGCTTTTTGCATGATCCTTGCACTGTAGCACCTTCTCCTAGCTTCGGGCACTGACCGCCACCGAACTCGACCAGCATGAGCTTCTACTGCGTACTGAATCTCACCAGCAACCTAGATCGAATCGTCCAAGGGAAGCAGACTCGGTGCGAGTACCGAGCGAGGTGTCCTATGTTTACCGAAGTCCCCACGATAAACAAGGAGGGCCTTTCCTCCGCTTCTGTTATAATTTCAATTCATTAGTTTGTAATAAGCTATTCTTATCAATAAAAATGAAACCCTCATTTCGGGAAATCAAAATTTACACATACAAAAGATGGCGACCACAGTTGGGGAAACTATTTCCTCAACCGAAATGCTGGTAGTGCAGTTCGACAAGGTTGCTGTTGGGACGACTGTGGAGTCTCTAGAAATCGAGTTCGGCCAAGCTAAGTATGAAGAGTACTTATCTTCCTCCTCCTCTGGTGGCAACGCATCCCGTAAACACCATAGAGTCGTGCGTAAAGGCCGACCTCAAACGGTCAAAGCCTCACCTGAGGACTCTATCCGAATCACGCCAGGGGAGTCTATTCCCTCCGAATTGATTGAGGCCAAGCCAGAGGGCAAGAGCGTAGGGCGAGAGACTGCTAGATGGGTCGTAAAACGACCCTTGTAGACCCCTGTCTAGGGAGAAATCGTAGTTCATCTTGGCGCTGACCACACCGTTATAGTCTGCACGGACGCTCCTCTCTCTAGAAGAGCCCCCCAACGGTGACGACATGTACTCGCCTAACAGGAGGCCCAAACCTTCACATCATACGACGGCCTGAATTATTATTCAGGTTTGTAAAGTGCAAGACAGAGAAGCAACCCTCCCAAAGCTGGTGGGCTCGCCAAATTAGACGAACCCTTGCGTTCAGGCGGGCTTCATTCTAACCGTAATATCCCCTGTTTTAGCGAGTCCGGTATTTTTGACACACGTGGCCACTTAGGCGAACTAATTAAAACGGGCAAGCCTGTACACTCAAGTGGATTTCGTTTCTCAGGTCACATCCCTGATGTAAATAGGCTGCCCAGAGCAGGCGATCCTACCCGAGCAGGTGAACCCTCGAAATCAGGCGAGCCTCACCGAGTCCACTCGACGAGTAAGCGTTGTGAACAAACGAGCCTTAACAACAAAAGCAAAACAGTAGGCGATACCTCACAAACTCGCTTGCATGAACAAAGGGTCGAAGTTCGCCTGCAGGTAGAAACTCGCCCGAGCGTGAAGATTCGCCTGCCAAGGCGAACTCGTCTAACTCCAACACTTAACCATGCTGCCCAGAGTACTTAAGAGAGTTCATCTAAACCTCTCTCATGCGATCACTCGGTTGACCCTTCTGATGCTGGGGGTTGTCACCAACCACCTGCGAAAAATCTTCGAGGTTACCTAACTCGTAAACGCACCATACATGAGGCGAATGCTTAATGTCACTGCGAAAGGCTTATTCAAACAGTACTCGCCGACTGTCAGTGTATTGGAACGGCAAAACCTTCGGTGCTCGAAAGGCTCATTCAACGTCCTTCCCAACCGAGATCTTCTCATCGAAGGCGTAGCCACCAAAGAGGGCGCACCGTCAATGATTTAGAACTCTCATCCTCTACTGTTAACATGATGGGGAAGGGTAAAAATGCACTTTCAGAGTCTCCAAATTTGGACTCCTTCCCGGGGCCTAGTCACCCGCTGGTTCAGCGCGAGCGTGATGGTATATTCCTGCACACTCGCAGTCGTACGGGGGTAAACATCCCGTTCGATTATGCCCTCCTAGCGCCCCCTTCCAGTGGTGAAGAGGAGGTTTGCTCAACGACGAACACATCCTAGACATCACACTCGAGTCACGGCGAGTCAGCAAGGGTGCACATGGCTGAAACCTTGAGTGATCAGACGATCGCTCAAAAGCTTGAAGAACATCAGATCGTCATCGAGTCCATAAGAGACATGTGTTAGACCCTAGAGGAGGGTGATTAGGGTCTTATGCTAATCTAATCCGATTAAATGCTAATTAAAATTAATTAACAAATATATTCTTACAAGATAGATATACTACTAATAATAAGCAAGAATATGCAATATAAACTAAGGGATATATCCTAGCAATGAGATATGCTATATGATATATGCAAGGATATAAAACTAACACAAGGGGTAAACAATATAACTACAGATGTGATAGGGCAAGATGATCAACAAGCAATATACAATGGTGATGTAAGATATGAACATGAAAATAAGTGCGCCAATACAATCACAAACAAAGGATATGTTTACGAGGTTCGGTCCCCACGACCTACGTCCCCGCTCCTCACCTCGAGGAGATACTCCACTATCACAACCGGTTTGGAAGCTGGAACTTCTACACACTCGGTTTACAAGTTCACCGAAAACTCTCACA
Source organism: Asparagus kiusianus (assembly GCA_022839385.1). Classification (NCBI taxonomy): domain Eukaryota; kingdom Viridiplantae; phylum Streptophyta; class Magnoliopsida; order Asparagales; family Asparagaceae; genus Asparagus; species Asparagus kiusianus. The sequence goes on from BQKN01064724.1 coordinate 46,569, forward strand.
CAACAAACACAATGCAATCCTTGAGGATCTTGTCCTGATTGAACGCACACTTGTGGTGTGCGTCTTGATGTTGATACAGACCCCTGCGGGTCTTGTTTTAGTTGAACGCACACTTGAGGTGTGCGTTTTGAAACAGAGGTGTGCGTTTTGAAACAGACCCCTGAGGGTCATTCTTTGTTTGAACGCACACTTGTGATGTGCGTTTGGTTGATGACCCAGACCCCTGGGGGTCTTGTTTTGACTGAACGCACAGCTGTGGTGTGCGTTGGAATGGTTGAACGTGCCTTTGGGGGTCACGTTTTGGGACACACTCTTGAGGTGTGCGTCAGGATTGAACAACGCGCCACTGAGGGTCGCGTTTGAGCTGGATAACCCGAGGCTCATAGTCGGGTTCATTGCCACGAAGTGTGCATTCTGGAGTAGAAACGCATGGTTCGGGCAGATTTTCAGAAACGCAATTGTTGCGTTGGGCCGTAGCTCGGCTATTCCGCAAATATGGTCGCCGCATGGATCTTCTCCTCCGTCGAGCGGCGTTTTTCTTCGCTTGCTTCAACGCCTTAGCCGCAGCGTCGTCGGTGTTGATTGGGTTTTCCTCCGACATAGGCCTCTTTTGACCTATTATGCGCCATAGTGATACGGGGGAGGAGTCTTCAACTCGCAGAGCGAGTTTAAAGTCTTGGCCAAAGGAGAGGGCTTTTTTTGGCATCTCAGTGGCAGTGGTGACCTCCTTATAGGTTCTGTGGGTATCACGCCTAGCTTTAGGGCTAAGCGACCCAGAGGAGAGAATCTCCTCGTACTTGGCTTGGTCGAACTCTACAACAAGAGTCTCGACGGTGGTTCCAATGAGGTGGACGTCGGATTGCGCCACCACTTCGTCATCAGAGAAGCTAGTCCCCAGCGGAGTCACCATCTTTTGTTTGTTGGAAAATTGTAATAAAGAGAAGAAAAGAAATTTGATTTTGATTCCTTTAATCTCGGTTACAATTCGATTACAAAAGAGAAGAAAACAAATTCGGTTTTCTTCTTTGTTTAATTCTAGGTTCTTCTTGGTAGCGATGGAGTGCTTCCTTCGATTGATCGCGTCGAACTTGCTCTCCGTTGACGATCCGACCGTACTATCTCACTGGAACAATTGACTCGTGTGATGAATTCGGTTTAGAACTCTCGATGAGTGTAAAGAACTCGAAACGAGTTGAGAACTCTAAAGAGAGTTGTTGAGAACCGAATAACTGGTTTGATATGATTAACTTGTATTGCAAGCTTAATCACAAACTCTTAAATGAGTTTCAGAACTCAGAGCGAGTTGAAAACTCTGTAACAGAGTTGTTAAAACCGAAGATTCGGTTAATAGCCAAGTTGATTTGCTGTTGATGAAAAGATCCTCTTAGATTTGAGGTATAAACTACTAAGTAGTTTGTTGATCCTCAAAGAAATCTCCTCCTCCGAGCAGTTAGCTGCTGAGATTTGCTAACCTTAAACGGTTTTGATGCCAGCTCACTTCAACCCTATGCGGTTTTTTTGTTACCGGAAACCGATCCACCTCTTACTCAGTTGAGTAAGTCGGTTATTTATAGGGGGATTAGGGGTGTAACCAACCCCTAAATCCGCTCCTAAGTGGGAGAAAATCCCTCAGAACGTGGGATAACGGTTTTGAGGCCGTTCGACCGGTGTTTGAACAAGTCAAACGCCTGATTTGGCGTTTTGGGCCTTAACTCTGCGTCTAAGGCCTGAGACACAGAGTTAAACCCTTGTCAAAGGTTGGAAACACACAGGCCGCATGCGTTCTAGAATTGGAGACGCACAGGTCATTTGTGCATTCAACTCTGCGTCAAGAGTTTGGGACGCACAGTTGAGTCTGTTAAAGAACGCACGTTATGTGTGCGTTTTGGTTCTTTTAACTCTGCGTTGTAGAGTTAAGTGCCTGCTGGCGAACGCACAGAATTTGTGCGTTTTGAATTTAAGGAACGCAGACGTGAGCTCTGCGTCAATGAGAGGTTATTGATTTGTAACCTCGTCCATTATGACGTTGTAAAGGCTGCTGCTTATTGATCCTTGCTTGTCGTAGGATGTGAAAGTCGTCAGATTGTAACTTTCACTGTTGATTATGAATACCACTGAATAGAGTTTTCATTAGCTGTCGGAAGCGTCGTCGAATCATAACTCCTCTCGATCTATGTGAAAAGTCTTCTATTTGCAGCTTTTGATTGTCGACGCGAAAGCTATTTGATTGTAGCTTTCGTTGTGAGAGCTAGACGGGAATCAACATCCATAGTGTTTTTAGATGAATATTTATCCATGGCTCTCTACCAGGTAACTCACCAGCTAAGTCCATTCTTTTACTTCTAAAATCATTACACTGCTCATCAGCATCTCTAATAGTTGCTAATATAATATTAGTCATGCTGTTGTCGTAGCCATCAAGATCAATCATCTATCCATTGTAATTTTTAGACAGCCTACAAGCCCTTACAATTAAAAGTTAAAGATCAAGTTCAAGCTTCATCCGCAAGTGTACCAAGTCAAGCTTAATTGAAGATCAAGATTGCTTGGGTATGTAGACGGTAAAAATTACCGTGGCGGACTAACAAACAAATCCGCCCGCAAGACAAGAGCATCCACCTTGATGAAGAATGGAGTGTAGCCATGAGACGAGTTTGATGGTACACCTAGGCCCTCACACGCCAAGTCACATGGGAGCGAATCCGCCCTCATGAGCCAGATCCGCCCGCAGGGTTCCAAAGCCGTATTCATAAGCCAATTCCGCTGGCAGAAGACCAAACCCACCTGCGTGAGCCGAAAACCGGGTTTCCAAGGACAAGCCTCCCCTACTCCCCGCGATGCGAAGGGAAAGAGCACAACACTCCAAATTTGTCAGACGGCCGTCCTCAATTCAAGCAAACAAGACAGGCGCCGGACCGGCCTGCATACTCATAAATGCGGGTCACCTCACCCATCAAAATGGAGAGCCGAAGCCGTCGGCACGCAGCAAGCTATCTGGAGCCCACTCAGGCACGTGCTGTCCATTCTCTTGCCCCTATTCAGACATAGGGAGAGGGGAGGGGGCACAGAACCCCAGGACCGTCGGGCGGTCACTCGGTGGCTTGCAGCGCAAGTGAGCGGACAGGCGCCAGAGCGTCCTGCAACCTCATAAATGCGGCTTACCTCACTCGTCCAAACTGAGAACAAGAGCCGCCGGTGCTCGGTGAATTGCCCAGAGCCTCTTAAGTATCTGGCGGCCGCTGTCACGGATACGAGGAGGGGCTTTCCCACTCCTACGCGACGTGATGCAACATGCAGTTCCTCGAATGATCGTTTGTAGTATAGAGGGACAATAGGATGTCTTTGAACAGTATATGGTCATATCCCATAATTCAAGGAGTAGCCAAACTGTCTCTCTCCCATTTAAGAGCTTCTTTCAACAACCTAAGGGCGATGGGCCAATAGATCAACGGAGGGACTGATCAATTGCGATCTGAAAAAAGGAAGAGGGCCGACGACGAGCTCTTGGCATAACTCTTGTGCCGCAGCACCGTCCCCTAGTTCCGAGCCCCGATCGTCGACGAACTAGAAGATTCAGACTCCTTCACTCTGAGCTTCTACTGAGTACTGAAGCTCTCCGACAACCTCGGTCGAATCGTTCAAGGGAAGCAAACTCGACACGAGCACCGAGCGAAGCATCCTGTAGCTACCTTAAAGTCCCCACACTAAACAAAGAGGGCCTTCCCTCTGCTTCTATTGTAATTCAGATTGATTTAGTTTGTAATAAGCCTTCTTATAAATACAAGCAAAATCCCCTGTTTCGAGAAAATCAGAATTTTACACCTACAGAAGATGGCGACCACAGTGGGAGAAGCTGTTTCCTCAAGCGAAATGGTGGTAGCTCAGTTTGACGAGGTTGCTGTTAGGACGACAGTGGAGTCCCTAGAGATCGAGTTCGACTAGGCCAAGTACGAAGAGTACTTGTCTTCCTCCTCTTCCGGTGGCGAAGCGTCCCGTAAGCGTCACAGAGTCATGCACAGGAGCCGACCTCAGACGGTCAAAGCTCCCGTGCCGGAAATCTTTACCCGAGTCTCGACGGGGAAACCCGCCCCAAAGTCTCTCGAGGCCAAGTCCCAGATCGAGAGCATGGGGGGAGGGTCTACTAGGTGGGTCGCCAAACAACCCTCGGTAACACCCGCCCCAAAAGAGACACCAGTTCAGTCCAGCACAAGCCACGCTGCCATAGCCCGCGCAGACGCTCTCTCCGCTGGAAGAGCTAGCCAACAGCGATGGCAGATGCTTGTCGGGTGGAGAGCCCAAACCTCCTGTAGGTGTAAATTTCTGATTTTCCCGGAAAAGGGGAGGGATTTCGTTTGTATTTATAAGAAAGCTTATTACAAACTAAACCAATCTGAATTACAACAGAAGCGGAGGGAATGCCCTCCTTGTTTATATTTGTGGGGACTTTACGGTAGCTACAGGATGCTTCGCCCGGTGCTCGCGCCGGGTCTGCTTCCCTTGGACGGTTCGACCGAGGTTGTTGGAGAGCTTCAGTACTCAGTAGAAGCTCCGGGTGAAAGGAGTTCGAATCCTCTTAGTTCGCCGGCGATAGGAGCTCGGAGTTTGGAGATTTTTCGATTGACTGATCGATTCTCTCCTTTTCTCCTTTTTTTTTTATCTCTCGATGCTCGATGCTTCGATCCTTTTTTGTTGCTGTAGGAAGCTCTTTTTAAGTGGGGGGGGGGGACAGTCCAGATGTCCCTTGGACCATGGGATGTGACCATGCACTGTCCAAAGACATCCTATTGTCCCCTGTACAACAAATGGTTGCTTCTGGGGCTACAGGTCGCGTCACGTCGTATAGGAGTGGGAAAGCCCCTCCTCGTACTCGTGACAGTGACTACCAGGCATTCGAGTGGATTTGGATATCTCACCGAACGCCGATGGCTCTGACCCTTCGCTCGGGGCGCGACGCGCTGCATTTATGTGGATGCAGACGGCTCTGGCACCCGTCCACTCACTGGTGCGGCGAGGTACCGAACGACCTTCCGGCGGTCCTGGGGCGTCGTGCCTCCCTCTCCTCTTCCTATGTTCGAATAGAAGCGGGAGAACCGACGTTGCGTGTCTGGACGAGCTTCGGATAGCTTTCGGCGCGTCATGGCCCTGGCCCTCCTTCCTAATGGGTGAGGTGACCTGCATTTATGAGAATGCAGGTCGGTCCGGCGTCTGTCCCGTTCGCTTGGATTACGGGCGGACGTCGGACGGACTTGGGACACTGTTCCCCCCTCCTGTCGCATCGTGGGAGATAGGGGAGGCTTGTCCCTGGAAACCCGGCTTTCGGCTTACGCAGGCAGACGTGGCTCTCTGCAAGTGGCTTCGGCACACGAGGGCGGGTTTGAGCACTCTCCTGGCGGGCGGATTTGGTTAGTGAGGGCGGATTCGTGTGCCAGCGAATCCGCTTAGTGGCCTAAAAGAAGGTGGTCCTGTTCTGTGGGCGAATTCGTTTGCTAATCTGCCGCGGTAGTTTTTACCGTCTACACCTCCGCTTCACATGACGACCTGAATTACCATACAGGCCCGAGAAGCGAGGAACGAGAGGGCAACTCGCCCAATACCGGGAAGCCCTCCAGATCAGGAGCGACAACCAAGAAGGATGGGGCCGCCTGCTCAGGTGGACTTCGCTTCTCAGGTCACATCCCTGACGTGAGTAAACCACCCTAAGCGAGTGGGCCTATCAGAATAGGCGAATCCTCGAAGGCTGGCGAGCCTCACCATAATCTTTTGGCGGAAAAACGTAAAGGTAAGGAAGTAGGTGACACTTCGCGAACCCGCCCGTTCAAACGAAGGTGAAACTCGCCTACACGCTGGAGTTCACCCAAACGTGAAAACTCACCCGTCAAGGCGAGATCACCTAACTCCAACACCGCAACATTCCACCCAGTGTGCACTAGGGAGTACATCCAAAGATCTCTCGTGTACTCATCCAAGCAATCCTTCCGATGCTGGGGGTTGTTACCAACCACCCACGGGAGATATCCGAGAATATTTAAACCGCAAACGCACCATATGTGAAGTGAGTCCTCAGTGCCATTGCGAAAGGCTCATCCACACGATACTCACCGACTGCCAATGCATAGGAACGACGAAGCCTTCGGTGTTTGAGAGACTTTCTCAACAACCTTCTCGATGGAGGCCCTCCCGTCAAAAACGCCGTCACCAAAAAGGGCGCGCTACCGATGACCTAGAACTCCCAGCCGCCACAGTCAATATGACGGACAAGGGTAAGGCGGTATTTTCCGATTCCCTGGATTCAGACTCCATTCTGTGACCCAATCCTCGGTCCGCCCGATGCAGCCAAGGCGACATATACCAGCGAACCCGTAGTCGCAAGGGAGCGAGCATCGGGTTTGACTACTCTACCCTAGTCCCTCCCTCCTATGGCAAGGACGAAGTTCATTCGGCGGCAGCCACGTCCCAAACCTCACACTCGAGTCAAGACGCGAGGGCACGGGTGCACATGACCGAACTTGCCCATGACCAGACGGTCGCTCAAAAGCTCGAAGAGCAACAGGCGACCATCGACTCACTAAGAGAGATGATGGAGCAACTTCTTAACAAGAAGAAGAAGAAGAAAATAACCCAACGCCCCTTACCCCGACGAACGGGGGATAGAGAGTGGGTACCTCCTCACCGTCCGGCGACAGAAACGGAAGATGACAATAATCAACAATCCGATTACTCTTCCAAGACACTATTAGGAACATCACATACTAGGGATAGCACCCGTGACAAGAGGTTCGATGAATTTCAGGACCAGCTCAACGCGCTAAAGCTTCAGCAAAACATGAACAAGCTGGGGGTGGTACGTCCCTACCCTGTCGAATGGGACACGATCCCATACCCGGCGAAGTTCAAGCCAATCAGCTTGGTGCAGTTTGACGGCAAGGGCTCGCCCTCGTAGCACATCTACTACTTCATGGTGCAGACTGGATTCCTTACGGGGAATGACGCTATTCTCACTCGACTATTCATAGGTACCCTCAAGGGGGTGGCCTTCGAATAGTTCCGCAAACTCGAACCCGGCTCTATCAAGTCATGGTCCAATGACAAAAAGCTCTTTTTGGCCCGCTTCTTCGACGACGACACCGAAGTATCAATGGCCACTCTCCTCGCTGAAAAGCAGCGGAAGTCGGAGTCGGTCAAGGACTTCGCAAAGAGATTTCGGAATCAATCAGTCCACTGTCGGGACCTAGTTTCCGAGGCTATACTGATCGAGATGTGCCGCCACAACCTGTCGATCCACATCTTGTCCAAGATAGGTACGGTAGAGACACGGACGTGGAAAGAGCTTGTTCGTCAAGGCGAACAAGTAGAAAACATGATCAAAAGGCTCGAGGCCGAAAAACCACAGCCTAAGAAAGGAGCTGCAGAACCAGCCACGCCGAAGAATCCCCCTCGAACAAGAGGAAAAGAGATTATGGCTGTTGACTCTGCCCCAGCGCCAATGACTGCTCAGAGGCCGAAGCCTAGGTAATTTGAACAACGCCCCCCGTGGCAGTATGACTTCAAAGAAGACCAGGTAGTGGCAACGTTCGATACTCTGCTCAAGAGTGGTCGAATCAAACTGCCAGAAGCGATGAAGCCTGAGGAGGCGGACAAAACCAGCGACCCGACCTACTGTGCTTATCACAGGTTCCTCGGTCACCATACGACCAAGTGCTACGTCCTCAAGGACAAGCTCCAAGCCCTCTACGACACAGGGGTCTTGAAGAAAGAGAAAGTTCAAAAGCAGGTGACCACGAATATGATCACCTTGAGTTTTGGAACAGATCTCCCAGAGGTTCAAGCTCTAGCGGGGGTAATTCCCATCCCCAAGGCGATTTTGAAGATCACCAACGACGATCCTCGCAACCAGCGGGAGAAGGGTTTGGTCCCACAGACCCTGCCATCAGGGCAGATAATGTGGGTCTATCCAGACCTCCTCGACGACGAGCAATGGACTGCGAGACCTCTGAAGGAGGCCAAGGGAAAACATTGTAACATTGTCTCTGCCATTCTAGATAGAGACAACACAGCGATGAAAGCCCTGACCGATTCCGAGGAGGACACCAATGTCTTCGCCACGAGAGTGGGAAAGGAATTCGCGAGAGAATATCCTACGAGGGCAGAAAACCCTGTGGGACCTCCCAAGAGGCCAGCCGCGATAACTCCTCCTAATCCAGATGGACCAAGCTTGAGCCGCCAACCTTTCCGGTTCAACGTGCTCGCACAACTGAAAAGCATCCTGGCGCGAATCACCATGTACGACCTTCTCCGGTTGTCCGGGTCTACTCGCGAAGCCCTACAAGAGGCTTTGGCCGACTCAGAGGCATTCGTCACCCATTTCTCAAAAGAGGCAGAAGCGGATTGAGAATGCACGACCTGCTGCCAAGTCTCCGAGAGACGAGTCCCGTGCATCACTTTCACCCCTGAAGACATGCTCATCAAGAGCACGTCTCATGATCGACCCCTGTACTTCACGGGATATGTCGGATCGGCGAAGGTGAATGGGATCCAAGTCGACCTGGGTTCTGCATTGAGCATCGTGCCCCTAAAACTGATCAAGCACTTGGGGATACCACTGAAGCGTTTGTCCTCGACCACCACGACCATTTTTGACTTTAACGCCACGGGGATGCGGCCATTGGGCAAAATCCGCCTGAAATGTCGAGTAGGCGATATGAAGACAGATGTGACCTGCTACGTCATCGATGCCGAGCCTTCCTACAACGTACTCCTAGGACGTCCGTGGATCCATGGCAACCGAATTGTCCCATCTACGTTACACCAATGCCTCAAGTACGTAGACGACTACGAGCAAGTGAGGACGGTAGTGGCCGATAAACAGCCCTTCAAAGGTGTCGAGAACTATTTCACGGACTCCTTGCTGTATCAGGATCCCGTCGAACTGCCGGTTGAAGAACTAGAGAGCGGCAACGAGGCGGACAGCGAGCCTGAGTACGGCAATAATCTAATCCTAAACGACTTCGAGTCAATTGTAATCGGTTATGAGAGTCATCATATAACCAACGCTGTTCAGGCGGAGAAGATTGTCATCAATGAAAAATCCGACTTTGCTTATGTGTTGTCTTGTTCTACGTCTGAGGATGAGGAACCCAACGACCTATGGTCAGAACTCTACCTTGATCTTTCCCTGCACTTGCCCGTATGCTCGTCATACATTGCCAAAACACAGTCGATCAAGCCATCACGAGCTGTGTTCGTCGTGCCGGCCCAGAACAACTATCGAAAAGATATTATCTTCGGTCGAATCGATCACCCCTTGCGCACGCTATGGGACGAGTCTGAAGATGAAGATCCCGCGCCCCAGTTTTTGCAATACAGTCGGATTGCGAGACGCATGATGAGCGACATGGGGTATGACCTCACTCGTTTAGAGGGCCTGAATTACGGTCGGGGACGCAAGACGGTCATCCGACCCGCTCACGTACCTAAAGGGAAACCCTCGAATTACTTCAACAGGACTAGGAGAGGCTTAGGTTACTCCTCCTCCTTGTCAGATTTGTGTTTCCACGTCAACGAAGATTCCGACTACGCATGTTTAGGGGATCAATCGTCAGTAACCTCAGCATGGGACTCGGATGTCAGCGTGAGGGACCTGTTCGATAACCTCACGGTCAACATGGCTACAATGGATCCCACCGAAATGGCGGCGGATGAACAACTTCCGCTCTATGATGAGACGTGGGATCGCCATGTTAACGCGCAGTGGAGTAGTCGCTTCGAACAACGGGAACCACCCACCGAAGATGAAATCCTCCAGGTGAACATGGGCACTGACGTGAATCCCAAGCCCATATTCATCAGCGGTAGCCTGCCTCCTCAAGAAAAAAAGGATCTCATTGCCCTCATACGAGAATACATCGACGTCTTCGCATGGAATTATGAGGACATGCCTGGCTTGGATCCGCGGGTCGCCACACATCGTCTCAACATTAGCCCATACGCCAAACCAGTCAAACAACAGCAAAGGCGGTTTCGCCCCCAGATCATGGAGGCGATCGAGGCCGAAGTAAAGAAACTCATCGAATCCGGCTTCATCAGAGAGGAACAACACCCCGACTGAGTGGCTAACATCGTTCCAGTGCTGAAGAAAAATGGTAAGATCCGCATCTGCATCGACTTTAGGGACCTCAACGGTGCGTGCCCCAAAAACGAATTTTCCCTGCTCATCACGGATGTCATCATTGACAACACGTGCGGGTTCGAGAGGATGTCCTTCATGGACGGGTTCTCGGGGTACAATCAAATCAAAATGCACCCCGAGGACGAAAAACACACCTCATTCAGAACTCCTATGGGGGTGTACTGCTACACGGTCATGCCCTTCGTACTCAAGAATGCCGGCGCAACCTATCAACGCGCCATGAGCACAATCTTTCGAGAGCACCTGCGAAAGACAGTGGAGTGCTATGTAAACGATCTGGTCGTGAAAAGTCGCCACAAAGGCGACCACCTTCAAGACTTGAGGACGATGTTTGAACTCATGAGGGCTCTCCAGCTCAAGATGAATCCCACGAAATCATTCCTGGGAATGACTAGTGGTAAGTTCCTCGGTTTCGTCGTCACGACAAAGGGGATCCAAATTGACCCTGACAAGGTGCGAGCCATTCAAGAGCTTCGACCACCCCGGAACCTCAAAGAATTAAGGGGTCTTCAGGGACGACTGGCCTATATCCGAAGATTCATCTCAAACCTTTCGGGCAAGTGTCAGCCGTTCTCCAAGCTTATGAAAAAAGACACCTCCTTCGTATGGGACGAACCTTGCCAGAGGGCCTTTGAGGACATCAAGGCATACCTGTCGAACCCGCCTGTCCTCGCCGCACCAATCTCAGGGAAGCCATTTCTCATCTATATACGCACCATGGAACACTCTTTGGGTGCTCTCCTGGCACAAAACGATGACTCCGGCCACGAGCAAGGCATATACTACCTGAGTAGGACCTTGCAAGGTGCCGAGCAACGGTACCCGATGGTCGAGAAAGAATGTTTGGCCTTGGTGTTCGCCATCCAAAAGATGCGACACTATCTGGTTGGCCAGACAATCCATGTCATCTCTCGAATGAACCCCATTCGAGTCTTCATGACGCAACCTGCGGCGTTAAATTGGCACCTAGCTAGGTGGGCGCTTCTGCTCTCCCAATACGACATTCACTTCATGCCACAGAAGCCGGTCAAAGGACAGGCCATATGCGATCTCATGGCTAGTCACCCGTTGAGGGCGGAAACCGACCTGTTTGAAGATCTGCCAGACGAACCTCCCGAAGCTAATGTAACTTTGTTACCAGAGGTATGCCAGATGTTCTTCGACGGCGTATCTCGCGCGGCCGCGGACAGCTCTATTGTTGCAGGAGTGGGGGTAGTCCTCACTTCTCCACATAACCATGTGTTGTCCAGGGCCTTTTCTTTAACAGAACCGTGCACCAACAACGTAGCGGAGTACAACGCATTGCTCATCGGGCTCGAATTGGCCAAAGAGCTTGGGATACAGCATCTCGAGGCTTACGGGGATTCCTAACTCATCGTCAAACAGATGACCGGCGAGTATGAAGTCAGGAACGATGACTTAATCCCTCTCCATAAAGCAGCAATCAAGCTAGTGGGGTCGTTCGAGAGATTCCGCATTGAGCACGTGTTACGATCCAAGAACACGCACGCGGATGCCCTCGCCTCCTTGGCGACTAACCTGGCCCAGCCATTGGAGACAGCTCAATGGATCACGGTGGAGAGCAGGAGGCTCTTTCGCCTGAAAGACGTCCCGGAAGCGAACACCACCCATCGGGTTTCGGATCAACCCAACCCTGAGGACTGGCACCTCCCAATCATCGACTATGTCCTATACGGCGTGTTGCCCGAGGACGTAAAGGAACGAGAGTCGGTATGATGGCGTGCCTCGAGGTTCTACTATGACACGACCACCAAAAAGTTGTATCGAAGATCATACGAAGGCTTGTTGCTTCGATGTCTTTCGAAAGTAGAAGCACAAGAAGCTCTGCGTGAGTCCCAGGGTGGCATCTATGGAGCTCACCAGCCGGGGCCCAAACTCTAGGATCGCCTCCGAAGGATAGGTTACTTCTGGCCCGGAATGGTGCACGACGTGGTCGTCTACGCGAAGCGCTGCCATGAGTGCCAGATCCACGCCAACTACATGCATCAGCCCCCCAAAGACCTACACCCAACAAAAGCTTCGTGGCCCTTCGAAGCATGGGGGATGGACATAGTCGGACCAATCTCCCCGCCATCAGCGAGAGGTCATCGATTCATCCTTACGATCACCGACTACTTCTCTAAATGGACCGAAGCCATCCCCTTGAGAGAAGTCAAGACTAATGACGTGATTAAATTCATCAAACACCACGTCATTTACCAATACGGCGTACCCCGACGTATCATTCATGACAATGGTACGCAATTTGTTAGCCATGCATTTACCAGGTTTTGCGACAAATTCCGAATATAGAACCTTTCCTCCACGGCCTATAACCCATCGGCGAATGGCTTGGCCGAGGCCTTCAACAAAACAATCATCAAGATCTTGACCAAGTTGAGCTCCACTAGCAAACGCGACTGGAACGAAAAACTTGGCGAAAGCTTGTGGGCATATCGCACAACGGTTCGCACACCGATTGACCACACGCCCTACTCATTGGTATACGGCTGTGAGGCCGTATTGCCATTAGAGATTCAGATCCCGTCCCTCTGCGTCGCCTTGGCAACGGGAATGACGGTGGAGGACAATCACCGGCAACGACTCGCCGAGCTTGAAGCACTAGACGACAAACGTTTAGAAGCTCAACCGCACATCGAGTTCTACCAAGCCCGGATGGCTAAGGCTTTCGATAAGAAAGTCAGGCACCGAGCCTTCAAGGAAGGAGAGCTAGTGCTGGCCTTTCGCCGACCAATGATTCTCACCTCCAAGAAGAAGAGAAAATTTCAATCCAAATGGAAAGGGCCATTCGTAATAGAAACAGTCTATTCGAATGGAACTTACCGCCTTGTCAAGCCAAATGGCGATAAGATCATGATGCCCATCAACGGCAAATATCTGAAGAAGTACTACCCTTAGTTCTTCTTTGCCAACTCCCACGAGTGCACGAGTCTAAACTGGCCCTCATACCCTCCAACTGGTATAAGAGGTAAAACTGTTCCTACACTTCCACTTCTCGCCAGATTACTAATTCAGGCGAACCGCTCATATCAAGCAAGCCTATCAGTTTAGGTGAAATCCACTACTTGAGCTAAGCTCCCTGTCTTGACGAACCTCCCCAGACAGGCGAGACTAGCATCTCGGGTAGGCGGCATCAAACGCCACTTGGTCAAACCTTCAGATAGTTAGGACCAGAACCACAGTCCCCTGCTAATCCTCTTCTAAAGGATGGTGGGTCCTCAAAGTCGTTCCAATCATGACAGCCCCTGTCATGTTAACATCAAGCCTCTGATAAAATCAACTCACCAATCCTCTTCTAAAGGATGGTGGGTCCTCAAAGTCGCTCCTATCGTGGCAAACTCGGAGGTCAATTCACCAATCTTCTCCAATAAGATGGCGGATCTACTAAAGTCGCTCCTATCGCGACAGACTCAGAGCTCAGTTCGCCAATCTTCTCTAATAAGATGGCGGATCTACTAAAGTCGCTCCTATCACGGCAAACTCGGAGGTCAATTCACCAATCTTCTCTAATAAGATGGCGGATCCACTAAAGTCGCTCCTATCACGGCAAACTCGGAGGTCAATTCGCCAATCTTCTCCAATAAGATGGCG
>BQKN01064724.1:60376-148335 GCA_022839385.1 Asparagus kiusianus
CGGCAAACTCGGAGGTCAATTCGCCAATCTTCTCCAATAAGATGGCGGATCCACTAAAGTCGCTCATATCGTGACAGACTCAGAGTTCAGTTCGCCATTCTTCTCCAATAAGATGGCGGATCCACTAAAGTCGCTCATATCGCGACAGACTTAGTTCAGTTCGCCAATCTTCTCCAATAAGATGGCGGATCCACTCTAGTCGCTCATATCGCGGCAGGATCGAAAGTTAATTCGCCGACCCTCCCCAATAGGACGGCGAATTCACCAAAGTCGCTCATATCGTGGCAAACAACTCGGTTATCGAACCGACTTATCAGTCTCCCTCAACGAGATGATAAGACCCCATAGTTGTTCCGATCGTAACGAAGCTTCATCAGGTTAATGATTACCTCCGATGACCGGCGCCGCTATTCCTACGAATAGCATAGCCTAAGTGATAACCTACCACGTGACGTGTTATTACTTCGGTCGATAGTCACACTCCTACGTCCCTGAACTACTTGACCTACTCCAGATATTCTAAAATACCCTTAGGATAACTGATGGGTAGTAGCCTACCACACGACGGCTCCTACAACAATTAATCGTCATATTCCTACATCCCTGAACGATCCGATTATCATCTGTCGCCGCCTATCCAGACGACGACGACTATCAAGAGCGGTTCGGCAGACGACATATCTGCCGATTTCCCAAGCAACAGCTCGCCGGATGGCGAGTCAAAGCTGGGTTATTCAGTTGGCCGCATGAACGAATGATTGTTCTTTGATGCAAGCCAAGTGTTACTCTCTTGATCCCATTAGAGCTACAACGCAAAAATCAGGGTTAACCCGATCCCACGCTGTGGGTAACCAAGGGCAAGACAAGAGCCCACAACGACTAAGTCCAAAATAAGACAGTCAAAGGCTCGCCAAGTTCAACTCAAATGCCGAACAACGCAGACAAAAGAAAGAAAACCGTGCATACGAAACAAAAATAAGCAAAAGCCAAAGGCCATTACGGGCCAGAGTTTACATGCATAGGTTTTCAAGTTGTGATGCCCGAGGCACCAACTAAGTTAACAAAACAAAAAAAAAAGAAGAAGAAAGACCGTAAGCAGTGCGAGCATTACAAAAATTTCAGCAGGCTAAAAGAGAAAAGCTTGGCCTTCACCGCCGCACGATCCGCCTCCCGCCGGATCCTCGCCTACTCCTTCTGCTTCTGCTGCCGCCTAGCCAAGGCCGCCTCGCTGTCTTCTTCCTCCTGACGAAGAAGTTGGAGCGCCCTCTCCACCGCTCCAGCGGCCTCACCGAGCCTCCTCGCCTCACGCTCGTGCTCCCACAGCCTTGCCTCGCCACGAAGAGAGCCAGCGTCCTCGAAGAAAGCCCTATCCAGGTAAGCGTCTATTCGGTCCAAAACCGCTTGATGTCGCTTCTGCAGACGTCTGAGCTCGGTCTCTTTCACCCGAATCTGCTTCGCCCGCTCTTCGCGTTCGAGCAAGAGGCGTAGGAAGAGGGGCGGCGGCACGTCGGAGGGATCGTCGTAGGCCAGCTCCTCGAGGTGGTACATCCACCCCTCTACTCGTTGGAGCTCCCGCTCGCATTGACGTACGAGCGAGATATCGCCCGCTTGGCGAATCTCCCTTAAACCCGCTTCCACGAGGGGAATCGCGTCGAAGTACTGTCTGTCACCCACGCCGACCGATAGGGCAATCCCCCGCACCAAACCCTCCAGCCTCTGGAGGGGCACGAACGCAGGATGAGCCACCGGGTCTGGGACCGAAGACCCATGGGCCGAATTCGCGAGAGAAGCGGGCGGAGCACCGACGTTGACGACGGTTGCGGAGGAACCAACACCCTCAGAAACGCTATGGTCAGAATCAGAAGCCATAGGGCAAAGGAGGTTTCAACAGCGATCTTCGTCTAGCAGATTTTTCTCGAGGAGGTGAGAACTTGGCTGAAAAGATGACGAGTACAAGAATATATCCGAAGATTCAACAATCACGATCTGTCCCCTCAAACGATCGAGCGATCCAGATGCCCTGTGGCGCTTCGATCTCCACGCCATTAAAGGTCATTCCTCTCGACGCCCGAACCGACCCATCGGATGAAGCCCAAGAGGCGAGGCGTTCTGTCACTTCGTCATTAATGAGCATTGACACGTCTTTAAAGCCCTAGCTGGCAAGCAGTTGGGTCCGCTAAAAGACGCGTGACACGAGCTTTCGCCCGTACCATTTTAGTCTTCAACTACAAGATGGATTCCTCACCGCTTGAGTTCTGATTGCAGCATGAACTCACCTTAATTCGGATCTGAACGCACGAAGTTTCGCTTATAACCTAAACTCGCCAGAGACCGAGTCGGGTCTACAGCGTAAACTCATCCTTTCATAAGTTCCGCTCGCAGTCTAAACTCGCCAGCGACTAGGGTTATCCTCAACACGAATCCGCCAACACTGGGGTTTCGCCTACGGTACGAGTTCACCAACAGTCGAAATTAACCTTCGAGCGAACTCGCCGGTGGTTTAATACGACTCTCCCAGCGAATTCACCATCATTTAGACCGGCCCGTACTCGAGTTGAGTCTTCGCCCAAGGGGTGCCACCTGAAATCGCTGATGGCCATGCCAAAGAAACACTGGAGAGTGATACATCCAAAGGAAGCATGAAAAAGAAAAACACAAACTTCATCAGATGCTTCTAGACAGTACATTTGAACAAAGTTATGATTTAATAGCTAAGAAAGTCATGATGTTACGTTCGAAAAACAAAACATACACCGGTTTTTCCTTAAGACAATACATTGGAACAAAGTTATGACTTAACCAGTCATGGCATAGTTTCAAAAGCAAGACAAACAAGCAAAATGTCTTAAACACAGGTACAAAGTTGAAATCTCAATCAGGCAAACTAAAAGAAGAAATATCTTCCTTGGCCATTGCCACCCTTCTCGCGTAGTCCTCCCGAGCCTTGTCCTCGGCTGCTCTCCTGATTCGTTCCTCAGAGCTCGACCTGGCGGCAACGTCTTCTTCACGCAAGGCCAAGAGGCGTTGAGTTTCCGTCTCAGCTTTCTTGCTGACTTTGACGACATCGGATTGAAGCCCTTTCAACTTCGCCTCCACCTGTCCCAATTCGGCTCTCAGGCGAGCTATCGTACGATTGAGGTCGACGATTTCCTCCTCTAACTGGTGTTGTTGACTCACCCAGAAATCGGCGATGGATGCCAAATCAGTGATTTCTTTGGAACGAACCTCCTGTTCCTGAGCTACCAGACGCCTGAGATAAGCCAAGCAAGATTCCACGTCCGGGCCTTCCTGTAGCAGTGACTCTAGCATTATCATGCGCAACTCCAAGAGACGGAGCGCTTGCATACAACGAGTGGCAAGCCAGGTTTCGCCCAACCGTTGAAAGTCGACCACACGGTCCAGGAGAGATTACCTGAAACCGTCAAAACTACCCATGCCAAGATTGACAAGGGAAATCACTTGCCTCACCGCATTCTTGAACTCTTCGACGCGAGCCTGCAGGGGCAAGGAACCAGGAGGAGCGGGCTCTTGACCGGGGGTGAGCATCGAGATGGGTGGAACCTCGAGGTAAGGTTCCGTTCCTAGCTGCGGAGCAGGACCGGTGGCAGGAGAAGTCGCCGGGCTCTCCGGTTCATCATCGGATATCAAAATAGGCTCGATCTCATCTTCCTCGGGAAGTGGCGCATCGTCACGGGCTGTAGAGCACGGCGACAGCGTGAAGGAGGGAGCCAAACAAGAAATACCAATCCATGATTGAGTAAGGGTTGGATTAAAGACATACCTTCGGCAGCAGCGGCTTCCGCAGCACCCGAAGAAGACGCCTCCTTCCTTTTTCTAGAAGCAACCCTCTTCACCTTCGGTGCCATCTGGAAAATGCAAGAGAAACTTGGATCTTCCTTGAAAAGAGATAACAAGAAAACTTTGGTCTCTTCTTGATGAGGGGAAGGGGTACTGAAATACCCTGACCTTAGACAGTTATCGACGACTCGATTAGACCTTTCAGGTCCAAACAGTTGAGAGGAAGGCTGAACAATCCGGATCTCCTATAAACGGCCAGGATCCGGCAGTTCCTAGACACGATCTCTAACCAACGGCCCGGATCGGGTCCGAAGGACGAAAAGACCCATCGCACCACAATTAATGCGAGGCGGTGCACCCACATCTCCGTAACTGATGTGCACGTGGGTGAACACACAACCCGCTAAAAGCAGGGCCCGCCCGTAACCGAGATCGATGTTAGTATGACAACTGCGAATTCACCCTCAGACAAAATTCGCCTGCCGGCGAAACAAGTCTGTTGCTAAAATCTGTTGAGGAAAGTGTCCCGCGGCTAAACGCCGAGTAGTGCACAAAAATATATGTGTATATATAGTATGCACACGAGTAGTAATAGTCAAAAACAAAAGGATAGTTTCATTCTTGAAAAAGAAGTCCTATTACAACGGAAAATAAAGGCGAATTACAAGGCTTTCAACCGCAGTTCCGCCTCACGAAGTTCCCCAGCATAGCGAAGCTCAAGCCTCCTTAGGACCTCTTGGCGAAGATCTTCCTCTGTACGCGAGACTAAATCCTGAATGGTAACTTTGACATCCTTGAGAGCTCGATCCTTCTCTTCGACGGAACCAGCGACCAATTGCCGACGAGACTCAATACCCTCCAGCTCCTTCGCCACCCGATCACGAGCCTTCTCTTGAACGATCAAGGAAACCTGTGCGTTAGCTATAACCTGTTTGAGCCTCTCTACTTCGAAGGAAAGTCAGGAGAGCCGATTATCGGCCGCTTATTGCTCGTGGGCCACTCGTTCGTCCTCAGTCCTGGCCTGCTCTAACTCTGCTGACAACTTTAACTCCAGCGACATATTCTCATTTAGGTGGCGATCACGATCTGCCATAGCTACTCGAACTTCGCGGGAGGCGAGATCAACATGAGTGGAACTTTCTACGCGAAGAGCGAGCAGCTACCAAACAGCCCCCTCCACTTCGTTCAGATGCCGAAAGTAGGGCCTCGCCGTGGTAGCACCAAGCCTCTTGAGCAAAAAGGACGCGTCGTGTTCAAGATCCTCCTTGAATTCCTTAAAGGGACAACTCTCCTCCAAGACCAGCCGGGTGCAGTGGGCTAAAGTATCTTTGAAGTTGGCCAGAGCTCGTGCCACCTGCGTCTTTCGCCAGCGTTCCAAGGGAGAGAGAGCGACATCTTTAGCCGAGGATAAAGTCACAATCGGGGTACTGGTGGTCATGATCGCGGAAGCAGCGATTGGCACCGTCAAAACCGGAACAACCGCTGGTGCCACCAGAATGGCAGTGGCAGAATCGCAGGTCACCACCGACAAGGAAGTGGCCATCAGCCTAATGGGGGTTCCCCCTTGAGCTGGAGACACTTGCACCGAACGCTCACCCCCGACCGGTACTCCCTCGAAGGTGGAGGTTCCCCCTTGTTGACCCGTAGGGACCGATACTTCCTCTTCGCTCGATAGCGCCTCGTGAATTGAGGCGTCGTCATCCGTCTCTGATTCGCCTGAATGGCCCTCCTAAGAGGGAGGATCCTCCTTTCCAGTAGCTTCATGAGAAGGGACAACTGCGGATACAAAAAAAAAAAATAATAAGACCAATAAATGCCCCCTTGGCTTAGAAGGATCAACAGCATTAAAACTCATGCTTACCTGAACCCCCTAGTTCTCTTCTGTCTCCACTCCCCTCCTCTTCATCAGAAGGAATGAGGATCGCTTTCTCGATGGCACCTGCACGGATTCAATATGAACATTCAGAAAATACGAACCCAACTTCGTACACAAGAGTATCGCGCCGAAAGATTACCTCCTGGAGCAGGTGCAGGAGTCGTTGAGACCCCCACCTGTGACCCCACATCGGATGAAGGAAGCATGTCCTCCGAAATCACCGGAGCCACTCGCGGTGTGGCAGAAGGAGCAGGTTGAGCAGCTCCCGCGCTAGAGACAATATCGTCCCGACCATCCGCCGCTCTGGTGGTCACCACAGTCTCCTCGCTACGGACCCTCTTGGCCGCTTCCGCTCTAGAACTCTCCGTCGCTTCTCGCTGCCATTTCGAGAGCAACAAACTAATTGGAGATAACAGAGGCACCCCTATCCGCCCAACAATCATGCTCCGGGCTTGCTCCAGACGTTCACCCGCTCGAGTCAACTTGACAGGCTCCCTACGCTCATCTTGGGGGTCCGAGGGAAGACTAGGAGAAGGAGCTTGCACCTCGGGTGCTTCAGATTCGTCTGGATCCATGTCGCCGCCTTCGGCATCTTTAGCCGGGTCCTTAAACAACCACTCCTTAACAGTTTGGTGGCCCCTCCATCTCGAAGTACGTAGAGGCCTTCTGGGAGGACGCCCCTGCTCCGCCAAACACGAGCCGCCAAACCAAAAGCCTTCGGGATTAGCACTGGCACCCTGATACCACCTGCAATATAGGAGAGTGTGATGCAAATCGTGATCCTTCGTAGGTAGTTCATAACGGGCCTGGGTACCGCCAGCGTAAGTCCAAAACCATCCCCGAGCTCCGTCCACCAACTCTCCTTCAAAATGCGGATGGGGATTGGCGTTGCCTACGTACAATTGGTCGTACCCAAACTGACGGGCGAACCTGCAAGGGATATACGGCTCGAGATAGCACACGGAGCCCGTTCGTAAGATATGATACCCCGGCCAGATGTTCACCAGCCAGCGAAAGGCACTGCGCAAGAGAGTTGTATGATGATCCGCCATCGGTGCATCTCTAAAAGACTCCCCGTATCCTCCTCTGCTAAAATAAGGGAAGAAACAACGGAAATTGTAATGGACAAAATGCAAAAGTGTCTTCCGCGCGTCAGGAATGTCCTTACACTTCCAGGAGCACCTCTCCAAGCGTTCGACGAATGGAACAAACTTATCTCCTGGAAGAGTCACGGGAGCGCTCATCAAACATTCGCAATGGCAGACAAACCATGCCATCAAATAAGTATATGGCAGTCCTACCCTAGGATTGGGGGTCCTGATAACCTCTCCTGCCCCATCATCGAGGGTCGATACGCGGCAGAATTGGGTCGTCAGGGTGCGGAGCCCCCGATGAATGCACGCTATCATCACCAATACTAAGGCGTAGGACTTCCCGTGAGCTAGGCAAACTGCTGGATACACGACCTCCACAGGAAGCACCTCGAAAGAGTGAGTGGGGACTACACACCTCTTCAGCCATAACATGAGGTACCCAGCGAGCAGAGCCTTCCCAGATATGGGAGACTTCGCCTGATGATGGAACGAGCGAAGGACCATGCCAAACTTGAATCCACCCTCATCACGTTCAAGGGTCATGGTGCTTCCCTCTTTAGCTGTCCTCACCTCCACTTCAGACTGGTCACACTCGCCTAACAGGAGAGCTGGCTTCCCCTTGACATCGTTCCCTAGGAATAGATAGTCAGCCTAATTCTTGTGGCTGATCCCCGAGGTTCTCTTCTTCTTCCCCTTATGATCCGCAGCCCCTAAGGTACTGAGGCAGATGTGGTAGTGGCAGAGTAGCTCCCACAGAGTTTCAACCGTGAGGGGGGAGTGGTTCGAGAGCTGGTCAATCTCATCTTGATCAGGGACGTACTCCTCATAGGGAAAGTCTCCCAGAGGCAACCCTGACACATCGTACTTCTCGTGAGGGGTAATGCCAAGCTCCCCGTTAGGGTGAAGAACGTGCCGCTTTCCACACAGTACAGTTCCAGGATGCTGTGGAACTGGGAAGCGTTGATCTGCAAACCATGTCGAGTGGCTTGAATGGCCACATATAGCTCCGAATTCTTGAGGTCAGAATTCTCGGCCAGAACATAATCGGTGATCTTGGACCACCAAGTATCGCTACCAGGCACCGAATATACCCACCCTGGGGCTCTGAAGTCTTTCGGAGGAAATTTCCCACCAACACGGAAGAAGCGGTGGCGAAAAGTCTCCGCTACCGCCGTCGTCTCTCCTACCGGCAGCTCATTGGATAGTAAGCCAGGGCGTAGACCCGTCACACGCTTACATGAACTCTCCACCCCATACCCAGCTAAAGAACCCGTAAAAACGCCGCAAGTGACCCCGTCCTGAGTCGGAGTCAAGTCCCAGTTCATCACGTGAGGGATCGCGAGGGACCGCAGTTCGACGATCGAGAACCCTCTCGGCATGCTGGGGAGATAATAGTGAGTCCCTTCCACTGTGCGGAACCACCTGCTTTCTTTGAGCAGCAGATCGAAAGAATCAGTCGCTGCATCGCCAAACAAAAACTGGGGCTTTGGTAGCTCCGCCCTGGCATCATCGGTCAACACCGCATCGGTTGCCAATTCGCGTAATGTCAGATGATGCCCATCCGAGACCCTATTTATCAAGCCATGTGGCTTATCAGCAGCGAACATGGGTGTCGGAGCCAAAGAAGGGAATCGAAGAGGCGCCGCATAGCCCGTACCCCCGGCGTGGCCAACAGCCACACCCTCTGGAAAAGCCTCATCAGAAAAGGTCGCTGCGAGAAGGAGCAAAAGTTAGTGAAGACAAAATCCGCTGTAAGGGTGAAGTCGCCCATCAAACAAGTGTGGGCGAAGTCACCCATCAAACAAGCATGGGCGAATCCACTTGTCGAAAGGGGAAACCCATTTCGAACAAGGCCTGCCCGTGCAGACAACGCCCCCCTCTATCGGGAAAGGGGCCAAACTCGCCTATCAAAAAGCGAGTTCACCCCTTCCCGCTAAAGGTTGGGTTCACCTACGGAAACAGAAGTCACCCCCTATAGGCAAACAGGGCTAACTTCGCCCCAAATCGGGGAGGCTACCAAAGGGCGGCAGAATTTTAGGATAATGAGCGACGCTCATCTCCCCAGCCCGACACCCGTAGCCGACGCGTGGTCATCAGAAAGACCTCACGACTTACCTAAGCGTGGCTCCGGCATGCGGAGGGGCTCACCGGTGGAGAGACGGTCGGAAAAGCATCCGGGCCCTTTTCCCTTTGCAATACACTTCTTGGATCGTGGCGCCATTGAAGGATGGAGCAGGACTCTATCTACTTAAAAAACGTTTTCAAAAGATTTCTTGAACACGGTAGCTCTCGAGGGGAGAAGATGGCTTGTTTAAAAGACCTAACTACCCATGTGACCACGAACACCCTCGAAAGGCGAAACCCCACAGATGGGAGACGTGGCCACGATTGAAATGAACGGCCTAGATCGCCCCCAGGGTAACGGAGGAACTGTTGAGATAGGAAACAGGCCGGTCGTGACTCAAAACCCGAACCGGAATTAATGGTTATATCCGGCGGTTAAATTTAAAAACCACGTCCACGATCCGAACGAGGCACACGAAGTCGATGTCAGGGTGTCAAGTCGTGACGAAAGCGACGTGACAGAACTGCGCCGCCCTAGCTGGGGGGCACGGGGCCCCACCAATGGACACGTGGCCCACTTACGATTGAACCTATTTTCACCCCAAAGGAAAGGTCTCAGCGGCGAAGATCATGATAAAATCCGCAGGTCGGATGAAATTTCGCCATCGAAGATTAAACTTCGCCCGCATAGTTCATCCGCCTTTGGGAAATAAGCGACTTGCCCAAAATCTCAAACCGACAAAAGGACCTTATTTAAACCCGCACCCCGAGAGGCTAAGGGTCAGGGTAGAAATCTTAGCACGAAGCCTAAGAGAAACTACTCGACAACTCATCATACTGAGGGAAATAGTATGACTAGCCCGATTCAAACGACAATCGCTAAAGGCATATCAAATCTGTTGATAGCTGAGGATTTGCTAAAAATCCTAAGGCACTTGGTCCACCCGAAACTTCTTTATTCAAAGTGTTCCAGACCACACGTAAGCCGGCTTTGGTCTGAAAACTTTGAAGGGGGTCTTGTAGACGGTAAAAATTACCGCGGCGGACTAACAAACAAATCCGCCCGCAAGACAAGACCATCCACCTAGATGAAGAATGGAGTGTATCCATGAGACGAGTTCGATGGTACACCTATGCCCTCACACGCCAAGTCACATGGGAGCGAATCCGCCCTCATGAGCCAGATCCGCCCGCAGGGTTCCAAAGCCGTCTTCATAAGCCAATTCTGCTAGTAGAAGACCAAACCCACCTGCGTGAGCCGAAAGCTGGGTTTCCAGGGACAAGCCTCCCTTACTCCCCGCGATGCGAAGGGAAAGAGCACAGTGCTCCAAATTCGTCAGACGGCCGTCCGCAATTCAAGCAAACAAGAAAGGCACCGGACCGGCCTGCATACTCATAAATGCAGGTCACCTCACCCATCAAAATGGAGAGCCGAAGCTGTCGGCACGCAGCAAGCTATCTGGAGCGCACTTAGGCACGTGCTGTCCATTCTCCCGCCCCTATTCAGACATAGGGAGAGGGGAGGGGGCACAGCACCCCAGGACCGTCGGGTGATTACTCGGTGGCTTGCAGCGCAAGTGAGCGGACAGGCGCTAGAGCGGCCTGAAAACCTCATAAATGCGGCTTACCTCACTCGTCCAAACCGAGAACAAGAGCCGCCGGTGCTCGGTGAATTGTCCAGAGCCTCTCAAGTATCTGGCGGCCGCTGTCACGGATACGAGGAGGGGTTTTCCCACTCCTATGCAACGTGACGCAACATGCAGTTCCTCGAATGACCGTTTGTAGTACAGAGGAATAGTAGGATGTCTTTGAACAGTGTATGGTCATATCCCATAATTCAAGGAGCAGCCAAACTGTCTCCCATTTAAGAGCTTCTTTCAACAACCTAAGGGGGATAGGCCAACAGATCAACGGAGGGACTGATCAATTGCGATCTGAAAAAAGGAAGAGGACCGACGACGAGCTCTTGGCATAACTCTTGCGCCGCAACACCGTCCCCTAGTTTTGAGCCCCGATCACTGACGAATTAGAAGATTCGAACTCCTTCACTCTGAGCTTCTACTGAGTACTGAAGCTCTCCGACAACCTCGGTCGAATCGTCCAAGGGAAGCAAACTCGGCACGAGCACCGAGCGAAGCATCCTGTAGCAACCTTAAAGTCCCCACACTAAACAAAGAGGGCCTTCCCTCTGCTTCTGTTGTAATTCAGATTGATTTAGTTTGTAATAAGCCTTCTTATAAATACAAGCAAAATCCCCTGTTTCGGGAAAATCAGAATTTTACACCTACAGGGTAATGTAGTTTATAGATTTTATATTATGTGTGTTATATACTCTAAGCTCAATATCTATACACACACATTTATTGGTTTCTTCGTATATATATATATAGTTATATATATATACATAAGTTTTGGTTTCTATGCATATATATAGTTATATATATACATACATAGTTTTTGAGTTTTTATGTTTATAAATATGAAATCATATATTTCATATTTACTATTGTGTTTTTGAAAACATTGCATAGAATATGTAATTTTGTGAAAATATTATCTTATTAGTTTATAGACTTTAATATTAGTTTATACATGTTTTACTAAGTCTATAAAAACATTTCACAAAGTTTTAAAAGTTGGTTTATGTTAAAACATCAAAATTCAAGTATCTCATATTTTCATGTTTTGGACTATTTTGTAAAATGATGATATTTTTCATTTGGGAAGTCCTTTTGGAAACCAGTCATTGTAGCATGTTTATTATCATGTCCACAATCATTCCCCAAAGTTTTATATTTTTTGGAATTTATTTAATATTTTAAACACTGTTTTAAAATAAGGAAATCAGATTTTCATGTATCAGATTTCGGTCGACCGATCCGGTCGACCGCTCATATGTTCAGCAGTCAGTGGGCAGTAGAGAGTTTGTCGGTCGATCGAGAGCTCCATCGGTCGACCGCACTAGTCGACCAACGACTGTCTAGAACAGTTCTTCGTGTTTCTGTTCTTCGCGGTCGACCGCGAATATTTTCGGTTGACCGCCAATATGACCGTTAGACTTCAACGACCATTTTCTGAGCTGATTTTTTCTGTGGCTTTTTGGACTTTTGCTTGGGGGTTTTTGGCTGTGTTTTTGGTGGGTATAAATACCTTATTGCTGCTTTCTTTCAATGACTCAAGAAGTTTTTAAAGAAGTTTTTAAAACAAGGGTTTAAACTTGTTTAGTGTTTGTTTAAGTTTGTTTTAAGAAGCTTTTAAGCATTTGAGTGTTTCGGTTTTGTGAATCAAATTCCACATGAGCTTGAGGAGATTATCTATTGAAGTTTGAGCTTCCAACTATCCTCCCTCCATCTCTTGTTATCAATTGAGAAGTTTTCTAAACTCAAACTCTAGCTTTACATTTATATACTTGTTTAATTATTATTGTTCTTAAGCTAGTTTTTATATTGAGTTTAGATTTTATTTTACTCATTGTTACACACACCCACTTGAACTTATTGTATTTGCATACATAGTATATTAGGGTTGTGAGAGATTGTAACATTGAGTTGTGCTTCATTGAGTTCTCTCCTTGTATGAGAGAACAAATCATTTATTGTTATATTGTGAGATTGTAAGGTTTTCGGTGAGCTAGAAAACCGAGTGTGTTGTGAAAGTTTTCGTTGAACTAGAAAACCGAGTGTGAGGAGTGAATGTTGTTCGGTGAGCATTGAAAACCGACATTGTGAGGTATAAACGTTATTCGGGTGAGTGTAGAAAACCCGGTTGTGATAGTAGATTTCTCCCCGAGAGTGGGGAGCGGAGACGTAGGACGGAAGGTCCGAAATCCGTGATCATACTACTTGTTTGAGTTTATCTTTGGCGTATTTGTTTTTGCATTTATCTTATATCGCCAATTGTGCATTGCTCATCATTTTTATGATCCACTATCTAGTTTATATTGTTTACCCTTGTGTTAGTTGACATATCCTTGCATATATCATATTGTAGATCTCTTTGGTAGAATATATCATCTTGTGTTAGCTTATATATCATTGCACATATCATATTGTATATCTCTTTGGTAGGATATATCATTTTGTGTTAGCTTATATATCCTTGCATATATATTTTTATCATATAGGATATATCTCTTTGTTGTTCATATTGCTTATCCTAGCTTACATATCTCTTTGTTGTTCATATTGCTTATCATAGCTTACATATCTTGTTGTATTTCATACTTGCTAGGATAACTTGTTAATTAGTTTTAATTAGTATTTAAATCGGATTAGATTAGCATAAGACCCTAATCACCCCCTCTAGGGTCTAACAGTATGATGCGAATCAGTGAAGCATACGAGTTAACATGACACACGAAATGGCAAAACAACTCAGCTAGGATTTGTGTTTCACCCAAAAGGGGCAAAACAGTATGTGTGACTCGCACACACCATGTGTGGCTTAGCTATTGAAAGTTGTAAGTCTCTTATCCAGCTTTCCAATGCATCTTGAATCACCTCATTCTGATATCGGACGAGAGAGTTAGAGCCAAAATACCCGAGATGGTACGAACATGCTTGCAAGGTTGCGAGCCACCATTTGGTGGCTCATACGAAGAGGTAACATTTAGACCATGAGTGGCTCAGCTATTGGAAGTTATAGGACTTTTCTCCAGCTTTCCAACGCATCTTGAACTACCTCATTCCGAGATCGGATGAGAGAGTTAGAGCTAAAATACCCAAGATGGTACGAGCTGGCTCGCAAGGCTACGAGCCATCATTTGGTGGCTCACACAAAGAGGTGACATTTAGACCATGAGTGGCTCGGCTATTGGAAGTTGTAGGTATCTTCTCCAGCTTTCAAATGCATCTTTAATCACCTTATTCCGAGATCGGATGAGAGGGTTAGAGCCAAAATACCCGAGGACGTATGAACTGGCTCGTACAGTGCCGAGCCACCATTTGGTGGATCACACAAAGAACTGATATTTTAACCATGATGTGATTTTATTCTAGAAAAATTTAAAATATAAAAGTTATAGGTCTCTTTGTCAGCTTTCTAACGCATCTTGAATCACCTTATTCCGAGATCGGATGAGAGAGTTAGAGTCAAAATACCTAAGGTGATACGAACTGGCTCGGCCAAGGCCGAGTCACCAAGTGGTGGTTCGTACCGGTTCGCTCGCAGTTCGGTTTGGTTCGCATTCGGTTTGGTTCGTTTTAACCCGGTTCGGTAGATTTTGTACGAAAACCCGTTTTGATGGTTTTCGACAGGTTTTCACGAGATTTCTTCTGTTCCAGAGGTTTCTAACTGCCTTGATATCATCTCTACACATGCATGCTTAGGCAGTTGTCAGCTGAGGATAAGGTCAAATGCATCATTCTTATCAGAAAACCCCCAACCAAAGCCTATAAATATAGGCATAGGGGCTCATTTTATGGGAGGAGATCAAGAGGGCGAAGCGGTGCCGAATTAGATAGTGGAGTCATGAATTTATAGCGAGGGTTAGCAGATCTTGGCGAATTCCTGTGTATAAAGGTGGAGTTCGAGAGATCTGAGACTCATCCCCTATTCCTTCGGATTTAAGTTTAGTCTTAAATCTCGAGAAGAGCCGTGATCTCGCTTGGTCGGGATTATCGCTGTAGCGATTACTTCCTTCGTGAAGTAAGAGCTTTGATCAACTTAATTTGCCGACCAGATCTGATCAGTGGCGGTCCACAGATATTAACGTCCCTGGCACAGGCGAAGTTCCCCCGCAAGCAGCGGGTGATAAACATCTGTTGCGCTATTTAACAAGAGTTGTATTTTTTTTATTTTCATTATATAAGGAGATATTATAAAAGATCGACTTTTCTCATTTATTTGAGTTTATTGTAACGTCCAGCGTTGGAATAGATTCGATGACAATGAAAACAGTGACTTTTGAACCAAACACACCTTATTCTTATGCTTTAGAAAATAAATCCAAGCATATCTCGAATAATCATTTATGAATGAGACGAAATGTCATGAACCTCCTTTGGAAGTTGTTTGAGCTAGACTCTAAACATCCGTGTGTACATAATCTAGTATCCCCTGCTCTTAGACTTGCTTCTCAGAAACTGGACCCCGTGCGTCTTTTCGTACACACAATCCTTACAAAAATCCATACAAGGTTTCTTCATATTCTTTAGCAGACCCTCCTTACCAAGCAGAACTAGACCATTCTCTGACATATGCCCAAACCAACTATGCCATAACCGTGTGTGCTCACATGGGTCTCCACCACTTCCTTCAGTTCCAACTATCACATCTCCCGTCACTATCATAACTGAGAGAGTATATAAATTACCATGATGAATACCATTCATCACTACAAGAGAACCCTAAATAACCTTCTTTACTCTATTCTCTGTAACAATCATGCAACCACCAGAGTTCAACGCACTAACCGAGATAAGATTCTTCCACAAGTCAGGAACGTGCCTCACATCCGTCAAGGTTCAGACCACTCCGTCATGCATCTTGATCTTGATATTACCTAGCCTCACTGTTTTATAAGCATGGTTATTCCCCATCAATACGGTTCCACCATCAATGCTTCTGTAGGTAGCAAACTGTTAGGAATCTTGACCCAATATTAGTTTATTTTGATAATAATAAATATTATATGTTGTGTGTATTATATTCTAACAATTGTTTTGCAGTATCAGATCTATATCAACAATTATATTCAAAGAGATACTCAAGACATAGATAAGTTCAAGGTAAAATGATGCAAAGAAGAAGATATACTTTATTGTCAAAATGTAATTTTACATTTTCTTTGCTTAGAAATTTGTACAAGCCTTGATCACTCACACACATGCACACACATAGTATTAGAACACACTAAACATGCTTAGTGTGTTGGTTAACAATAAAAATCCCTATGTTAACCATTAGAGTTTATAGATATTGAGTGAGTCTTAAATTTTTTATTTATATCCCTTAGCAATTAGAATCTGGAAAAACTCAAAAGACCAAAGTTATAGGTATCTTCAATAGCTTTTTAACAAATCTTAAATCACCTTATTCCGAGGTCAAATGAGAAAATTACAGCTAAAATACTAAAAACAGAATTTCAGAATCTATGAGTTTATAGTGTAGTCGACTACTAAGCCTTGTAGTTGACTTCTAAGCAATTTTCTGACTTCACAGAGTCTGTTTAGACTCAGTATAGTCGACTACTATAACTTATAGTCGACTACAGATACAGTTTTTTCAGATATCAGGTTTTGAATAAGTGACTATTTATAGCCGTTTTGTGGTCATTAATTGGGTTTAAAATTATGTCATTTCAGAGGCTATAAATAGGTTTAAATATTAGAAAATAAGAACCAAGTTTTGTACTTGTAAGATGCACATATTGTGCAAATTAACTCTGTAAACTTTTAGTTTTTCAATCTATTTTTCCATAAAAGAGAGTTTCCGATATTGTTTTTGTTCCTATCATTCTTAGAGCTTGTTTAGGTAATATTCAGAGAGTTAAAAAGATTGATAAGTCACTGTTATACGTTCACATCCATATTAAGGCTTATAAGATTGGAATTGTACATTACTTCAAAGAAATGTTCTCTCGGTTTATAAGAGGGGTTCATCTCTTGGTCTAGAGGTTGGTTTACAATTAGAATGATCTTGTCAATTAGGTTTACAATTTGCATGATCTTGCAAATTGGTCAGGTTTGCTTTTGATTTTGTAAGGTTTCAAAATCATTGTAGGCTGTCTAAAAATCACAATAGGTAGCTGATCCCCACGAGATTACAAGGCAATGATTCCTTCAAATCGAGAAGCAGAATTCATCCTTATAATCGAAACAGAAGAGATTTCTAAATCATTGCATCCGTAGTATTATAATCGCTACAAACACGACCTCATGTTTGAGATGATTGATCTTGATGGTTGCAACAACAACATGACCAATATTATATTAGCAACTATTAGAGATGCTGATGAGCAGTGTAATGATTTCAGAAATAAAAGGTTGGACTTAGTTGGTGAGTTGCTTGGTAGAGAGCTGTGGGCAAATATTCGTCTAAAAGTCACTATGGATGATTGATTCCCGTCAAGTTCTAACAACGAAAGCTACAATCAGATAGTTTTCATGCCAACAAACGAAAGCTGCAAATGGAGGTCTTTTCACGTAGATCGAGAAGAGTTACAATTCAACGACACTTCCGACAACTGATGAAAACTCTATTCAGCAGTCTTCACAATCTGTAGTGAAAGTTACAATCTGATAACTTTCACACCCCACAACAGCTCAAGCGAGGATTACTGAACGACGGTCCTTGTAACACCTTACAGAAGAGGTTCCAAGTCAACTAACTTTGGAAGTGCACACGACTTCAGCATTTCTAAGTTATAACAGGCCAAACGCGAGCGACCCTCGCGTTCTTAAGGTTCAACCAACACCGACCCCGCGTCATAATTTCGGAAATGCAGGCGACCCCCGTGTTTCTAAGCTACAACAAACCAAACGTGAGTGACCCTCGCGTTCATTGATGTTCAACCAATACCCAACCTCGCGTTTCAATTCTAAGAGGCGACGTTAGGTTCTGAACGCCAGATTGGGCGTTTGACTCATTCAAACACAAGTCGAACGGTTTCAGAACCGTTTCCCCATGATCTGAGGAAATCACGCCACTTAGGAGCTGATTTAGAGGGTAGTTACAACCTCTTATCCACCTATAAAAACTCAACAAACTTAACTGAGTTGGGGGCTGGCTTTTTGGAACGAAAGGGTTAGCTAAGGGCTTCTTCAGCATCTAAACCACACAGGTTTGGAGCCGATTCAGATCTCAACCGCACAGAGAGGCAAGAGAGACGAAATCCTTGGAGATAGGATTTTTGAATCAACTTCAGAAGATCAAATCTAGAAGGATTCTTCAACAACAGAATATCTGCTTGGTCATTAACCGAATCTTCGATTCTAACAACTCTATTCACAGAGTTCTAACTCGTTCAGAGTTCTTAAACTCGTTAGAGAGTTACATATAAAACTTTCCACAGAAGTTCATCGTTCCCACGAGATAAGAGATGGTCGGATCGTCAACGGAGAGCAAATTTGACGCGAACAATCGAAGGAGGCACTCCATCGCTACCTTAAAGAACCCAGTTTTAAACAAAGGAGAGAACCAAATTCGTTTTCTTCTCTTTTGTAACCAAGTTGTATTCGGAATCAAAGAAATACAAGTCAATTTTCTTTTATTCTCTTCATTGCAATTTTCCAATATACAAAAGATGGCGACTCCGCTGGGGACTAGCTTTTCCGATGAAGAAGTAATGGCGCAGTCCGACGTCCACCTCATGGGAACGACTGTAGAAACTCTCGTCGTAGAGTTTGATCAAGAAAAATATGAGGAAGCCTTATCCTCTGGATCGCTAAGCCCTAAGGCTAAGCGCGATGTCCGCAAGATCTCCAAGGAGATCAACTCTGTTGTGGAAACTCCGGAGAAAGCCCTCTCCTTCGGCCAGGAACTAAAACTGGCTCTGCTGGTTAAAGATCCCACATCCGCGTCAGGACGACGTGCTTCAGGCCATAAAAGGCCTATGGAGGAGACGAACTCCATAAACGTCAACGACGCTGCTGCTAAGGCTTTGAAACAAGCCAAGAAGAACGCTGCTTGCAGACGGAGAAGATCCATACGACGAGCACACTTACGTGAAAGCCGAAGGTTGGCTCAATGCAAGGACCGCGTTTCTAAAATTTTACCCGAGCATAGCGTTCCCAAAACAGAACGCTCGCTTCGTGGCAATGAGCCCGACTACGAGCCTCGGCTGATTCAGCTGAAACGTGACCCTGAGTGGTGCGTTGTCCCTTCAAAACGCAGCGCTCAGAAGGAAGCTGCCTAAATTAAACGCGGCCCTCACGTGCGATTCAAACAGAACGTGATTCTCACGATTCTGTTCCACAAAATAAACGCGACCCTCAGGGGTGCGTTCAACTAAAACATGACCCTCGCGGGTCTGTTTCATTATTTAAACGTAGGCTCCAGCCTAATGTTTACAAATCCAAGCGCGACCCTCGCGTTATCCTTCAAGAACGCGACCCTAGCGTTGTTCTTCAAGAACGCGATCATCAAGAGGTCCGCCAGGTTCAGAAAAATCAGTGTGGTTTCAAAATCCACGTTCGACAAGAACCAATTTCACCTACCCAAGGGCAAGGGGTTCCATCTCCGCCTCCACACCCGGGAAAAGTTTCCTCCCAAGTTCCTGATCTGCGGGAATTATTGTCTAGAGGAAAACCAACAGTACAAGCAACTCACTCATGCCAATGTGAGAGGCTTATCTCGGCAGTCCTTTCAGAGTGCTATTGTTGCACATCTGCACCTCGGTAGTCTGTATTCGATAGGTTGATGAACGTTGTCAGGCCTGCCAAATGACAGCGCCGATACAGAAAGAAGGCGACCGAGACCGAATACCCCGAAGTCACTATAAATGTGATAGGTAGAGGGAAGGCTTCCGATCCCAGTTCTGAAGAATCACAAAGGAGTCATTCCCCGACTGCTCGGGAAAGGTGCGAAGAGTTTGAAGGGGTATACCGACACACCCGGACTCGTACAGGAGCCATTCGCGCGGTTAACTACCAAAGATTAGCCGAGGGGATCGCTTCTGACGATGAACACTCAGCAATAGCCGAATCTCAATCTTCTAGCTCTGTTGTGGCTCGTGAAGTCTCTGCTTACACAACAGGGAACCATGAAGACTTAGCTAAGAGAGTCGACGAACATCACGTCATGCTCCAAGCGCAACAGGAGACACTTCTCCAAGTAAAGGATATGTTGGCCCAGCTCCTTGCTGAAAAAGGCCAAAGACCTGAATCTTGCCGAAGAACCACATCAAAGGGAAAGCAAAAAGCGATTGAACATTCAGATCGTGAAACTCACAACCTGGAATCCTCCTCTGAAAATGAGAAGGAGATAGAAAGAGAACCACATCCCCAGTCTACTAAAGTGGACGAATTGGAGGCTCGCCTCAATGCAATGGCCAAGATAAGCGAGCTCCGCGAAGAGGGGGTCGTGCGACCTTATCCAGCCGAGTGGGATACAGCTCCCTACCCACTGAAATTTAAGGCCCCTACCTTGCAACCGTTCGATGGCACAGGATCACCGAATCAGCACCTTTACTACTTTAAATCCCAGACTGGAGATGTGGTAGCAAATGACGCTATCCTGACCCGCTTGTTCATCGGCACTCTTAAAGGAGTTGCCTTTGAATGGTTCATGAAATTGCCTGCCGGGTCTATCCAGAAATGGGTAGACCTGGAAAGGCTATTCTTGGTCAGGTTCTTCGAGGACGACACAGAGGTCTCAGTCCCGACTCTTCTCGCCACTAAGCAAAAGAAGGAAGAGTCCATCAAGACCTATGTTAAGAGATTCCGCAGCATGGCACTACGGTGCCCGTCAGGTATGACCCAATCAACTTTAGTTGAAACTTGTAGGCACAATTTACAGACCCAACTCCTTGCTCAGATGGGGTAGCGGAGTGTCGCTTCTGGAGATAACTAGTTTCACAAGGAGAACAAGCTGAAGAGATAGTGGCGCGAGTTAAAGCTGATGAAGAGCCACAACCCAAGCCGCAACAACAACGCAATCAACACAACGCCTAGCGGTCTAAGGGAAAAGAAACTTTAGCAGCTGACTACACGTGAGTACCACCGCCTACTAAGTAAGGCAAGGCGCCAAATCAACAAAGAGCGCCCAATCAGTATTCATTTAAAGAGGAGCATGTAGATACCTTATTCTAATTGCTTTGAAAGAACAATAAGCTGCAGTTACCTGAAATCAGGAAGCTGGATGAAGCAGGGAAGGTAGATGACCCTAACTATTGTCGTTATCACAGATTCCTGGGACATCCTACCAGAAAATGCTATGTCTTCAAAGACATTTTGCAGAACTTGGTAAATAAAAATGTGCTCACTCTGAAGCCCGAGCAGAAGACCGTGTCTACCAACTTGATAGCGGTCCAATTCGGTGATTTCCCTCCAATAGTAGCTACGAATGGCGTCGTTCCCATTCATAAGGGAGAAATGCACTTGAAGAATACTGACTTGCATAGTCAGAAAGACAGGGGGTTGGTACCCCTCACTACCCCAAAAGGGGAAATCATGTGGGTCCACCCCGACCTGCTTGGAGATCAACAATGGATGAACACCTCGTCCAAAAAGAAGGGAGGCAAGGCTAAGTCTTCCAACATGATTAGCCCCTCCGTTACTGAAAATGATGACCACCTCAAACCTCTTACTGATTCAGAAGAAGAGAGGATTTTCCTGGCAGCATACCCAGGAGATAACCCTGGCACTCGGTCAGGAAAAGCTTACTTGAGGGATTACGGCCAGAACACTCAAGAGGTGGAAGAACAGCCCCAAGACGCTGGGGGTTCTGTCCCGAGAAAGCCAGTTGATAAAGAAAAGCAAAAGGAACTCCGGTTCAACAAAAATCTCCACCAGGAATCTGGAGAATCAAGCGCTCCCTTCCAGTTCAATGTTATGGTACAGTTGGCCAACATACCGGCCAGAATTATCCTATATGAACTTTTAAGGCTATCCAAAACTACCAAGGAAGCTCTGATCGAAGCCTTAAAGAATACAGAGAGCTTCATCACCCAAGTCACTCCAATTCCCGAAGCTTCTGAAGAACAAACTTGTCGGCAATGTCTGCAAGCAGCAAGAAGTTTACCCTGCATATCATTTACTCACGAAGACATGTAGGTCAAACACCAGCATGACAGAGCTTTATATTACACAGGGTACATTGGGTCGTCGGAAATCAGCCGTGTCCAAGTTGACCCGAGCTCAGCGCTCAGCATCATGCCTTACAGGGTCATGCAGGTTTTAGGGATTCCTATGCATCGGCTGAACACCACCCAGACAACCATTTTCGGGTTCAACACAAACAGCACTCGGCCCCTGGGGAAGATCAAACTCAGGTGTCAAATCGGAGACCTTAAGTTCGAAGTGACCTGTTACATAATAGATGCGGACACGTCCTACAATCTTTTGTTAGGACGACCATGGATACATGCAAACCGCATTGTCCCGTCTACTCTACATCAGGTCATGAAATATGCCAATGAGGAAGGAGAGGTTCGAACCCTGATTGTGGAGAAATATCCTTTCAGAGGAGTTGAAAACTTTCATACCGACTCCGTCTTTTACCTCGAATCCCAGGAGAAAGAAGATGGGGACAGCGGCAATGAAGCTGATATCAAACCAGATCCTGAAGAAGATTGTCCATGGGTGTTAAACTTTGATGTAATGGGTCAGGGTGAGAGTAATAAGAATGTACCGAGCGAGGGCGAGTGGTACATTAATGAAGATTTTATCTTGGTGTACTTGTCTAATGTGTCCTCTAAAAATAAACAAATAGAGAATGATCCTAATGCAGGTACCAACCCATGGCACGTATTGTGCACAGAGACATCGCTCACATTGCCAATCGAGTCATCCTTCGTTTCAGATCAAGAAATAGAAGATGAAAAAATAGAAGACGCACGGAAGGCTTTCTTCAAAGTCCCATCCAAAAGGAAAGGGCAGAAGCCGATTTGTTTTGGTAAGGTCAAACCTGAACAACTCAGACGAGGAAGTTCAGAGGAAGATAACGGAGTTCCTCAATTCCATTATCACGAACCCAACTCCCTCTGGTTAATGAAACGAATGGGGTACGACTTTGGTGAAAAATAGGGTCTAAACTTCGGAAAGGGAAGGAGAACACCAATTCGAATGTCCCTAACCCCTGAAGAGAAACCCCCAAATTATTATCAAAAAACCATAAGAGGTTTAGGATTTGTCACACCTCCCGCTATCTCAGAGAATGAAATAAGTAATTATCTACGTCAGGACCACTCATCCGGAACATCTTCATACGAGTCCGATGTCAGTGTCGAACCTTTCTTTAAAAATCTGATTGTGAATATGGTTTCAACTGGTCACCCAGATGAAGACGTAAGGAGCGATGAAGAGCTAATCGAATCAACCAATGATCCCTGGATCAAACGCCTCAACATCTTGTGGGATATGCGATTCGAACAACGCGAACCACCCACTGAAGATAAAGTTGTCCAGGTCAACATAGGAGATGAACATGACCCTAAGCCTATTTTCATAGCCGAAGACTTATCATCATCCGAAAAAGAGGACCTTATATCTCTCATGCGAGAATATATAGATGTCTTTGCTTAGAATTATGAAGACATGCCTGGTCTTGACCCAAAAGTGGCTATGCACCGTCTCAACATCGATCCGGATGCCAAACCCGTTAAACAACAACAACGCCGGTTTCGTCCAGAGATCATGGAAGTAATTGAGTCGGAAGTGAAAAAGCTTATAGACTCAGGCTTTATCAGAGAGGAACAACACCCGGACTGGGTGGCCAATATTGTTCCAGTTCCCAAGAAGAACAGTAAAGTCCGGATATGCATCGATTTCCGTGACCTTAACGCAGCTTGTCCAAAGGACGAATTTCCACTTCCCATTACCAATGTCATAATTGACAACACCTGCGGATATGAAATGATGTCTTTCATGGATGGATTCTCCGGGTACAATCAAATCAAGATGTATCCCGAAGACGAAAAGCATACTGCATTCAAAAAACCGCTGTGGGTGTATTGCTACACAGTGATGCCCTTCGGCCTGAAAAACGCAGGTGCAACTTATCAACGAGTAATGAATGCCATCTTCCACAAACATCTGCGTAAGAAGATAGAATGCTACGTTGACGACATAGCTGTGAAAAGCCAATGTAAGGGTGATCATCTTGCAGACTTGAAGACAATGTTCGATATCATGCGAGAACACCAACTGAAGACGAACCCGACAAAATCATTCCTCGGCGTATCAAGCAGAAAATTCCTAGGATTCATTGTCACGTCCAAGGGAATCTCTCTTGATCCAGAAAAGGTGTGTGCCATCCAAGACATGTCGCCGCCAAAGAATCTCAAAGAGCTCAGAGGTCTACAAGGCAGATTGGCATACATCCGAAGATTCATATCTAATCTCTCGGGGTGTTGCCAACCTTTCTCGAAGCTTATGAAGAAAGGCGTATCCTTTATCTGGGATGAAAAATGCCAAAAAGCATTTGAAGAGATCAAGAAATATCTCACCCAACCACCTGTTCTCGTGGCCCCTATATCAGGAAAACCATTCCTGTTATATGTGAGGGCTATGGATCATTCTCTAGGAGCATTACTGGCCCAAAATGATGATCAAGGGCAAGAGCAAGCCATCTATTACTTTAGCAGAACCATGATGGGAGCCGAACACCGGTACAATCCGATCGAAAAAGAATGTCTCGCTTTGGTATTCACGGTTCAAAAGATGCGACATTACCTAGTCGGACAAATAATTCACGTCATCTCTAAAGTGAATCCCTTGAGGGTGCTGATGACGAAACCATCGTCTCTAAACTGTCGGCTTGCAAAATGGGTCATTCTCTTGTCGTAATATGACATGCAATTCATGCCCCAAAAGGCAGTCAAGGGTCAAGCATTGGCAGATTTCTTAGCCGATCATCCGGTGCCAGGGACATCAAAACTGTACGAAGAATTGCCTGACGAAGTCGCCGAGGCTTGTGTTACTCAAGAATCTACACAAGTGTGGAAATTATTCTTCGACGGTGCATCTAGAGCAAACCTTCACGGAGCGATTACTGCAGGAGTAGGAGTGGTGTTCGTCTCTCCTAACGGTCACGTAATCCTAAGAGGATTTTCCCTAATCGAACCTTGCACCAACAATGTAGCTGAGTATAATGCTCTGCTACTAGGGATGCAACTTGCCGAAAAACTTAATATTCGGCATCTTGAGGCTTACGGTGACTCTCAGCTCATCGTAAATCAAGTTCGAGGGGAATACAAAGTACGTCATGAGGACCTAATCTCGTACTACTTCGTAGTGCTGAAACAAGCTAAGAAGTTCGAGGGATTCTTTATTGAATACATTCCACGAGCTCAGAACGCTTACGCAGATGCTTTGGCTTCATTGGCAACTTTGCTGGCATTACCGCCAGGTACTGAAACTACGATCCCACTCATAGGACGTGAACTATACTCCTCCAAGATTCCTACAGAGGAAAGCTCAGACAAGATAATGACGGAAGAGGTCTGTACAACCTCCATAGAGTTCAAATCTAGAGATTGGTGATTTCCATATATTGACTACATCCTGTACGGAATTCTGCCCAACGATCCTAAGGAAGCGGCCGCCATCAAACGAAAGGCCCTCCGATTCTATTACGATGTAGTCTCTCAGATTCTGTATCGTAAATCCCGTGACGACATTTTGCTTCGATGTCTTTCTCAAAAGGAAGCAAGGGAGGCTCTTAAAGAAGCTCATGACGGAATGTGCGGAGCCCATCAACCCGGAGCTAAGTTAGGAGATCGCCTCCGTTGAATTGGTTATTATTGGCCAAAGATGTTCTCAGACGTGGTTGACTACGCTAAACATTGTCACACATGTCAAATTCATGGGGATTTCATCCACCAAGCACCCGGGAACTTACATCCCACATCTGTATCCTGGCCATTCAAAGTGTGGGGCATGGATATCGTGGGACCAATTTCTCCTCCGACCTCCAAAGGACACCGGTTCATCCTGGCCGTGACCGACTATTTCTCCAAGTGGGCGGAGGCAATTCCGTTGAAAGAAGTCAAGACTTCAAACATAATCAAGTTTATCAAACATCATGTCATCTACCGTTTTGGAGTCCCGAGGCGAATAGTTCACGATAACGGGACACAATTTGTCAGCTTTGGGTTCTAGAGATTTTGTGACAAATTCAGAATCCAAAGTGTCGCATCTACGGCATATTATCCACCAGCAAATGGTCTTGCAGAAGCTTTTAACAAAACCATTGTGAAGCTTCTCAAAAAGTTTGTTTCCAAGAGCCGATGTGATTGGGACGAAAGGCTCGGCGAATGCCTATGGGCTTACCGTACAACGGTAAGGACCCCTACGAGAGCTACACCATTCTCTTTGGTATACAGCTGTGAAGCTGTACTGCCATTAGAGATCCAGATCCCTTCTCTGAGAGTTGCGATCACGACTGGACTAACAGAGGAAGAAAAACATCAACGACGTCTGTAAGAACTTGAAGCCCTAGGCGACAAACGACTTCAAGCTCAGCAGCAGATCGAATTGTATCAAGCCCGTATTTCTAAAGCCTACAACAAAAAGGTCAATGAACGGATTTTCAAGAAGGGCGATTTGGTTTTGGCCAACAGACGACCCATGGTGATGACACACAAAATCAAAGGGAAGTTCAATCCTAAATAGGAAGGGCCTTTCGTAATAGATTCAGTCTATTCAAACAGAGCCTATCGCCTCATTAATCAAAAAGGAGACATGCTCATGATGCCAATTAATGGAAA
The DNA here is from genome assembly GCA_022839385.1 of Asparagus kiusianus. Classification (NCBI taxonomy): domain Eukaryota; kingdom Viridiplantae; phylum Streptophyta; class Magnoliopsida; order Asparagales; family Asparagaceae; genus Asparagus; species Asparagus kiusianus. Next base: position 86,577 of record BQKN01064724.1, read on the forward strand.
ATTCCTTAAGAGATACTTCTCATAAATCATGTAGACCCCTAAACCCTAGCTAAATCAGACTGGGGGTTGCCTATTCATAGTGTAATTTTGTTTTGTATTTCGTCATGTTAACACTACACCTCTGAAGATTGAAATTTTCTAGAATTATTCCGAGTAGTAATAAAGAGAATTTCATTTTCATGCTAAGTTAACACTACATTTACAGCATTCACATCACTTTTCATTGTCTTGAATCAGATTTCGAAGAAAGAGATGATGAAAACCAAAATGATATCATTTCCATTCAATATTGTTAATTTGAATACAAAGGTGAAAACAATCGAAAGGAAAATGATACAAATTTATTCCTCCACCAAATACAGTGCAAATTCTAAGCATCGGGACTCATCAGTCTAAAAGACTTGAGTTTAGATTTCAGCGCTGATATATTCTCCTCACGAGCCTTTCTGATTTCTTCAGTTATCTTGCTCTTGAGCTCCTCTTCATTAGGCGTTGCTTCTGCAAGCTCTCGCCGAAGCTTGTCGGCAGCAATAATTTTGTCGCAACAGCATTTGAAGAGTCCATCACAGTAAATAGCTAACCCTTTTAAAATTTCCATACCACCGGCTAGTTGAGCATTTATCTGAGGTATCACAACACCAGCACGAGCCAGTTCTGCTGTAGTATCCCGGAGACCCACAACAAGATTGCCCATGTCCCCTTGTACTTGGATATGTTCCCCACGCAAGCAAGCAAGACGAGATTCTGTTTCGGATAAATTCTTTTGAAGAGCCTCTTGCTGTTGTGCTTTCAAAGTCCTAGCCTCAGAAAGAGCCCGATCCACTTCTGATCCTATGTCGTTGCGTTGCAGCATGGAAAGGAACTCCGGCTCATACTCCAAAATAACAATGCTCTCGCGAAATTCTCGGTCCATGATGCATTCCCCTGGTTCCTAATCTTGGCGAGACATTCTAGCAGGTGGGGTTCAAAAACCTTGAAGCTCACACCTCCGAGGCTAACAACGTTGATAGTCATTTGCATCCAAGGCTCTAATTGTTCGATGAGCTCCCTCAAAGTTTTTGAGCTTGGAGGTGGAGCAGTTGGATAAACAAAACAATTCGCATAATCAGTACGAGTAGGGGTGTGCATGGCTTCAGATAATAACTTTCTGACCATATCTGACACTGAGCCTGAGATATTCGCTTCTTGCCTACCGCTTGCCGTTTCAAGACTAGGAGAAGCGGCCGGAAGCATAGTATCCTCTCTGTCCTCAGGAGATACAGCACGTGCTCATTTTATCGCATCCCCCATCAACTTAGCCTTTTTCGAAGTTTTGGCCACGATGGGCAATCGTTTACGAACTCTCCTGTCATACTCGCCTTGCTCAGCGGCAGAAAGAGCCTTCTTACCCGATCTTAAAGAGCGAGGTTCAGAAACAGGCGCTTCTGCAGGAATCTCTTCAGTTATCCGTTCTCCGAGAGAATCATCAATCAGTTTTCCCTCTTTGATCGCCATAGGAACCTCTTCTTCAGAAGGTTCTATGGTGGACAACTCTCTAGGAACTTCAACGGCTCCGGTTGCTTCCTGTTCACAGGATAGATACTCTTCTATCCCCGGCAAACGAGTATTCGAAGACCTGCTCTTTGAACGATACAACTCCCGAATCACATTTATGCAGGAGGTGTAAATATCATAGTCAAGAACTTGGGAAACTTCTCCAAACCAGTTGCGAAAATCTGCAAGGTAGAACAACCGGGCAATGAGTTGGGTAAAGTAAATTGTGCATGGGTTCCCCCGGCGGAAAAGAAGTACCATGCGCGAGCTCCTTCATACAAGTTCCTAATTTGAGCCAGTGCCGGGTTGGGATTGCCAATGAAAAGCTGGTTATATCCGAATTGCCTAGCAAATCTAGAAGGCATGTAAAGCTCGATGATGCACTTCTCCCGCAAATGATAGACCAGGTAGTCCAACCTGATCATAAGGAGCCAGCTAAATGTGCCCTCTTCCAAAGAAGACGAGCCCTCAAAAAGCAAGTCCAGGAAGAGGGCGTTTTCTACGTCAGCTCCGTCAAAGTTAGGAGCACAACAGAAAATCCGATAATTGTCTTCCTGAGATAGGAGTTGTCGAGCCCTGACTATATAAGAATGAGTCCACATGGCCGACTCTAATCTCTGTACAAAGGGAATATAAGTGTCATCGCCCTCGTGTACTCCCGTCATCAATGAGGGACAATGTAGAACGAACCAGGCCACCAAGTATGTATATGGTACTGGTATACGTGGTGGAGGAGGTCTCCCGGCTTTCTTCTTGGTAACGCTGAGAAGTTCTGAGGTCAACATCCTCAAGCCATTCTGCATGCAGCCGACCATAGCAGTAAGGAGACTCACAGGTCTCCCATGCACTAGTAAAGAAACTGGGTACACAACTTCAGCTAATATCGCCTCAGTTGGTTTTGACGGTACTACACATCGCTTCAACCAGACCATGAAGAAGCCTGCAAGAAGAGCTATGTCAGAAATAGGAACTGTGGCTTGGTGGTGGAAACTTTCAAACTGGACACCAGCCTCGAAATCATCTTCTGCATGCTCTGTTTTGTAGGTGATATTAGAAGCCTTAATCCGAGCTTTGGCTTCCTTGGGAGAGATAGCTGCAACGCGAGATACGGCTACATCTTTCCGGTTTAAGTTCTGGAAAAGGTATTCCGCCCACGTGGTATGCATAATGCCCCCTCCATGCATCTCAAAGACTTGGGCACATATGTGGAAGTGACACATCAACTCCCAGAAAGTAGCGTAAATTTCCGGGTGAGCCGCCTTCAATAAGGTAAGCTCCTTGGTGGTGGGGATGAACTCCTCATAGGGCGTTTTTCCAAGCGATAACCCCGACACTGCTTGCATCTCATGAAGAGCAAAACCTAACTCCCCTATAGGTGTGAAAAACGTGCAGCTGTCTGGGTTATATTTCTCCAACATAGCGAAGAAGTTGTGATAACTTTGCACGACACCCCGTCGAGTAGCTAACACGGGAACCGTGAGACCCGATTAAGCGAGCGACTCCTCAAGTTCCTCAAGAACGAAGTCAATCATGCGGGTCCACCAACCTCCTTCCCCAGAACAAACCCATCCAGGGGATCTGAACATTTTGGTAGAAAATTCACACTGAGTTGCAAGGAATTGGCGAATAAAGATGTTCGCTGGACGTGGCATCTCCGGAACCTGATCCTTCTTCTCAAATAAACCAGGTCTCAATCCCTTGAGTTGCCCTCTGATTTGTGTACGAGCTCGTCGACCAGATCCAAGCGACACATTCTCCTTTTCTTTGACTATGTCGAAAGTCAGACCCTGACGACAGCTGGCATTTAAAAAGTAAGAGAGTGGGTACATCCTCTTCATGTTTGGAAGGAAGAAGAGGCGATTATCAATTCTCTGCAATAGCTTCAAATCTTCTGCATATATGAGGTGATCATCAATTGGTATACGATCTCCGAATATGAACGCTGGTTTGGGATATTGGACACGACCAACAGGAGTCTCCATGTCTAAATCAGTAATCAGAACCCTGAGAGTAGAACATCAGGGGAATTTAATCATGTCTGTCCTATTCGAGTCAGAGAGAGTACACAGCGGAATTCTGTTTTGGAGACTGAAGATTTCATCCATGTCAGGTCCACCAATATACCCAAAATGGTGCTCTTGCGAAAACAGCACTGCACAATCAAAAGCAAAAGTTAGTAGCTGAAAACAAGTTGCTACATAAAAACAGAATCATAAATCTAAAAACAAGAGAGTCAATCCTCGTGTCAAGTATTTCAGATGCGGAGGTCGAGCCTCGCGTCAGAAACTCAAAACACGAGGGTCGAACCTCGTGTTGAAAAACTTGAACGCGAGAGTCAAGACCCACAGGAGTCCCAACTCCGTGTTTTCATTAAACAGAAACGAGTCATCTTCCTCGTTATCAAGAACCCATCTAGGGTTTTCTGAGAACTTGCCAAGGCAAGTTATTTCAGTCAATACTCACCACGACAGGGAAGACCCTGCGATGGCAGCGTTGACAGCGACGTTCCCGTAGGAACAAGAACACCACCGGCGTCCTCAGCCGACGACATTTTGTAAGTCGCTCCGGCGACTTTCTTGGAGCTCGAGCCTACTCTTCGAGGCGCCATTGATGCAATCGGTCGGAGGAGACGTCGACGATTGAAGGAGATAGAGCTCGTCGGAGATCTCGTCGAAATCAAGCGAGAGTTCTCGTTCTTGGAAATAGCCGAAAATTTTGAGAGTCAAGTGACTCTTGACGTGACCACTCAGGTCTATTTATAACAGCCGTCAAGCTGTTGAGATGGCACGGGATTCTAGGAAAGAATCCCAACCATTTTTAAAACGTGAAGCTTACTATCGCGTTCAAATGCTCAATCACAAGGCTCAAGCCAGTGTTACAAGGGTCTGCAGCCTCGCGTTTTGAATCCCAAGCGCGAAGATCATCTTAGCGTTACCTTTCTTCTAAATCCTTAAAGGCATGAACCCCCTTAATAGGATGTTAACCAAAACCTCTGTTACTCTTCAACAAAATCTAAATCCTCATTGGATTAATATACACCCCAAACAATCGTCATCACCACAGAGTTTGAGTTTAGTTGACATAAAATACCAGTATGGCTATAACTCCTCTGTCAGAATCCACTTATTGATTCTCATAAACAGAACGATAAGTCTTCAAAATCACTCAGATTATTGTCAATTTATTAGCTCTCTTCAGCAGAGCAATAAATAATCAGTTTGTCAACTCCTTTTCAGTGGGGTAATAAAATTCTCAAAATCTTGTCCAAATCACAAGTATTGTAAGTCATCACTCCAATGATAAATCACTTAGTAAGTTTCCCCAGCACTACATAAAAGAATTTTTTCCCACAGACGTCACGTTAAAATTACACCTCTGACAAAAGCTAACTTATCGACTCTCTCCAATAGAGCGATAAGTCCTCAAAATTGCTCCGATCGCAATCTCTCTACCGTCACGTTAAAATTACACCTCTGACAAAAACTAACTTATCGACTCTCTCCAATAGAGCGATAAGTCCTCAAAATTGCTCTGATCGCAATCTCTCTACCGTCACGTTAAAATTACACCTCTGACAAAAACTAACTTATCGACTCTCTCCAATAGAGCGATAAGTCCTCAAAATTGCTCCGATCGCAACGTCCTTTCCTGTCATGTTAACACTACACCTCTAACAGTCTAAACCCTCTTATTGGAACCCCCTTTATCCCGCTATATAAGAGGTGTTCTCATAAGATCCCCAATGGACTAAATACTTTCCAGAACTATCCTTAGTGATAATAAGAAAAAGTTCGAAATCTCCTCACAGGAAAAAAGTCCACGCCAAGTTAAAATTGCACCTCTGGCGCCTATAGATTTCTTTCAGTGTTTAAGGTCAAAATAACACAGGAAGAATTCTACTCTTTAGATCTGTTTCGGGAGAATGATTTAACATTTATCCCCAACATTTTGAAATTTTCTAGAGTTATCTTAAATGATAATAAAGGAAACTTTCTAAATCCGGGCTATCCTGGAAATCTATGCTAAGTCATGAATACACCTCGGGAGTTTCTCGTGATTTGTTATTTAAAATCAAAACATGACAAATGCAAGAAACAATGAGGGACCAATATTACTTTTTATTTAAGAGCTAGAAGAAAGTGATACAAAACAACCTTGTTCTTGTCAAAAGAACATTACAAAAACCAAATTCACTCACGCATTAGATCAAAAGAGATAAGCTGAGCCTTAACTTCAGCTAACTCCTCCTCGTGAGTAGCTCGCACCATGGCTTCAGCCTTCGATCGGAGTTCATCCTCACTGGGTATGATGGTGGTCGCCACTTCATTCCTGGCCTGTTCTAGGGCTCGAGCCTGTGTATGATATTCCAAAGTACCACTTGCATTCTGGTTACTAAGGATATTGACAATGCCTTCTTTGCGGGAAAGTTCAGCCTTCAATCGTAGGACTTCAGCTTCAGCTTCGACAAGTCTGTCCCGAAGCAAATTCATAGAAGACGTTGAGCGTTCTAGTTCTTCTCACTTCCGAATGTTGTGCTCACGAAGCTCTGCAATCTGACGTTCTTTCTCAGCTAAGTCCCGTTCCATCGCTTCTCGGCGAGCTACTTCGGCGACCTGAAGACCAGCCAAAGTGGATATTATTTGCGGCTGAAGCTCTTGGTGGCCTAATATTTCAAAACGCTGTAATTACTCTTCCAAACGGAGAATAATTTCTGAACAGTGCTCGAACCACTGAGTGTTGCCCACACTCCGAACTCTATTCAAGCCTGCCTCCAGAAGAGGTCGAAAGGAGTTCAAAGTTCCCCGGCCGTTCACCATGTATTCAACCACCGTCTTCGCGAGGCTATTTAGATATACCAGAGAGATCTGAAGAAATTGAGGTGCGTCGGCGAGACTGGAAACCGTAGCCGAAGATGCCCTTCTAGCCATCGAAATTAGTGCAGGGGATCCTGGCGCTGAAGCTGCAGAAGCGGTAGAAACATTCAATTGTGAGGGGCTTAAGGTCAAAGCCATCATCACCCTTGCTTGAGATGTACTTGGCCATGCCTCTGTTGGAGTAAGTGAGATCTTCAACAATGCGGTAGGCGAAACAGCTACAGTCGATGAGGCAGGTAGAGGCTGCTCTTGCACAGGAGCTGACACCGGCACGAGCTGCTGTTCCAAAGGAGGAATCGCAACTGTAGTCTCGGGCAACGTGGCCGGTGAGGCAGTTGCCGTGGATGAGCTAGGTAAATGTTGCTCTAGCAAAGGGGTCGACGCCGGCGCAGGTTCTTGCTCTAAAGGAGCAGCAGAAGTAGTCCCAGGAGTAGGTGAACCTGCACGAAAAAACAGTCGGAACACGAAAAAAGCGTGCGGAATAAGTCGAAACAAACTAAGCTTACCGGTGAGATAGAAAGGAGTATAACCAGATGCTTTATCAGATGGAGCCTTGGGAGCATCATCAAAAATGGTTATGTCGTCCATAGAATTATGCTCTTCATTTTCCACATCATCACCTGGCAAGTTGCTAACTTCAGCATCCTCACCACCTCTATCTTCGTCAGCTTCATCGCCAATCGAGGAGCCTTCATAATCAACTCGCTCCTCATCATCCCGGGTAGCGGAAGGTTCAGGAAGATCTGTGTCGATAGCTGGTTTAGTCATAAGTCCTGTTGTAGGACTGGGTACTAAATCACCAGCTTGTGACACTAATATTGAAGGAGAAGGGGACGGATTCTCTTCGATACCACTTTGTTCTGATACAGGAGACTTAGGAGGGTCCATCACTGGAGCAGATTCTGCATCTGCAGCCATTAATTCGCCCTCTTCGTCTTCAGAGGGATGGTAAGAAGAAGCCTTACTCGATAAGGTTGGGCCATGAGAACGAAGTCTAGTTCTATGTGGCAGGCCTGCAATTAAAGATTCCTGTTGGTCTTCATCTTCGGCAGCTCTGATAGCATCGGCCATCAACTTAGATTTTTGCTGGCTCTTAGGAGGAGGAGAGTCAACTATCAACTTCCGACCGATCTGCTTCTCGTATCGACCGGCTTCATCCGCAGAGAGCTTTCTTTTCCCCGCTGCTCTCGTCGAGGGAGGCTCAACCACTTGTTGCTCCTCTTCTGGAACAGACTTAGCTCCTTGTTCCTCTTCCTGCCCAGCAGATTGGTCTTCAATAGATAGGAACTCATCGATCCCTCTCAGACGAGATGTTTTAGACCCTCTTCTTAAAGCATATATATGCCTAATGTCTTTCAGGCAAGATGTATTCAAGTTGTAATTGGGAGTCTGGGAAGCGGTAAAATACCAATTGCAGAAGCTTATGGAGGTATAGGAGTTAGGAGTTTTGTGGGGAAGCCTGAAAGTCGTTTTGGTACAACCTGCCACAGAATAGTACCAAGCCCTGGCCCCTTCATATATGTTGCCCACAGCGGAGAGCTGAGGACGAGGGTTACCAATGTACACCTGATCATACCCAAATTGGCGAGCGAACCTATAGGGTTGGTAGGGCTCGATGAAACAGTGAGCGCCTTGCCGGAAGATTAGATAACTAGGCCTGATAGAGAGCAGCTAATGGAAAACACCCCCGCTCAGCTGGGTGAATCTATTAGGACCCGCGACGTCTTGATATTCCGCTCCATAGACCCCGCCTTCAAAATCAGGGAAACAACGCTATATGTGGTAGTGGGTGTCCCACGACAAAATCTGTCGAATTCTAACCATGTATCCCCCTTCCCATTTTGCAGATTCTAATCGTTGCACAAATAGGATGAATGAGTCCCCCGGGAGAGAGGCCGCACTCATTAGAGGAGGACAATGGAGCACATACCAGGCCATCAGATAGGTATACGACAATGATATCTGGGGATTAGGAGTTTTGAAAGCTTTGTGGCCCCCAGACTCCACCTCGGTAACATCAACAAATTCCAAGGCCAACTCTCGCAGTCCACTCTGCAAACGGCCCACCATGGCGTAAAGCAGATTCAATAGTCTCCCATGCACCAGGAGAACATCAGGGTAGATCACCTCAGCAGCAAGATCATCGATCGGCCTGGTAGGAACGACGCACTGCTTGAGCCACAACATTAAGTACCAAGCCAAAAGCGCCGTATCAGAAATAGGGAGCAGAGCTTGGTAGTGGAAACTCTCAAATTCCGTATGAGCCCGGAAAACATCTTTCTTAGCCTCATTGGTATAATGGGAAGTAGCATCGTCAATTCGGGCCTGGACCTCCTCCAAAGTGCTTGCAGATAACTTGGTCACTGAGGCTCCCTTATTGGTCAAGTTCTGGAATAAATATTCCGCCCAAGACACTTGCTTAATGTCCCTTCCTCGAGCCCCTGTCTGCTGCATACAGATGTGGAAGTGACACATGACTTCCCAGAGAGTGGAGTAAATTTTAGGACTGGTCTTCTTCAAAATTTTAAGTTCCGCAGACCCTGGAACAAACTCTTCGTACGGTAAATCCCTAAGGAGAAGACCCGATACTTCATGCATCTCGTGAAGAGCGAAGCCCAGCTCCCCTACAGGGGTAAAGAAAGTGTAAGTCTCAGGATTATATTTCTCTAATACGGAGAAGAAATAAAAGTAGCTTTGGATAATCCCAAACTTGGTGGCCCGTACAGGAATCTGCAAGCCAGCCCGGGCAAGAGGTGCTTTCAATTCGTCCAAAACGAACTTGGTCATCCGAGTCCACCACCCTGTCACCGGAGAATGAACCTAGCCAGGAGTTCTAAATCCTTACGCGGAAAATTCTCCTTTCCTTGTCAGAAATTTCTTGGCAAAGTTGTTTGCTGGACTAGCCACTTCGCTAATAGGGTATTCCTTGGCAAACAATCCGGGCCGTAAAGCTGTCACCAGTCGGTTATAACCAGCTGTGCGAACCCCCTGAAAATTCAGGGTTCCAAGAACGACCCCATCTTGATCTTTAACCAGGGGCCACTCCATACGCCTTGGGATGGAAGCGCACTGGAAGTATGATATGGGGAACATCCTCTCCATATTGGGCAAGAAAAGGTTGCGTTCTCCAACTTTCCGTAGCCATTTGTAATCCGCATCATAAGCCGTGCTGGCCTCGAAGTCAACATAATCCCCAAAGAAGAACCCATGTTTGACTATTGGCTTGCGGCTCAGGTTCTCAAATCGAGCATCCGTAACCAATATTCTAAGAGTCTTAGGAGAAGCTTGGGTGATTAATTCCGTGCGACTCTTATCCTTAATTCGGAAAACTGGGAGTTCTTCGCGTAGATTGAACGTCATATTCAGATCCACACCACCTTCATGTCCAAAATGGTGGCGAAAAGGGAGAGGCTCGCTGGTATGACGCACTGCAAAACAAAGAAAAAGTTAGATAACACAAAGGTAAAATTTAGACGCGAAGGTCGAGCCTCGCGTCAAAAATATTAGACGCGAAGTTCGAACCTCGCGTCAATAATGTCAGACGCGAAGGTCGAACCTCGCGTCAACAATGTAAGACGCGGAGGTCGAACCCCTCGTCAAAAATACCAAACGACGGAGTCGAGCCCCACGTTGTCGAAACGAGTTTCCTCGTTGATCCAAAGATCAGAACTTGCCGTAGCAAGTTTAATGACCACGGAGGTCGTACTCACCACCGATCAAAGGAAGTTGAGGCGGCATGTTCGCCTGAGCAGCAGCGCTGCCGGCAGACGCAGAAGGCGTCGATCCCTGAGCCGTAGCGACGTCAGATTTGGAAGGACGAGAGACAGTCTTCTTGGGTGCCGTGGAATCCTGTCGGAGGAGAAGAGGAATAGTATTCGCCGGAGATGAGAACAAAAATTTTTCGTTAGAGTTTCAAGAAGAGCCGAATGACTCTTGATTTGACCTCCAGCGGTCTATTTATAGACAGTTGTGAACTGTCAAATCTTAACGGACAGGATTCGAGGCCAGAATACCGCCCAAACTCGACCCTTGCGTTTGAGTTGGTTGAAATTCCAAACGCGATGCTCACCTACGCGTTTAAACTCCCAAGTGCAGAGTTCACTTACGCGTTACAATCAACAAGGCCTCAAATAAATGGAGAAAAATTGAGGTCAGCCACCAAGGTCACCAAAATCGAAAAGCAACAAGCGACTCCACTGGGGAGTCTATCAGATGGGTATAAGCAAATTTTGGGATCCAATCAGACGGAGTGGACAATCAATCCACGAAATTTTAGGATCCAAAGTATTCCGAAAATTCGTCCCAGTCAACCGCGAACTTTCGAAAACTTTGGAGGCGGTTCTGTAGGCTGTCTAAAAATCACAATAGGTAGCTGATCCCCACGAGATTACAAGACAATGGTTCCTTCAAAACGAGAAGCAGAATTCATCCTTACAATCGAAACAGAAGAGATTTCTAAATCATTGCATCCGTAGCATTATAATCGCTATAAACACGACCTCATATTTGAGATGATTGATCTTGATGGTTATAACAACAACATGACCAATATTATATTAGAAACTATTAGAGATGCTGATGAGCAGTGTAATGATTTCAGAAATAAAAGGTTGGACTTAGTTGGTGAGTTGCTTGGTAGAGAGCTGTGGGCAAATATTCGTCTAAAAGTCACTATGGATGATTGATTCCCGTCAAGTTCCAACAACGAAAGCTACAATCAGATAGTTTTCATGCCAACAAACGAAAGCTGCAAATGGAGGTCTTTTTACATAGATCGAGAAGAGTTACAATTCAACGACACTTCCGACAACTGATGAAAACTCTATTCAGCAGTCTTCACAATCTGCAGTGAAAGTTACAATCTGACAACTTTCACACCCCACAACAGCTCAAGCGAGGATTACTGAACGATGATCCTTGCAACACCTTACAGAAGAGGTTACAAGTCAACTAACTTCTTCTAAAACGCAGAGGTCATCCTCGCGTTACAACTTTGGAAGTGCACACGACTTCAGCGTTTCCAAGTTATTGTAGGATCTGAAATAGATACACTTGAACACTAGAGGGGGATGAATAGTGTTCTTTTAAAAGTTATGCAAAGTATATTATAAATTGCAATGAAAAATAGCAATCTCAGAAAATCACAATCACAAACACAGGGCTTTTATACTGGTTCCACCAATCCGGTGTACATCTAGTCCCCAAGCAAATCCCGCTTGAGAGTTTCCACTATGATTTTGAATAAACTTACAAAATCAAACACAAACCTGACCAATTTGCAAGTCCCTGCAAATTACAATACCAATTGACAAACACCTTGTAAATTTGAACACCAATCTCTACACCAAGAGATCAACCCTCTCAAATCCGAGAGAAATCCTTTTGAAGTAAGAACACAATTGATCCTATAAGCCTTGAATGTGTAATGAAGTGCAGTAGTGGCTTAGGATTCTTTTAACCTCTGTAAATTGCCTAATTGATAATTATTTGATGAATGATTAAAGGAAATTTCAGAAACTCTTCTTTTTCTCAAAAATCTGAATGTTTTTCACTTGAAAAATTGCACAAAAGTCAAAGCTTATGGGTATGTATGCCTCTGTAATTTTTCTGAACAAATAACCTATTTATAGCTCTTGAAATGATAAGATTTTAAACTTTAAAAACGTTTAAAAACGGCTATAAATAGTTACATATTCAAACTTTGAAAACTGGAAAAACTGTATCTGTAGTCGACTACTATTGACATTAGTCGACTACACTGAGTTCAAACAGACTCTGTGTTTTTGAAAAATTTTCTCAGTAGTCGACTATAATGCTCATTAGTCGACTACACTGTATTTTGACAGAAACTGATAAATTGAATTTTGAGTTCAGTAGTCGACTATAATGTTAATTGGTCGACTACATTGTAAAATATCAGAAACTTATGTTTCTGTCAAACATTTGAGTAGTCGACTATAATCACTATTAGTCGACTATACTGTAAATTGATAGAAACATGTATTTGAGTTTTATACATGAGTAGTCGACTACTATTCTAATTAGTCGACTACTAAGAGTAAAAATTCTGCTTTAAAGAGTTTTTATAATCAAGTTTTAACTATAATTCTAATAGTTAACATAGGGAATTTCTATAGTTAACCAACACACTAAGCTTGTGTTAGTGTGTTCTAAAATAGTGTGTGTGTGTGTGTGTATGTATGTGATCAAGGCTTGTACAATAATTCTAAGTAAAGAAAATATAAAATACATTATCTCATTTGATTTTCATTTTCTTCACTTCAAAATGCATTAAAATCAACTTGCACTTTTCACATATTTTGATATTGAAATCTGCATATAAAAGTTAGTACACATATATTGGATAAATTGTTATCATCAAAACATTATCATGAAGATCATGGAGATATGATATTCAACATTCTCCTCTTTTTTGATGATAACAAATAATTTATGCCAAGATATGTAATTTATAATCAGGTTAAAAAAATATTATGAAATAATCATACTTACTCCCCCTGCATATAATACTTACTCCCCCTGCATATATGCAATATAAGTCCATAATAGTACATATCATAAATACATAACATAAATACGTAACATAACTATTTCTCCCCCTTTGTTATCAACAAAAAGAGGAAGCTAAACATGACATTATTTCTTCAACATGAGCTAAAACTTCAAACAAATCATCCAGGTTATGAACATAATCCATAACTTCACCCATCCAAATAGGTAGGCAAAGACTTGCCATAAAGATCAAAAGTTCCACAATGTTCATCACCATGATCTGTTTAAGATATATAGCACATGCATTATCTAACCAAACATTATCATAGATAATAGAAACACACAACTAACATAAGTGACATAGTAGCAACATAAGAAACATATTACATAAGTTCTAACAATACACAACCACATAGTTTTTGAAACTTAAATATAATAACATAATTGTTTTGACACATAACATTAAAACATCTTAAGGTTCTTGAGGAGGTTGCTGTCCTTGAAAATATGTATTGAGCTTTGTGTCCAAGTCTTCAAACTTCTTGATTAGGTCTTCTTGATTACTAATGATGTATGAATTTTATGCATATAGAGCTCTTTGACCAGTTTCAAGTTTAAGGATACATGCACTTAAAGTGTTGTATTGCACGTCTGAAAAGCAAGAGGGTTCTTTAGGAAATGGTGGTGGTTGACTTGAAGAAGCTCCTGGTTGAGTTGAAGATTGTGGAATATCTTCTTGATGAGGTTCAGGTTCATTTTGAGGAGGATTTTGTTCTTGAATTTCAAAGTTTGTCAATTTCATCCTAGTTAGGGCATTGGAGTCAAAAAAATTCAATTGAACGGACAACAAAATTTTCAGATTAGAGATCTACATAGAATTTGTCAAAGATTTTAGTTAGGAATGCACCATAAGGTAGAAATCCTCTTGGAATAGTTAAAAAATTGTCAAAGTAAACTTCAGCTTAATTAACTTGTATATTTCCCATTATAGCATATAAGGCTTTTGCTAAATCTAAGAAAATGAAATGAAAACTTCCAGTTTTTGGAAACAAGTTATAGGCTAGGATACGAGCAATGAACCTAGGAATTGGACGAAGTTTGTTTGAGTTGTTTAATGGTTTGCCATATCCAGGAAGAAATATATGATTTGACAAAAGTTCTGAATCATTCATCCTAACAGACCTAAGAGAAACTCCTTGATAAGGAATATTGAAAATTTTACCAATTGACTTTGTAGTTAAGTCAATCTCTATTCCTTTAACAAGAGTTTTTAGTTTTTCTGAGCCACCAATAGTTCCCACACGTTCTATATTTGTATAGAACAGTTGCACAAGAAACGGATATGTGGGTTTCCTATTTTCAACAGAAAATAACTCAAGCAATCCCATATTTTCAAAATATGAACCAAAATTCCAAGGTATAAAATCATCAAATTTCACAAATCGTCCTGGAAGAACTTCAAAAGTTGATAATTTGTTAAATTCTTCTAATAAATCAGGACTTTTTAAATATATGATGATTTCATCATTGACAGAGGTATGAGTTTGCTTAGCTTTCTTAGATCTAGACATGATTAGATAGATAAATTGCGAAAGATGTAAAGATCAAGTTTAGAACAATACCCCAAACTGTAGAAACCCTAGATTAGTCGACTATAGTATGGATTAGTCGACTACCGAGCTTGACAGATTGACAATTTTGAGAGATTTGAAGAAATTTATGAACAAAATTGAGAAAAGAGAGGAAGCCCTAACCTGGAATCGATGACTCTGAAGAGGAGAATACGGGGTTTCGGTTTTGGGTGTAGTTAGAGGGTAGTTTTTGTTTTTAACTTTATCTTTTAAGAATAAAACATAATGTATGGTTGAGATTTAATAGTAAATTGAGTGTATGGTTAAGATTTGATGTTAAATATATGGTTAGGATTGATGGAGATAAAAAAGAATCGTTGTGATGAATTTTACTTAAGTTTAACGGGTATGGGTATTGGGTTTTTAGTTTGAATCTAAAAAAAAATCCACTAGTCTTAAAAACTGTAACACTGAAAATACAGGTTCAGTAGTCGACTAATAGTGAGAGTAGTCGACTACACTGTACTCGACAGAAAGATTAGTTTTAGTTTTTAATTCAGAGTAGTCGACTAATCTGTATTGTAGTCGACTATACTGTGAACAACAGAAAGTTGTTTTTTAAGATTTTAACATTGAGTAGTCGACTATAAAGGTAAGTAGTCGACTACACTGTAATTTTCAGGAAAAATTATTTGTATTGCTTGTGCATGTAGTCAACTATAAGTCAAATTAGTCGACTAATTATAGTATAAATGTATATTTGTTTATTTTTAAAAATTAATTGAAATCTTCAAATGAACATATACCTAATTCCCTTCTTAATTTAACATAAATTTATTCTTTTAAAGGTTTTGTTAATATATCTGCAATTTGTTTATCTGTAGGTATAAATTCTAATGAAATATCACCTTTAAGCACATGATCACGTAAAAAATGATGTCGAATATCAATGTGTTTTGTACGTGAGTGTTGAATAGGATTTTTAGATAAATTAATTGCACTAGAATTGTCACACATAATAGATGATATGGGACAATTTATGCCATAATCAGTTAAAGTTTGTTTCATCCATAATATTTGTGCACATGCAAGACTTGCAGCAATATATTCAGCTTCAGTTGTTGATAATGACACTGAATTTTTCTTTTTACTAAACCAAGATACAAGTGAATGTCTTAAGAAATGACATGTTCCACTTGTACTTTTTCTATCAGATTTACATCCGGCAAAATCAGCATCACTATATGATATTAAATCAAAAGAACTATGTTTAGGATAAAATAAACCACAATTTGTAGTATCTTTAATATATCTAAAAATTCTTTTTACTGCTTTAAGATGAGATTCTTTAGGATTAGATTGAAATCTTGCACATAAACATACACTAAACATTATATCAGGTCTACTTGCAGTAATGTAAAGAAGTGATCCAATCATACCTCGATAGAGCTTTTGATCAACATTCTTACCATTTTCATCTTTGTCAAGTGATGTAGTAGTGCTCATTGGTGTTGGTTTGCTTGATGAATTTTCCAATCCAAATCGTTTGAGTAAATATTTTGCATACTTACTTTGATTGATGAATATTCATTCTTTCAATTGTTTAATTTGTAGTCCAAGAAAGAAATTTAGTTCACCCATGTGGCTCATTTCAAATTCATCATGCATAGTCTTAGCAAATTCATGACAAAGATTGTTGTTAGTAGAACCAAAAATAATATCATCTACATAAATTTGAATTAGTAACATATCTTTGTTTATTTTCTTAATAAATAATGTTGAATCAACTTTTCCAATTTCAAAACCTGAAGTTAAAAGAAACTTTTTTAATCTATCATACCAAGCACGAGGTGCTTGTTTAAGAGCATATAATGCTTTCTTAAGTTTAAAAACATGATTTGGAAAACTTTCATGTTCAAAACCTGGAGGTTGTTCTACAAAAACTTCATCACTTTTAACATCCATTTAAAATAATTTAAAATTCATAAAACATGCAAATGCAAGTAAAATCCTAATTGATTCTAATCGTGCAACAGGTGCATAAGTTTTATCATAATCAATTCCTTCTTCTTGATTATAACCTTGAGCAACTAATCTAGCTTTGTTTCTAACAACTTGACAAAATTCATCTAATTTATTTCTAAAAATCCATTTTGTTCCAATAATAGATTTATTTTGAGGTCTAGGTATAAGATCCCAAACATTGTTTTTAGTAAATTGATTAAGTTCATCTTGCATAGCAATTATCCATGAATCATCAAGAAGTGCTTCTTTTATATTTTTAGGTTCAATAGTTGAAATAAAAGCATTATGAGTAATCAAATTAAAATGAGATCTTGTAGTTACTTTATCTGAAATATTTCCAATAATTAAATCATGTGGATGATTTCTAACCTCTACAAAATCTTTAGGTAAATAATTTTGTATTTTATCATCTTTTGTAATATCTATCATTGGAGTATCATGAATAGTATCAATTATATCATCATCATTATTTAATATAATACGTGTTTTTGAAAAAAATTCATCAAAAGAAACATGTAAGGATTCTTCAATAACTAGTATTTTTTGTTATATATTATGTATGCTTTACTATGATTAGAATATCCAACAAAAATTCTTTCATCAGATTTAGAATCAAATTTATCTAAATTATCTTTTGTGTTTAAGATAAAACATTTACAACCAAAAACTTTAAAGTAAGATACTTTAGGAATTTTGTTATAAAATAATTCATAAGAGGTTTTCCTTAAAATAGGTCTTAATAAAACTCTATTTAAAACATAACAAGCTGTTGATACAGCTTCTGCCAAAAAATATTTAGGTAAATTACTATCACATAACATGGTTCTAGCACATTCTTATAAAGTTCTATTTTTCGTTTCTACAACTCCGTTTTGTGGAGCAGCACGAGGAAAAGAAAAAGTATGTGATATACCATGTTTGTCACAATAATTTGCAAATAATTCATTTTTAAATTTACCTCCATGATCACTACGAATAGAGATAATAGAGGTAGATTTTTAATTTTGAATTCTTTTGCAAAATATTGAAAATTCATTAAAAGCATCATTTTTATTTTTAAGAAAAATTACTCATGTAAATCTAGAAAAATCATCAACAAGAACAAATGCATATCTACTTCTATTTAAAGATGCAACTCTTGATGGACCAAAAAGATCTATATGAATTAATTCTAATGGTCTATTTATAGATATTACATTTTTAGATTTAAAAGAAGATTTGTGCATTTTTCCTTGTTGACATGCATCACAAAAATTATTTTTAAAAGACATCTTAGGTAAACTATTTACTAAATCATTTTTAGAAATCTTAGACATATGTTTAAAATTAACATGTCCAAAATGTTTATGCCATAAAATAGAATCATTAGATGATGCAATAAGACAATGTTCATTTGAAATATTATTCATAGATAACACATAAATGTTATTCTTTCTATAACCTTTAAAAATAATAGTTTTTAAATCAATATCATAAATTAAGCATGATTCTTTTTCAAAAACAATTTTAAAACCTTTATCACAAAGTTGACTAATACTTAGTAAATTATGTTTAAGACCATCAACTAATAGAACATTATCAATGATAGGTTTGTTTGGATTACCGACAGATCCAATACCGATGACTTTTCCTTTGTTGTTATCTCCAAAAGTAACGGTACCACTATCCTTGTTTTGAAAAGATGACAACAATTGTATGTTTCTAGTGATATGTTTGGAGCAACCACTATCCGAAATCGACCTATCTTTTTTTGGTACCTGAAATAATAAACATTTATATTTTGGTACCCATACTATGTTGGGTCCTTTAAATTAGCCTTTAGGAAATCAAACCCATGAAGAGTTTGATTTGCCTAAATAGTTAGATGATAAACAAATATTTTTAATAAAATCAGAAATATAAAAATTCTTATGTAAAGAAGATAATTATTTTGGAACCCAAATAGAAAATAATTTTGATTTCTTTTTACACATATTTTCAATTCTATAATCATACAAGTCATGAGTAGGTTTTACAAAAAATGTTTTCTTTGATTTATTTTTATTAAATTGAAAACCTAATCCTTTTGTCTTTTGTGATTCTCTTTGAAAAGAAAGAATATTATTGAGATTTTCTTTACCTTTATTAAATTTGCTTACATTTAGACATATATCTTTATATCTTGATTTAAAAGAAGAAATATCTTTTTTCTAAATTGTTAATACGAATATTTAAATCATTACATTCTGATTTTAAATATTTATTTTCATTAGATAAGCATTCATTTTCTTTAAGTAAAGAAAAATTTTCTTCTTTCAAATCAATTATTTGAGAATTAGAAAAAGTAGAGGAATTTAAATCAGAAATTTCTTCAAGTAATCTTTTATTTTCACCTTTAAGAAAATTATGTGAAGTTTTTAATCTCACAAAAGTTTCATATAATTCATTAAAAGCATCTAAAAGTTCTTCATTTTCACTTACTTCTTCATGTACCATGAAACACATGTGAGCACTTTCTTTTTCTTCAATTTCTTCATCTGAGAATGACTCATCACTATCATCCCAAGTGACTTCCATTGCTTTCCTTTTCTTGTTATTTTCAATGTTATTGAAGTTGTTGAAATAACTTGTTATTGCTTATTCTTCAACATTGGACAATCTTTCTTCATATGCCCTGGTTTATTACACTTAAAACAAACAGAATTATTTGAATTTGAACTTTTAGATTTAAAATTACCTCGTTTTATAAATTTCCAAAATTTTCGTGCAAACATGCCCATTTCTTCATCATCATCATCTGAATCTTCTTTATCAGAAGTGGTATTGAATGCAAGAACTTTCTTGTTCTTTGATTCTTCATCATTCTTTCTATCTTCAAGTTGAACTTCATATGCCATAAGATTGCCAATAAGATTTTCAATCGTAAGAGTTGACAAATCATTGGCTTCTTCAATTACAGTAACTTTTTTTTCCCATTGTGGAGTAAGTGAACGAAGTATCTTTCTTACCATCTCCACTTGAGTATATGTTTTTCCAAGACCAATGAGAGAATTTGTAATGTCGGTGAATCTTGTACTCCAATAGTCTCATTTTCCTTCATCTTGAATAATTCAAATCTGTGCACAAGAACAGAAATTTTAGATTCTTTAACTTTATTTGTACCTTCACGAGTTACCTCGAGTGTGTGCCAAATATCATATGCGAATGTGGTCGTTGACACCCTATTGAACTCATTCTTGTCAAGTGTACAAAATAAGGCATTCATTGTTTTAGAATCCAAATTTGCATTGTTCCTTTGAGATGTAGTACATTCCGCGAAAGGAGTTGTTGGTTTCTCATATTTTGTTTCCACGACGTTCCAAAGTTCATAGCCAATTGATTGAAGGTAAATCTTCATTCGACACTTCCAATAGTTGTAGTTCAATCTATCGAACATTGGAGGACGATTTGTAGAGTGACATTCTTTGAATTGTGATGTATTTGGAGATGCCATCTTTCACCTTGCTCTGATACCAAATGAAGGATCTGAAATAGATACACTTGAACATTAGAGGGGGGTGAATAGTGTTCTTTTAAAAGTTATGCAAAGTATTTATAAATTGCAATGAAAAATAGCAATCTCAGAAAATCACAATCACAAACACAGGGCTTTTATACTGGTTCCACCAATCCGGTGTACATCTAGTCCCAAAGCAAATCCCGCTTAAGAGTTTCCACTATGATTTTGAATAAACTTACAAAATCAAACACAAACCTAACCAATTTGCAAGTCCCTGCAAATTACAATACCAATTGACAAACACCTTGTCAATTTGAACACCAATCTCTACACCAAGAGATCAACCCTCTCAAACCCGAGAGAAATCCTTTTGAAGTAAGAACACAATTGATCCTATAAGCCTTGAATGTGTAATGAAGTGCAGTAGTGGCTTAGGATTCTTTTAACCTCTGTAAATTGCCTAATTGATAAGTATTTGATGAATGATTAAAGGCAATTTCAGAAACTCTTCTTTTTCTCAAAAATCTGAATGTTTTTCACTTGAAAAATTGCACAAAAGTCAAGCTTATGGGTATGTATGCCTCTGTAATTTTTCTGAACAAATAACCTATTTATAGCTCTTGAAAAGATAAGATTTTAAACTTTAAAAATATTTAAAAACGGCTATAAACAGTCACATATTCAAACTTTGAAAACTGGAAAAACTGTATCTGTAGTCGACTACACTGAGTTCAAACAGACTCTATGTTTTCGGAAAATTTTCTCAGTAGTCGACTATAATGCTCATTAGTCGACTACACTGTATTTTGACAGAAACTGATAAGTTGAATTTTGAGTTCAGTAGTCGACTATAATGTTAATTGGTCGACTATACTGTAAAATATCAGAAATTTATGTTTCTGTCAAACATCTGAGTAGTCGACTATAATCACTATTAGTCGACTATACTGTAAATTGACAAAAACATGTATTTGAGTTTTATACATGAGTAGTCGACTACTATTCTAATTAGTCGACTACTAAGAGTAAAAATTCTGCTTTAAAGAGTTTTTATAATCAAGTTTTAACTATAATTCTAATGGTTAACATAGGGGATTTCTATAGTTAACCAACACACTAAGCCTGTGTTAGTGTGTTCTAAAATAGTGTGTGTGTGTGTGTGTGTGTGTGTGTATGTGTGTGATCAAGGCTTGTACAATAATTCTAAGTAAAGAAAATATAAAATATATTATCTCATTTGATCTTCATTTTCTTCACTTCAAAATACCTTGAAATCAACTTGCACTTTTCACATATTTTGATTTGAAATCTGCATATAAAAGTTAGTACACACACATTGTATAAATTGTTATCATCAAAACATTATCATGGAGATATGATATTTAACAGTTATAACAGGCCAAACGCGAACGACCCTCGCGTTCTTAAGGTTCAACCAACACCGACCCCCGCGTCATAATTTCGGAAATGCAGGCGACCCCCGTGTTTCTAAGCTACAACAAACCAAACACGAGCGACCCTCGTGTTCATTGATGTTCAACCAATACCCAACCTCGCGTTTCAATTCTAAGAGGTGACGTTGGGTTCTGAACGCTAGATTCGGCGTTTGACTCGTTCAAATACAAGTCGAACGGTTTCAGAACTGTTTCCTCACGATCTGAGGAAATCACGCCCACTTAGGAGCGGATTTAGAGGGCAGTTATAACCTCTTATCCACCTATAAAAACTCAACAAACTCAACTGAGTTGGGGGCTGGCTTTTTGGAACGAAAGGGTTAGCTAAGGGCTTCTTCAGCATCTAAACTGCACAGGTTTGGAGGCAATTCAGATCTCAACCACACAGAGAGGCAAGAGAGACGAAATCCTTGGAGATAGGATTTTTGAATCAACTTCAGGAGATCAAATCTAGAAGGATTCTTCAACAACAGAATATATGCTTGGTCATTAACCGAATCTTCAGTTCTAACAACTCTATTCACAGAGTTCTAACTCGTTCAGAGTTCTTAAACTCGTTAGAGAGTTACATATAAAACTTTCCACAGAAGTTCATCGTTCCCACAAGATAAGAGACGGTCGGATAGTCAACGGAGAGCAAATTCGACGCGAACAATCGAAGGAGACACTCCATCGCTACCTTGAAGAACCCAGTTTTAAACAAAAGAGAGAACCAAATTCGTTTTCTTCTCTTTTGTAACCAAGTTATAATCGGAATCAAAGAAATACAAGTCAATTTTCTTTTATTCTCTTCATTGCAATTTTCCAACATACAATCATAGTGGAAACTCTCAAGCGGGATTTACTTTTGATTTTGTAAGGTTTCAAAATCATAGTGGAAACTCTCAACCGGGGAGGTAGAACCAGTATACATGCTTGTGTTTGTGATGTTCATTTTCTAAGATTGCCATTCTTTCTTTGCAATTTATAATCTACTATGCAAACTTACCCTCTAGTGTTTAAATGTAAAGCTTCCGCAGATTTTTATAAGAGCGTACTCTATTCTTAAGGGTCACGATCCTATACTTGGTATACATAAGTAAAATCAGACCCTACAATTGGTATCAGAGCAAGGTGAAAGATGACATCAACAAATATATTACAATTCAAAGAAGGACATTCTACAAATCATTCACAAATGTTTGATGGACTAAATTACAACTATTGGAAGTGTCGGATGAAAATCTATCTCCAATCAATTGGCTACGAACTTTGGAACATTGTGGAAACAAAAATATTAGAAGCCAACCACTCCTTTCACGGAATGGACTACATCTCAAAGGAACAATGCAAACTTGGATTCTAAAGCAATGAATGCCTTATTTTGTGCTCTTGACAAGAATAAGTTCAATAGGGTATCAACAGCCATATCCGCATATGATATTTGGCACACACTCGAGGTAACTTATGAAGGTATACGTAATGTTAAAGATACTAACAATAATTTCATTTATTATGGTTGCAATAAACCATGACATATGAAGAATGATTGTCCCCTTCTAAAATCAAAGTCAAAGTCTACAAAATTCAACAAGAAAATGAAGGCTTTGGTGGCTACATGGGATGATAGTGACGATTTGTCTTCGGATGAAGAAATTAAAGAAAAGAAAAGCGCTCATATGTGTTTTATAGCACAAGATGAAGTAAGTGACAATGAAGAGCATTTAGATACTTTCAATGAATTATATAAAATATTTTTGAGATTAAAGGCTTCACATAATTTTCTTAAAGGTGAAAATAAAAGATTACTTGAAGAAATTTCTGATTTTAATTCTTCTACTATTTCTAATTCTCAAGTAATTGAATTGAAAAAGGAAAATAAATCATTGCTTAAAGAAAATCAGATTTTGACTAATGAGAATGCTTATCTAAAATCAGAATGCAATGATTTAAAAATTCGCATTAATGTTTTAGATAAAAATATTTTTTCTATTAAATTAAAACATGATGATATATGTTTGAATGTTAGTAAATTCAATAAAAGTAAAGAGAATTTGAATAATTTTCTCTCATTTCAAAAATCTTCAAACAATCATTTTGGCATTGGATTTGTTTCAAAGTATTTTACAAAGGATGATTATGTTTTGAAGAATAGTAATAAGAATATTCATGCTAAACAAAATAAGTATATATGGATTCCTAAGAATTTGAATATTCATGATATGAATGATTATATTTCATCTTATAAGTATGAAGTTTGCAATTCAAATAATTACACTTATGTTAATAAATGAAAACCAAATTCCAAGTGGATTCGGATTACTAAGGGCTAATCCTAATGATATAATATAAAAGGGTCCCAAAGTGCTTAATATTTTTATTAAGGGACCCGGGAAAAGAAAATAACTAGAATTGTGTTTATTTCTTTTTTCTAATGACAAAGGGGGAGTTATATAAAAAATTTAAATTTTTTACTAATTCTTTGATGTAGGGGAAGTAAAATATTTTATTTAATGATTTTATGCAGGGGGATTAAAATTTTTATATCTTAATAACATATATTTATCATCAACAAAAAGGGGGAGAATGTTAGGAATCTTAACCCCAAGATTAGTTTATTTTGATGATAATAAATATTATATGTTGTGTATATTATCTGCTAACATTTGTTTTGCAGTATCAAATCTATATCAATAATTATATTTAAGGAGATACTTAAGACATAGATAAGTGCAAGGCAAAATGAAGCAAAGAAGAAGATATACTTTATTGTCAAAATATAATTTTACATTTTCTTTACTTAGAAATTTGTACAAACCTTGATCATTCACACACATAGTATTAGAACACACTAAAACATGCTTAGTGCGTTAGTTAACAATAAAAATCTCCTATGTTAACCATTAGAGTTTATAGATATTGAGTGAGTCTTAAAATATTTTATTTATATCCCTTATCAATTAGAATATGGAAAAACTCAAAAGACCAAACTTGTAAGTATCTTCAATAGCTTTCCAAAAAATCTTAAATCACCTCATTCCGAGGTCGGATGAGAAAATTACATCCAAAATACTAAAAAAAGAATTCCATAATCTATGAGTTTACAGTGTAGTCGACTACTATGCCTTGTAGTCAACTACAAAGCAATTTTCTAACTTCACAAAGTCTGTTTAGACTCAGTGTAGTCGATTACTATGACTTATAGTCGACTACAGATGCAGTTTTTTTAGATTTTAGGTTTTGAATAAGTGACTGTTTATAGCCGTTTTGTGGACGTTAATTGTGTTTAAAATTATGTCATTTCAGAGGCTATAAAATAGGTTTAAACATCAGAAAATAAGAACCAAGTTTTACACTTGTAAGATGCACATATTGTGCAAATTAACTCTCTAAACTTTTAGTTTTTCAATCTATTTTTCCATAAAAGAGAGTTTCCGATATTGCCTTTGTTCCTATCATTCTTAGAGCTTGTTTAGGAAATATTCAGAGAGTTAAAAAGATTGATAAGCCACTGTTATATGTTCACATCCATATAAAGGCTTATAGGATTGGAATTGTACATTGTATCAAAGAAAGGTTCTTTCGGTTTATGAGAGGGGTTGATCTATTGGTCTAGAGGTTGGTTTACAATTGGCATAATCTTGCTAATTAGGTTTACAATTTGCATGGTCTTGTAAATTGGTCAGATTTGCTTTTGATTTTGTAAGGTTTGAAAATCATAGTGGAAACTTTCAAGCGGGATTTGTTTGGGGACTGGATGTACACCGGGAAGGTGGAACCAGTATACATGCTTGTGTTTGTGATGTTCATTTTCTGAGATTGTCATTCTTTTTTTATAATTTATAATCTACTTTGCAAACTCACACTCTAGTGTTTAAGTGTAAAGCTTCCACAGATTTTTATAAGAGCGTACTCTATTATTAAGGGTCACGATCCTATACTTGGTATACATAAGCAAAATCAGACCCTACATAAACCACTTTCTATTTGGGCACATGTGGTAAGAGCAACTTGAATCAAAATCCACTTTCTGGAGATATCCTCGCCACCCGTGATGACATAGCATTTCTTCTCTCTCCCTTCCTCTGAAACATAGCTCGCTTCTTCCTTACCTTCTCTCCTCTCAGTTTTGTTGTTGTTCTTCTTTTCTCCTACTCTCTTATTTGGACAGTCGACCTTGAAATGCCCAACTTCACCTCATTTGAAACACAGTCTTTCCGCAAGAGGTCTTGATTTAGATCTAGACTTTCCTCCCTTGCCATTTCTCCGTTCATTGCTCCTTCCTCTAGCAAACAATCCATGCGTTTGTTCTTTGTTACCATCAGTAGTCATGTCACTAGTTGCAATCTTTTGAAGATCATCCGCTAAAGCACCGTTCTAGTTTTATCCATCGTCAAATTGTCTCCCACAAGCATCGGTATTTGTACTTGGTTCTCATAAAACTTCGACAAAGATAGAAGTAGTACAAGCGCCTGATCCTCGTCTTCAACTGTCATATCTATGTCTTTTAAGTCTGATATGACTCTATCAAACTTGTTGATATATTCTTGGATTGATGAGCCCTCCTCCATCTTACAAGTATACATTTTGGATTTCGAATAGATCTAGTTCTTTGGACTCTTCGGCATGAAGGTACTTTCTAACTTCGACCATATACCCACAACCGTTTCCTCTCCATCTACTAAGAAAGCTACATCCCTTTCAAGGCTAAGGATAATCGACGCCAGTGCTTCCAGATCCAGTTCCTCCCAATTCTCATCAGACATATCTTTATGCTGCTTCTCTTTTCCAGCCAAAGCCTTGTGCAATTTTTACGAAATCAACGAGTTTTTCATCTGCATCATCCAATAGGAAAAATTAATTTTCCTATTCAACTTTTTGATCTCGTACTTTTCAACTTTAACTGCTTTGCTAGTTGGCGTCATCCTCTGCTTGTATTAATAAATCCGCTTCTCTCAGGAAATTACCGAGCACCACCTCAAACCAGAAGCTACACCATTCCCAATCTGAATAACAACTCTGATACTAATTGTTAGGCGCAGAGTTATGCCCTCATGTTGCGGAAGTGATATAACCCGAGAGAAAGTCCTGGCTTTTGTTGTTACAAAAAGCTCAAGTCAACCTCTATATTCCCGTTTTACTAAGGAAACAAGAACAGAAAGTGAAATATCTCAACAAAGTGAGATATACACTCTTCCTCTCATCAGTTTTAGGACTGAATTGTCGATGAAACCTACAAGCAATAGCCAACACCCAGAAAATAATAAAGACATAAGATTTACGTGGTTCGACAAACTTGCTTACGTCCATGAGGAAGGGGATGAGAGATTCCACTATGAAGAAGAATACCAACGACTTGTACAACCCACAAGCTCGTTCCAAAGAAGAAGCTTTGATTTTTACCCAAAAGAAATTGACCTCTCTCTTGTAAAATCTCTCAAAACTCTCTTTTTCTATCCTCAAGATCTCAGATCTAGATCTCTTTAGCCTCCGCTTAAACCCTCCTTCTCTTAACAGCCGACTAACCCTCTGTCAATTAAACCCTTGGAATCGTCAGGGTATTTATATGCAAACAGAAAACCCGAAACCTATCTCGCATGGGCCTGTTCCCTGTTCGCATGGGCCTTGGGCGTGCGAGACACCAAATGGTGTCTCGATGTACATGTGCCTCAGGTGGGCCCAAGACACACCTCAGCCGTTTGTTTTCGGGAAAAGTTGTTGTTTTCATTGTTTTGATATCTGTTACAACTTCAATCGTTACAACAGGATTTGAATGAAAACGAAAGATATTACAACTTTATCGAAAATAAACACGAGATCCCGGTTTGGTGCGGTCTCGCTTGCGTGGGTTGTTGGCCTGTGACGGGGATGCTGATATCCGTGGACCTCCGATTCTTCAAGATCCTTTCCGGTAAAATCCGGCAGAGTTTCGTCTATCCGCGAAGGGATATAGAAACAGAACTTCGTCGATCCGCGTGAGATCTAGAAGTTATAAGTGTATATCTCGGCTAAAATGAGATAATAGCTCTTCTTAGTGGTCACCGCTAATGGGCAGCACTAAGGAAAGAGAGGGGTGAATGAAGGGGACTGATGAAGAACTCCTTACTCCTCGTTTCGGCAGAGCTTCGCTGCTTCAAAAATCAGACTCCACTCTTTACTCCGGCAGGGCTTCGCCGCTTCAGACAAAGGCAATCCTTGGCTAAGATAATTCAGCCTTGAATTGGGAGCCTTAGCCTTCAACTCCAAAGAAATCAGCCCCTCCAAATGAAGGACTAGGCACCTATTTATAGGAAAAGTAGGGGGACCATAGGGTGGCCGAGACACCCCCCTAGGGGTGTCTCGGCCATGGCCGAGACACCCCTTGGGGTGTCTCGGCCTGGCCGAGACACCTGGGGTGTCTTGGCTTTGCCAAGACACCCCTCGGGTGTTTCGACCTGGCCGGGATGCCCCTGGGTGTCTCAGTCTGGTCCGAGGTGTCCGCCGTTGTCCCGCCGTTGTCCCGCCGTTGACTCCTTCGCTGACTTTTCGTCTGAACTTGGATTTAAGTGATTTTGGATGCGTTGGAATCTTGATGACGAGCTCTGTAGGCCCCAATGGTTGGATAATCAGTGGGGTGATCGAGACACGGTAGGCGTTGGTCCAATTGTGGTGGTCGCGGGGTTTTCGGTCCATCCGCATCCCCGTGATTCTGACATTCGTTGGCTCACGTAATCCGTCGGTTTGCTTCAGTCGCTCACCGGCGTCGTTTGAACTCTTGTGAACTGGGTAGCGACGTTCAATCGTCGATCGTTAACACCGAGCTGTGAGTGGGGACCTATCGGCAATTTTCGATGCCTACAGATACCCCCTCCAAAGTGTTTCGGACTCGTTTCTTTTATAGAAGAGACCGGAATACTTTGGATATGATTGGTCCAGCCTTCAGTCGGCCTAAGGGACCCGTGGTTCGCTTCAACTCTTGGCTCCTTCGATCTTCGGTTTATTCGGTGCTTTGTCGAATAACCGAAGCTATTCCGGCGCTGCGTTTATCGCCTGGCCGTCGTCGGATTCTCGAGTCTAAGCTGGTGAATTGAGTTTGGCTCGTGTCATTGAGTTGACTTTTGAACTTGCTATCCCCGTCACATCGTGTTGACTTGGGGGTTTCGGTTGACTTTTTGTTGCAACGCGCTGAATGACGTTGACCTAGGGTTACACGTTGACCGGCGTACGCCCTAGGATTTCGAATCCGCATGGGTTGACTTTTGTCGTCACGTGTTGACTTTCGTCGCTACGTGTTGATTTTTGTCGCAACGCGCTGTCCGGCGTTGACCTAAGGCTACGCGTTGACCGGTGTCCGCCTTAAGGTTTTGGAACCGCTTGGGTTGAGCTTTTGTCGTCACGTGTTGACTTTCGTTGCCACGTGTTGACTTTTGTCGCAACGCGCTGTCCGGCATTGACCTAAGGCTACGCGTTGACCGGCGTCCGCCTTAGGGTTTTGGAACCGCTTGGGTTGAGCTTCGTCGTCACGTGTTGACTTTCATCGTCACGTGTTGACTTTTGACGCAACGCGCTGTCCGGCGTTGACCTAAGGTTTCGCGTTGACCGGCGTCCACCCTAGGGTTTTGAATCCGCATGGGTTGACTTTTGTCGTCACGCGGTGACTTTCGTCGTCGTGTGTTGACTTTTGTCGCACGCGCTGTCCGGCGTTGACCTGAGGTTACGCGTTGACCGGCGTACGCCCTAGGATTTCGAATCTGCATGGGTTGACTTTTGTCGTCACGTGTTGACTTTCGTCGCTACGTGTTGACTTTTGTCGCAACGCGCTGTCCGGCGTTGACCTGAGGTTACGCGTTGACCGGTGTTCACCCCGGGGTTCCGAACCGTCGAAAGTTGATTTGCGTAATTTACATTTTCAACCGTCGGTGAAGAGAATTAATTTTTGTGTGGAAACATCAGGGGCACCGAAAAGTCATCCGGGGGGCAAAAGGCCGTCCAGGGGAACAAAACATCGCGCAGGGGGTCGAAACCCGGGCGAAGCACCCCGGGGTGCCTCGGCATTGCCGAGACACTCGTGGGGTGTCTTGCTTTGTTATGGTCCCCCCCTCCCCTTTGATGTTTTGTCTTGTTGTACACTTGTACATGGTCCCCCCTCCTTTATTTTGAATTTCAAGAGAGAAACCTCCCCCCCCCCAAAACCGAATTCTCCCCCCATTTTCGGTTTTCTTCATCTTCTTCCTCAAGAGTTCTTTCCTCCATTAAAGAACCTATCAATCCCTCAAGAGATTTGGATTTTTGGCGGGTACCCATTTGCCGAAATCTTCTCCTCTTCCAAACGAGGGTCTTGGCCCCCATTTCCGAGTTCGAAGAAAAAAACTCTTTGATTTGGTAAGTTCCTCTTCCTAATCTCCTCATTTTTTGATAAAGATTGCATCTTTATATTTGGTAGACAATGGATTGTGTATGAACCTTGTTTCGGGGGGGGGGGGGGGGGTGTCTTATTCAAGGCCCAAAATTATAGGGGCTTATTTGCAAAATTCATGGGACTGAAATTTTGGGGGCTTTTATGCAAACATGAACTAAAATTTGGGAGGCTTGGGTTCATGTTTGTTTCCTCAAGAAATGGGGGTGCTTTGTGCAAGAGGATTAAAGAACTGTTTGAGGGGGTTATTTGCAAAACAGCCCACTAAAAATTTTTAGGGGTTTATTTGCAAAAAGGCCACGAATTTGGGGCTGAAATACACAAAGTTTAAACCCCGAACCCCTGATCGAATTTTTGGTAAAAACATGTGGATGCAAAACCAAAAGTTCGTGGAGGGACTTTTATGTAAAATTGACCAAATTCTACAAAAGGGCTTATTTGCAAAATTTGATCAAAATTATAGGGTACCGGGATGTTAGATGATTAAGTATAATGACCATGACCCGAGTCACACGTGTCCTTGACCTGAATTTGGCCTTGAGCACGGGGGGTATTTCGGGTATTTCACCAAAATTTACCGCGAAACGACGATTATCGTTTCGCGTGCACGAAATTCGTAGGTTTAATTAGACTTTAACTACAAAATCCTATTTGTTTATAGGATTTCAAGTCCAAGTGCTTAATTTCCCCTTTTCAATACTTCGTGTATGCCTATTGTACCTGATGTACTGCTCTTCATTGCAGATTCGCGATGTCTCCCCGCCGGTCTCGACCTTCCGGGAGTCACCCTTGCTCGCAGCATGGCGTGGAGGAGGCTCCTACGACATCATCTCTAGTGACCTCCTTCTACGGGGGTAAGAATCTTATATTTTTTTGTATCCCGGATTGACCTCTCGCGGGTCATGACGGAAGAACCGATACCCCTCCCGCGGGGGTTAAGGTTTCAGACTTGTTTTGCTTAGCCAATTCAAGTCCTCGGGTATATTGGGGCGATCTCGTGTTGCCTTACACCTTATAGGTCGGTATATGTTATCACGTGATTTATGTGATTGTATACCGTCCTCCCGGTGTAGGGCACTCGAAATCGTCTTTGCCAATTATCCCGTGAACAATCTCATTTTGCCTTTATGAGATAGATATTCTGACCCTTTCGCTTTATTGCAGTCGATTTTCCCGGTGGTAGCTTTCCTGCTCATGCGAACACCGGTTGCAGCCGTGAGGTCTTCTCTTCGGCTTCTGCTAGGCAGGCGGTTGATCCGTTCCCACAGTTTGACAAGGATCGTTCAGACGAATCTTGTCGCCTGATACGGGATGGGGGGCGTCACTGTTTACGCCAGCTCATCACCGACGCTCCTTTTACCGCGGATGCTACGTCCACCCAGGCTTTGAAGAAGCCGGATTTCTTGTTCGGGGATCATGTGGAGGATCCCGACATATTGACTCTCACAGAGGAGCATTGGCTAACCCTTGAGGAGAGTGCCCTTCTATATATTCCTTCCGTCCCTCGCCATTGTTCTTTTACTCATCTGGAGGGACAGGGTGTGGAGAGACGGATGTCTTGGAAACTCACTGATGACGCTGTGCGGGTTCAGTGTGGGTACGTTTCTCATGGAAAGACCCCTGGTTCCGGCGGATATCATCCTGTTCATGGCCTACGACCCGGGATCATAGGCCTTGACGCCGCACCCCCAGACGAGATGTTTACAGTTGCTTCTACAGTGAGGAACCGCTTGGCTCTCCTTGGGAGAAGGATACCTCACCCGGAGTACCGGTGCTATGGTTGGGCTTCTTCATTACCCAAGGGATGGTGGCCCCGTATGACCGGCTACGTCTTGGGCCGTTAGGAGAAGATTCTGAAGAGTAGTGGCCTGTACGTGCCTATACGGGCTACTATGTATGGACTCCCCGTCAGCTGCCGCCATTTCTTGGCATTGTTGGAGACGTACATGTTTGATAGTAACACCTTCCTGACCGGTGACGGAGAGTTGGGGTTAGCTCTTCATGAGATGCATCAGGTTTCCGGTCTTCCGATGGGAGATTACCCTTACCAGGAGTATTTCCCTTTGAACCAGCAGTTGTGGCGGTTGAAGCAGGATGATCCCGATATGTATGACACTCTCTGGGACCTCACCTGTCACTATTATACTTCATTGACCCTGATTTCCCCCCCGGCGAAGACAAAGAGGAAGATTAGCTTGAAGCAGTTTGCCACTTATCTGTTCCAGAACTTGGAGGGTAGTTCCAGCGACCCTGTTCGCGAGCTAGATATTTTGACCATCACTGCCGTTAACGAGTTGGTGGAGAAGAGCGGGGCCCAATCCTATACCATTACCAGCGCTGAGGGAGCTTTCCCCGCGGGGACCAAGTTTCGCTTGTTCCTCCGCCGTGCGCAGAAGTCCATCGATTCTCGGTCTCTGTTGGCAGGTTATCTTGCTCTCTGGTTGAAGAAGTGCGTTGTTCCTCACCAGTCTTCGGATGCCTTACCTCTTGAGGTGCTTTTTCCCGCGGTTCAGTTGGCTTATGGGAGAGAGCTTTCTTTGCTCCCGGCGATGGTTGCCAGCATCCATTGCGGGCTTAGGAGTGTGGTCCGTAGCTTTACTCAGGTGGGTCCTGAGATATCTACCGAGCTTATCTGTCCTAAGGTCGAGCTCCCCTACGCATATCTGATGGCGTGGTTCGTTCTTCACCGTCCTGGCCTGATGTCGGCGCCTAGTGCTGTTGATGTTCCCGTCCCATATCTGCAGCTATTGGAGAAGAGCAGATGGCTCGGGAAGAAATTCGAGGACGTTCAGCAGGAGCTTCAAGTCCGCAAGGGCTGGGAGTTCTTCAAGTGCTTCCCTCAGTTTTCGGGTCGCTATGGCGACGTTTTGACTAATGAGGAGAAACCCAGGAGTAACCGCACTATTCTCGACATCGGTTGTTTTCGTTGGTTGATTAACATCCGTGTCGGATATCTTGTCTTCCGGGTGAAGAACCGATGCCATATAGAGCCTTACCTCCCTTGCCGTTTTGCTCGTCAATTCGGCTACGACCAGCTATATATCGGGAACCCTAGCCGCGGTTTGAGGGTTAAGGGAGGACTTGTTGACGGCGTGCGAGCGTGGTTGTGGACCATGGCGGGCTGCACCGGGGCCCGCTTTGCTCTTCCCTCTTATAGGCGTAAGCCGATGATCACTTTTCTCAGCTGCAAGTGGCTCCTCTCTGCTTATGAATTCATAGGCGTGAAGAGCCTTTCAGAGTTAGAGTCCGATCACTCAATGCAGGCCGCCATGATGGCTGCTCGTAAAGCTGAGATTGCTCGGAAACAGAGGAAGAGGCATGGTAAATTCTCTCTCTCTAGCAGAGATGACGCAGGGTCTCTCCCCATGGATGATGAGGTTGAGACTCCTGAGGGGGAGTTTGTGGATATAGACACCGACCAAGGAGAACTCGGTGCAGGTTTGTCATACCCTTTGACTTCCTTTCTTGAATCCATCTGGTATTTATGGACGTTATCATTTCAGGTAGAACCACTGGCGATCATGAGCCACTTGCTTCTCATTCCGCGAGCTCAGGGCTTGGAGACCGAGCTGCTACGAGTAGTAAGCCTGTGCATGATCAACCTGTGGGTTCCAGGAGAGCTGGTACTTCGAAGAGGAAGAAGACCGCTCACAAACCACCTGTCAGCCAGCGTCCTTGTAGAGCGGACTCAAGCGACATTGCCAGTGGTGAGGAAGGTAATCTCTTTTGAATACCTTTTTGTTGCTTTGAGGTGATTTACCTTTGGGGATTCATGAACATGTTTTGTTCCTCAGGGGTCTTTGAAGAAGGTGAGCTTCCTCCGGATCCGGTATTTCCCGAATCCGACCACATGGATTGCTTCATGCGAGAAATGTGCGACGCTCTTCATGATGGCTCGCTGGGCATTGACCTGAACATTGATCTTGAGCCGGCAAGCAGCATCGAGCCCACCATCCCATATTCAGGTACGTCTCCATTCGAAGATATCCTCCTTAGTAATTTTGCGCTTTGCTTTCTCTCTTGTGCATCTTTCTAATACTTTGGTTGTTTTGCAGATGTTGCTAGAGAAGAGCTAGCCGAGGATGGAGTCTTTCCGGATGTAGGTTTCGAGGAACGGGGGCATGCTCCTGTACCCGGCTTCTCGAAACCCGATGCTGGATTATTGGCCGACATGTTGGCCGAACAGACTTCGGAAAGACCTATGCGATCACTCTTCGGGAGTGATTCATTCACAGGTATATCTCCGATCCTATTTTCCTTTATTTGCCTAAATTTCCATTTTGGCTAATAAAGAAGCGCAACTATCGGACCAGGCGATGTGCCTGATGCTACTACAGCTGCGGGCGTTTTCCCACCTCCACCGAGTAGTACGACTGGTTTGCCCACGAGGGTTGATACACCCCCCATGACCACTCCTGTCGTTACTTCGGGTTCTGTCGGATCTCAGCCCGAGGGGACTTCTGCCGGCATAGGTATACCTCGAACTTCCCCTTCGGGTTTTCTGATTATTTTTTGATAGTCCCTTAGCTTCCTGTATTGTTGCTTGCAGGACCTCGATCCTCTCTTTATGAGCATGTCCACGCTCTTCTGGTCGATACCGATCCAGGCAGAGACGTTTTTCGCATGGACCTTGGCCTCTTCACCACTTTTTATAACGGCATGATCGAGAGGCTTCATCACAGGGGATGCTGTTTTGATCAATTCAGGCGTTCCTTCTCTCGCCACATGATGATGATGAGGGAGGAAGGACACCCGGAGTTGGCCGATTCTTTCACTGCTGAATTCGCTATCCTGGAGTCAGAGATCTTAGAGCTGAGGGAGTTGAAGGCTGGTGGAGCTTCCTCTTTTGCATCTTCTCAGGTGGAGGATAGGTTGACGCAGTGGCGTGAGCTGAAATCTTCCGTTGGCAGCGAGCTTCGATCACGCGAGCACACTGTTGCACAGCTGATGGCCACTCTGGCGAGGAAGGACACCAGTAGAGCCGAGTTAGTCAGCTCCCTAGATTCCACTCGTGCAGAGATAGCTAGACTGAAGGAGGCCTTGGAACGTGCCGAAGAGTCTGCCGCTCTTACTACTGAGGACCTGGTTGGGTTGGAGCGTTCTCGTGAATGGACGCTCGACAGGCTAGGATCAGCACAGGAGGGGTTGATGAAGCTGCAACGTGAAGCCGCGGAGGTTCTCAACAGTTCCGAAGATTCTGTCCGAGCTAACCTGCAGGCAGAGTTCGAGCAGGACTATATGGACAGGCTCTCCGGTTTTGAGTCTCATATTCTTAGCCGTCGGTTGCCTTCGGGTTGACGGACTTGTTGTTGTATGCTTTTGGCTTGATCTTTTATTAAAGACTCTGTACTTGCTTCTTTTCACAGGATGTTTTGGTACACCCCCAGCCCTTAATGTTATGACTTTGAATTCGTAGATTCCGTCATTTTATATGGAAGAAGGGCACCTTGCACCGCGTGTTAGGCGATGACTTATCCCTTCTTAGGCTTCGGGATAAAATTCCCCAGGTTTAAAACCTGGTAACTTTTTTTGGTCGGGAAAAGATTTTAAACCAGCTACACGTGTTAGGTATAGACTTATCCCTCCTTAGGCTTCGGGATAAAATTCCCCAGGTTCAGACCCTGGTACCTTTTTCAAACGGCGAAAGATTTTAAACCGGCAACGCGTGTTAGGCGTTGACTCATCCCTACTTAGGATTCAGGATAAAATTCCCCGTGCGTGTGAAGCCCGGATTATGGTGTTATTAATAACAACCTGCCACAATGTGGAATATGTGGGCTTTTGTCCCTTTTACGGTTACGGACTAACCGGCAATGCGTGTTAGGAACTGACTTTGGGATTTTTGGCAAACCCCCAGCCTTCAACGGGTTTGACTTGCCTTTACCGATTACCGTTTGAATCGCGCTAGCATGCGAATTATCTAAATCCGTTCCGCATGTAACGTTGTGCTAAGAAAATTGCTTCTCTTAGACTTAGTGCTATGATGTTGAATACATAGGCTTCGTCTTTCTCACGGGAAAGACTACCCGGCAACGCCGGTTAAGCGTTGACTTCATCCCTGTCTTTTCTAAAAGCGAAGATAGGGGAAGAGTCACTATGATTTTGAATACATAGGCTTCGTCTTTCTCACGGGAACGACTACCCGGCAACACCGGTTAAGTGTTGACTTCATCCCTGTCTTTTCTGAAAGCAAAGACAGAGGAAAAGTTGCTATGATTTTGAATACATAGGCTTCGTCTTTCTCACGGGAAAGACTACCCGGCAACACGTGTTAGGCGTTGACTTCATCCCTGTCTTTTCTGAAAGCAAAGATAGGGGAAGAGTCGCTATGATTTTGAATACATAGGCTACGTCTTTCTCATGGGAAAGACTACCCGGCAACACGTGTTAGGTGTTGACTTCATCCCTGCCTTTTCTGAAAGCAAAGATAGGGGAAGAGTTGCTATGATTTTGAATACATAGGCTTCGTCTTTCTCACGGGAAAGACTACCCGGCAACACGTGTTAGGCGTTGACTTTATCCCTGTCTTTTCTGAAAGCAAAGCCAGGGGAAAGGGGGAGAGGAAGAATTTTTTATTCTATCTCCCGGTGCTGAAGAGGAAGAATTTTATATTCTATCTGCAGCTGGAAAAGGTTCCAACGACCATTCCTTCAGTCGGTTTGGTCATTTGGACCTGAAGAGGAAGAATTTTATATTCTATCTTCAGGAGAAAAGGAGACTCGGGGTGGGATCTCCACCCCCAGAATCCGAAGGATGAAACTAGAAGTGGGATCTCCACTCTGAGAATCGGAGAGTTCAAACGACCGTGCCTTCAGTCGGCTTGGACCTTTGAACCTGAAGAGGAAGAATTTTATATTCTATCTTCAACAGGAAGGGAAGCTCGAGGTGGGATCCCCACCCCCAGAATTGAAAAGATTCAAACGACCGTGCCTTCAGTCGGCTTG
This sequence comes from Asparagus kiusianus, assembly GCA_022839385.1. NCBI lineage: Eukaryota > Viridiplantae > Streptophyta > Magnoliopsida > Asparagales > Asparagaceae > Asparagus > Asparagus kiusianus. The sequence goes on from BQKN01064724.1 coordinate 123,343, forward strand.
GACCTTTGAACCTGAAGAGGAAGAATTTTATATTCTATCTTCAACAGGAAGGGAAACTCGAGGTGGGATCTCCACCCCCAGAATCGAAAAGATTCAAACGACCGTACCTTCAGTCGGTTTGGTCATTTGGATCCGAAGAAGCTCGATTTCTACCCTAACTTTCATAGGTTTGGTGGAAAAAGGAGCAGAAGCAATTTTTCGTTTATCGAAAAGTGATGGAACAACCCTAACTTTTATAGGATTGGTTGTCCTGATTGAAAGTAGACCTCTCGTTCATGGGAGGAATCGAAAAGGGATTTTGGTTGTGGTCCTAACTGTAGTAAGGTTTGACCAAGTGGGGATCATGTGGTGAAGACTATGAATCGTCGAACACCAATGAAAGTTTTGTGAGGGAAGATTAATCCATTGGATGATTAGACCTCATCTCAGCAGGAGAATTAGAGTCTGATAAACAAGAACATTCGGAGCTCGAATGTGGATTTCTTGTTTATCTCTCTTACGGCGACCGGGTTATCCCTAAGAATATCCCAATGGGGTATTCTTCCGGGAACTTCCCAGTACGTCGATTTTCTGAAGATACTAAGGATAGTATCTTTTCAGGAATTTGCCATTTATTAGCATCATAAGCCGGTCACCATCTTTAGTGACTAAGCGATATGCGTCGTTCGAGTAAACTGTTTCTACTACGAACGGTCCTTCCCATTTGGGTTCAAATTTGCCTTTCTTCTTGGAGTTAAGGATCATAGGACGTTTTTCAGTTAAGACAAAATCCCCTTCCTTGAAACTCCTCTGTCGAACCTTTTTTGTCGAAGGCTCGAGAAATCCTGGCTTGGTAAAACTCGATGTGCTGTTGAGCTTCCAGGCGCTTTTCATCGAGCATCTCGAGTTCTTCGAGGCGCTTCTGATGTTGTTCTTCGGTCGTCATCTGGGTTGCAAGAGCGATCCGAAGAGATGGAATTTGAACTTCCAGAGGGAGGACGGCTTCACATCCGTACACCAATGAGTACGGGGTTGCGCCGGTTGGTGTACGCACCGTAGTACGATAGGCCCATAGAGCCGCACCGAGCTTATCATCCTAATCCCGCTTGTTATTCTTCACAAGCTTTGACAAGAGCTTTATGATGGTCTTGTTGAAGGCTTCAGCCAATCCATTTGCTGTGGGATTGTAAGCCGTTGACGAGATGTCCTGAATTTTGAACTTTTCGCAGAACCTTATGAAGGCATTGCTGACAAATTGAGGACCGTTGTCATGTATGATTCGTCTTGGGACACCATGCCTGTAGATGATATGGTGCTTGAGGAATGCAATGACGTTGCTCGTTTTGACTTCTCTGAGTGGAACCGCTTCAGCCCATTTGGAGAAGTAGTCGGTGATCGCCAGGATGAACCGATCGCCTTTGACTGATGGAGGGGTTATAGGACCAACAATGTCCATTCCCTAGGTCTCGAACGGCCATGAAGTAACCGAAGGATGCAGATGTTCCGGAGGTTGGTGCATATAATTCGCGTGTACCTGACATGCGTGACACTTTTGGGCGTATACGATTGCCTCATGCATCATGTGGGGCCAAAAGTACCCCATTCTTCTGATGCGATCATAGAGCTTGGGACCAGGTTGGTGCGCGCCGCACTCTCCTTCATGTGCCTCTCTAAGCACTTCTTGAGCTTCTTTGGTCGACAAGCAACGCAGCAGTAGGCCGTCATACCCCCTGCGGTATAGCGTTCGATTCTCTGTATTATAGTAGAATCTTGGAGCTCTTCATCTGATTGACTCTCTCTCCTTCACGTCTTCTGGTAAGATTCCGTGCAAGACGTAGTCGATGATGGGGAAACGCCAATCTCGGGGTTCGAACTCAGCTTGAGTTGTGTGCACCTCCTGGACCTCTTCCTCCCTGCCATTTTCATCATAAAGCGGCACTAAGAGTTGGTGAGTTCTTACCGTAACAAATTGCTCTGTCCCGGGAGGCTGTGCCAGAGATACAGCTAGAGCTGCCAACGCATCTGCATAGGTATTCTGTAACCGTGGAACGTGCTCGATGAAGAATCCTTCAAACGATTCTGCTAGTTCCACCGCCATCTGGTGGTAGGGTATCAAATCCTGGCTTCGGACTTCATACTCCCCTTGGACTTGTTTGACTATCAGTTGAGAATCACCGAAGGCTTCGAGATACTCAACCCCCAGCTCCTTGGCGAAGTTAAGTCCTATAATCAGTGCATTATACTCCGCCACATTATTCGAGCACGGCTCAGTTAATGAGTAGGCTCGAGGCATCACATGGTTTCCTGGGGAAACTAAGACTACCCCAACTCCGGAGGAGACCTTAGGACATCCAGGAGCACTTGTGACATTAGCTGCTCGTGAAGCGCCGTCGAAGTACAAACGCCACACTTGTTGGTGCGAAGTTGCGTTGACTTCGTGGGTTTCATCAGGTAAGTCGTCGTATATCTCGGCCGTATTCGAGGTTGGGTTGGCTGCGAGGAGATCACAGATGGCTTGCCCTTTTACTGACTTCTGCTGTTTGAAGTGCAGATCGTATTGGGACAAGAGTAAGGCCCATTTTGCTAACCGCCAACTCATGGAGGCTGGCTGAGTCATGAACACCCGGACGGGGTTAACTTTGGAGATGACATAGATGGTTTGTCCAACCAAATAATGCCGCATCTTCTGGATGGCGAACACTAAGGCGAGGCATTCTCTCTCAATCATGGGATATCGGGATTCCGCGCCCACCATGGTTCGGCTTAAGTAATACACCGCCTGCTCGTGACCGTTATCGTCATCTTGTGCAAGCAATGCACTTAATGAGTGGCTCGTCGCCTTGACATAAATCAAGAACGGTTTGCCCGATTTTGGTGCAACGAGTACGGGAGGTTTCGAGAGATATTCTTTAATACTCTCAAGCGCCTTCTGACAAGCATCGTCCCATACAAACGACACGCCCTTCTTTGTGAGCCTAGAGAATGGTTGACATTTTCCCGAAAGGTTCGAGATGAACCGACGGATATAAGCCAATCGCCTTTGCAGTCCTCTGAGTTCTTTGAGATTTCTCGGAGGTTGTAATTCATTGATCGCCTTCACTTTATCAGGGTCAATGTGAATACCTTTGGTGGTGACGACGAATCCCAGGAATTTACCGCTGGACATCCCAAGGAAAGACTTGGTAGGATTCATCTTCAATTGATGAGCTCTCATTAAGTCGAACATGGTCTTCAAGTCTTTGATGTGATCTTTCTTATCACGACTTTTCACGACCAGATCATCGACGTAGCATTCGACAGTCTTTCGGAGATGCTCCTGAAAGATCTTCGACATAGCTCGTTGATATGTGGCACCTGCATTCTTCAAGCCAAATGGCATAACTGTGTAGCAGAATATGCCGAGAGGTGTTCGGAACGCGGTGTGCTTTTCATCGTCTGGATGCATCTTTATCTGGTTGTAACCAGAGAAACCATCCATAAAGGACATCCTCTCGAACCCGCACGTGTTGTCGATAATAACATCCGTGATGGGGAGAGGGAAGTCATCTTTTGGGCATGCGGTGTTGAGGTCTCTGAAGTCGATGCAAATCCTGATCTTCCCGTTCTTCTTAAGGACCGGGACGATATTGGCGAGCCATTCTGGATGTTGCTCTTCTCGGATGAATCCCGAATCGACGAGCTTTTTAACCTCAGCTTCAATTGCCTCCATCATTTGCGGACGAAACCGTCTTTGTTGTTGTTTGACTGGTTTGACATCCGGCTTGATGTTGAGACGATGCACTGCTACATTTGGATCGAGCCCTGGCATATCTTCGTAATTCCAGGCGAATACGTCGATGTACTCTCGGATAAGAGAGATCAACTCCTCTTTCTCCTCGGGCGAGAGACTGTCGCTAATGAATATTGGCTTTGGATTTTCCTCAGTTCCCATATTCACTTGAACTACCTGGTCTTCAGTGGGGGGTTCTCTTTGTTCGAACCTATCACCGTATTGCATGTTCAAATGATGAACCCAAGGATCTTCCCAAGTCGGCATTTGATCGTCTTCTTCTATCGTTGCCGGATCGACTGTAGCCATGTTCGACATCAACCTTTTAAACATCTCACCAAGACTAGCGTCGGAATCCCAAGCTGAAGAGTCCGAAGAGTATCCGTTTCTAGCCTTGTTGGCGATTTCATCGATGACTTGCCAATAACATTCGTCATCTGAGGAGACATAGCCTAAGCCTCTTTTGTGACGGTAATAGTCATCGGGCTTCCCCTTCGGTACATAGGCCATTCGAGGTGGGACTCACGGACCTCAACCAAAGAAGAGACCCTCTCCGAGCTTGAAGTCATATCCCTGCTGTTCCATCATCTTCCGTGCTTTCGCATCATATCTGAACAGATGTGGGGCAGGCTTATCGTCGTCGTCTTTCTCTTCCATGAAGTTGTTGGGTATCGGATTCTTCCTGCCTTTACCGTAGACGACTTCCTTTCCACCCCCTATCCCTGCAGGGATAACAAGCGTCGTTCCACAAGGATCGTGTACCTGCTTTTTCGTCAGGCAAAATGACTGAAGAGGCATATATAAATCAGGGTTATCATATAGCTCGTTAGCGGCATTCTCGAGACACATCGAGTACTCTAAATCATCGTTTATTGATAGTTCTTCGGCAAGTTGCCAATTACAACTATTCTCCGATGATTTATCATCGTCAAGATTGATTACAATGGGTACAATGTCGTTTAAAACAAAACCGCCATCGTAATCAAACCCGGGTTCGGTATCAGCTTCATCTCCGCTGTCCGTTCCTTGGGCCGATGGTTCCGTATCGGATTCAGCGCCGTATAGAAGGGAATCGGTAAAATAATTCTCCAATCCCTTGAACGGTTGCTTATCCGCGACCACCGTCTTGACTTCATTGTTTGTGTCCACATATTTGAGACACTGATGTAGAGTTGACGGGACTATAAGGTTACTGTGGATCCAAGGTCGACCCAACAGTAAATTATAGGATGTTTCCGCGTCAATCACATAACAAGTGACCTCCGACCTCAAATCCCCGATCTGGCACTTGATTCGGATCTTCCCCAAGGGCCTAGACCCGCTGGTGTTGAATCCATAAATTGTCGTGCCAGTAGAAGCTAATTTGCTAGTCGGGATTCCGAGATGATGCATCAATCGGAATGGCATGATGCTAACAGCGGAACCCGGATCGACTTGGATCCGGTTGACAACGCTGGAGCCAATGTGCCCGGTGAAATATAAGGGCCTATCATGCTTTGAATTCTTCGTTTGCATGTCTTCTTTGGTGAAAGAGATGCAGGGGAAATGGTGCGCCGCCAGATTGCAGTGTTGAACTGACGACTCCGGCTTTTCGGGAGATGGCTTGATCCGAGTTAGGAAAGCCTCCGAATCACTCAAGGCTTCTTGTAGTGCCTTCCTTGTATCTTTTGAAAGGCGCAACAGCTCGTATAGAGTTATGCGAGCCGGGATGTTGGCCAACTGCGCCATGATGTCGAAATGAGGCGGAGAGCTTGTATTCCCCGATTTGTCTCGTCCAATTGGATTATTGAATCGAGGCTGCCTCGAGTTCTGCACTTCTTGACGTACAGTCTCCTTTCCCTTATCCTTCTGTGGGATTTTCTCCGTAGCCACCGCCGGTGTTGGGGGAATCGCTGAAATTCCCAATTCCGCCAATGTCTTGGAAGGAGGGGTTTTGGTACCCAACTGCTCGGAAGCGTCCGGGTATTTGTAATGGTACTCATTCCCGCTTCTGGTTGGAAATGCCTCCTGCTCATCCTCGGACAGCGGGAAGGTTGTAATCCTGTCGTCCTCCTCTCCTGGAATGGCGGAAGCTCCGTAACAAGATTTGCCCTTCCTCTTTGATTTCTTCTTGTCTTTCTTGGAAGAGGTTCCAGCCCACTGTTCATCTGCAATCAAGTCCGGATGAACCCACAGGATCTCGCCATTTGGGGTTGTGTGTGGCACAAGCCCTTTCTGACGCTGTTGGTGCGGATCATCATTCACCGTCTTCACCGCCGCATTGAATACTGGCTCGTGTTGGAACCAACTCGAGGGAACAGACCCGAAGCTAATGGATACGGTGTTTGCACCCACCTTCTTCTCTTTGGGCTGTTTCATAGTGATGACCCCAACATCGATCAGGGCCTGAATCTTATCTTTGAGAGCGTAGCATACCTTGGTAGGATGGTGCACCGCTCGGTGGAATGCGAAGTATTTCGGATCGTTGACCCTCTTGGCATCTTCTTGATCCTGTACCAGAGGCAACTTGATTTTGTTGTTCTCCACGAGGTACTTGAAGATTCCCGGGACTTCATCCTCCCTGAATGAGTAGACCTTCGGGAACCTCGGCTCCCCGGTCTTTTGCTTCTGGGGCTGTTGCTGCCATCTGGATTATTGGGGCGCCCTCTGTTGCTGCTGCTGCGGTTGCTGTGGCTGTTGCGGCTGTTGCGGCTGAGCTTGCAGCTCAAAGACTTGATTTGCGACCACCGTATTTGCATGCGCCTTCCCTTTACCCTTGGGGGTAAAATTTGGTTGCGGGGCATTGTTTGGTATTTACCCTCTCTCCGCCTTCTTCCTCTTGAGGAATCGTTCAGCTCGCTCTCCCCGCACCTTCAGGTCCTTCCAAGTCTTTGATGGAGCCATTCCCACAGCTTCGAGGATGTCGAGTGTCAAGTTGTTATGGCAAGTCTCGAGAATGAAATCCTCGCTGACCGGATCCCTGCAATTCATTGCTTTGTTCCGGAATCTCTTCACGAAATTTTTGACCGTCTCGCCATTCTTCTGTTTTTCATCGAATAGCGTGCCGATCGAAATCTCGGTGTCATCATCAAAGAAATTGGTTAGAAACATGTCCTCCATGTCGTCCCAGCCGTTGATGCTCCCGGGCTTGAGACGGCGATACCAATCGAAGGCAGCTCCGCGAAGAGTGCCGACGAATGACCGCACCATGAGGGGCTCATTTCCGGAAATAATTCCTAAATGAGACTTGAAGTAGATTAAATGTTGGGTAGGGGAACCCTTCCCATCGAACGGCGTAAAGTTAATCAGATTAAACTTTGCCGGATATGGGATCAATTCCCACTCCCTTGGATAGGGGCAGGGTATACCAGACCTTTTTACCTCTTGAGCACTCATCAACGCGTTGATTTTGCTCTCCAAGTCTTTCATCTTCCTGTCCTCACCCGTCTCGACCTTTGAGTGGCTTCTGGGAGAGGTGACGTGGTCCTCTTTGGCATTATCTTCTGCGGGACCACCCCTATTATCGGTGTTGACAGGAGGGATATTGATATTATCCGCTTCCCGTTCATGCTCTTCTGGATTGCGTCAATTTGGCTCTCCTTGGTGAACCGTCAATGCCGCAATCTGTTGGTCGTGCATCTCCCTCATTCGCTGCATGGCCATCTCCATCTCAAATTTGAAGCTCTCTTTCTGCTTGGCGAGGGCTTCTTCAAGTATCTTCGATACTTGTTCGGCGCTGATCATGAGCGATTCATAAGGTTGGCCTGCACTTGAAGCCGTGTCATCTGATGCGACGGCGGAGCAGGTATCAGAATCAGCATCTGATTCCTCTTCTTCTAGGGAAAAGTCCCTTTTGTACTCTTGGGTAATTCTTTCGTCTAATGGTTCCCGACCGCAACCACGTCATGCATCGGGATGCCTCGGCAAGCTAATCCAAGTTGAAATATGGTGTTGATCCCCCTCTGCCGGTCATGTTGACCGACACTCTTGAGTATTCGTCCTTTCGGCGGAGCGATTTCTTCTTGTGGAAACGCTTCGGCTTGGAGAGTCTCTCGAACACCGAGATTCTTGTTGGGGTCTGAGCACAGCAACACTCGGACAGCACCGCCTTGATAATGTTGGCACACGGGCAGCGGGACTCCATATCCTGCATGTATCTCTTTCGAGATTTTTCCACACCCCCAGCCCTGTAGTACAGCTCATCAGCTTGGTAGCTGGAGCAACCTACAGAGTGTTGGTGGGTGTTCCCCGGCATAACGTGCTCATCCTCAGACGAGTGTGTTTCCCTTTGGGAATGCAAAACTTGGTTAGATTTTTCAAGAGTGGCCCGTTCAATCTTACGCTTTTGCGAGCGTATAAACTGAACGGGCTCTTTTGTTTCGACTCGCAACCTGGTGCGGTCGGTGATAGGGGTTTTCCCTTTTTCATCTTTCTTGGGGGGATTGATTCGACCCCCGGTCTGGTTTTTAACTTGGGAACCTTTCAATGGTCCCAGCCATTCTTTGACGGGTATTCTACCTCGGTTCTCCGGTAAGGGACCAAGGCAACCCGACAAAGGAACCTGGGATCTTGAATGATCCCCTTGTTTACCTGGCTCCGTTGAGGGTGCCGCTATAGGAGGAATAGGTTCTGATTTGGCTGAACTTTGGGCGATAATCTTGCCCTTCTTTGCTGGAGGTGTCGGTGTCGATTTAGGAACCCACACCGATTTGCTTGTAGACGGTGTTTTGACCACCGTTCCTTGCTGCATCTCCTCTGCCTTCTTTAGGAGGAGCCGGGCATGTGCAAGTAGAGCACGGCGCTTCTTGATTCGCTCCTCGAGCGTGGAGCGGTTCCTCTTGACGCGGATCCACTCGCTTGCTCCTGTTTTGGAGGGGAGGTTGATTGCTTGCCATTGCTCTTGTCGCTGCCTCGACTTCAGATCCTCTGCATAGTGCACTCCATCTTTCGACTCCTTGGCCTTGGCGAGCTGTTGAGCGAGACGTTGATGATGTCTTTGGAGCGCTCTCTTCGATGGGGCTGGAGCTGCATCATCAATCACCTTTGTAGTGGTTGCGAGGATCGGGCCTACAGCCTTAACCACGCTGAACGACGCAGGGCCGTTGCGTGGTACGGGCGTAGTGGCAGCGATGGCGGGGTCTTGGATTGAGGAGTTGGAGATCCCGCAAGCCCTTTTGGGAGATTTGGCATTCCTACGCCTGCTTGGAGAGGCGGATCTGAAGGAGGAGGAGGAGAGGTACTCTTCGAACTTCTGCTGGTCGAACTCGTACTCCACCTCTTCGTTCACCCGGATCTTGAAGGCCGGTTGCGTCACTCCGATCTCGGCAGCGAGGTCGGTGGCTCCCACTGTGGTCGCCAGCTTGTTTTCGGGAAAAGTTACTGTTTTCATTGCTTTGATATCTGTTACAACTTCAATCGTTACAACAGGATTTGAATGAAAACGAAAGATATTACAACTTTATCGAAAATAAACACGAGATCCCGGTTTGGTGCGGTCTCGCTTGCGTGGGTTGTTGGCCTGTGACGGGGATGCCGATATCCGTGGACCGCCGATTCTTCAAGATCCTTTCCGGTAAAATCCGGCAGAGTTTCGTCTATCCGCGAAGGGATATAGAAACAGAACTTCGTCGATCCGCGTGAGATCTAGAAGTTATAAGCGTATATCTCAGCTAAAACGAGATAATAGCTCTTCTTAGTGGTCACCGCTAATGGGCAGCACTAAGGAAAGAGAGGGGTGAATGAAGGGGACTGATGAAGAACTCCTTACTCCTCGTTTCGGCAGAGCTTCGCTGCTTCAAAAATCAGACTCCACTCTTTACTCCGGCAGGGCTTCGCCGCTTCAGACAAAGGCAATCCTTGGCTAAGATAATTCAGCCTTGAATTGGGAGCCTTAGCCTTCAACTCCAAAGAAATCAGCCCCTCCAAATGAAGGACTAGGCACCTATTTATAGGAAAAGTAGGGGGACCATAGGGTGGCCGAGACACCCCTTGGGGTGTCTCGGCCTGGCCGAGACACCTGGGGTGTCTTGGCTTTGCCAAGACACCCCTCGGGTGTTTCGACCTGGCCGGGATGCCCCTGGGTGTCTCAGTCTGGTCCGAGGTGTCCTCCGTTGTCCCGCCGTTGACTCCTTCGCTGACTTTTCGTCCGAACTTGGATTTGAGTGATTTCGGATGCGTTGGAATCTTGATGACGAGCTCTGTAGGCCCCAATGGTTGGATAATCAGTGGGGTGATCGAGACACGGTGGGCGTTGGTCCAATTGTGGTGGTCGCGGGGTTTTCGGTCCATCCGCGTCCCCGTGATTCTGACATTCGTTGGCTCACGTAATCCGTCGGTTTGCTTCAGTCGCTCACCGGCGTCGTTTGAACTCTTGTGAACTGGGTAGCGACGTTCAATCGTCGATCGTTAACACCGAGCTGTGAGTGGGGACCTATCGACAATTTTCGATGCCTACACCGTTCACAATAAAATAGAATCCTAAATACGAAAGAATTCTCAAGGAATCAATCCTAAACTATCCCAAACTTAGTTTGACCCTGTTAGCCCCGCGAACAAGCTGCGATAACTGCTGGCGGTTGCAGCTTTGTCTTTGATAGCTAGCAATGAACGCTGGCGGTGGCGGTTCTGGGCCCCGACAACTGTTAGAGCCGTCAACTATCGGGGCTGTTTGTAGCCCTTTTTTCTCCGTTTTGTTGCCATTTGGACCTCCTTTCTTTTAATTTCTTTTGTTGTTTCCTTAGGGCTGAAATATAAGGATAACCCCTATAATTAGTAATGTAATTAGCCCATGCAATGCGCTCCAACATAAAAATCAAAATCCCTCATCTCCTTTTTGAACATCTCTTGCATCAGATTTTGAGTATTTGTGTCATCAAACCTGGTGCTAATTGTAAGAAACTTATACACAGTCGTAGATGTTTATTTCTTCTCTCTACACGGTGAAGATTATTTTAATCATCTTGATCAATATGTAGGCAAAGAAAACTCACCTTCCACCATAAAAAGTTTTAAGGCTCATATAGAGTAGCTATATATACTTGGATTTCTCCACATATTTCATGAAGAGCATGTTCTTTATTCTTTCAGATAGCTTTTCTGGTGCGCTTTGAATAGTATCATTTAAGATGTAAGTTGAGAAATCGTCGATATTGGCAAAAAAAAAAAAACTTACTTGGGGGGATCATAATAGGCTTCCCTTTGGAATCAAAACGTGGGGAGACATTGTTCATATGAAGACCTTACGAGGTCTTAAAAAAGTAGTGGGTTTGCAACGGATGAAACGACATGGATGTTATATATGCATTCTTGTGTCTGTTCTCCGCCCGCGCTTCCTAAAATACCTCTACTGAGTAACACAAATTACACACATTTGTATACCCGGTTTAAGGAGTGGTTAAACTTATACGGTAAATTTCAGAAAACCCACTTAAGTTTGTTCGTTTTTGAGACAAACTCCCCTAATCTACTTCTTTATTACTAAAGGAGAACAATCAAAAAGTTGCTGATGAACAGTAACATATGGTTTTTTCACAATGTTTCCGCTCATATTTGATTTACAGAAATAACTAACATCTAACCCACGTTTCACACAAACAACCCACGTTTTACAAAAATAACTAACATCTAACCCATGTTTTACAAAAATAACTAACATCTATCCCAATCTTTCTCCAAACCCCACAAACTGCTGCAGTTACTACCTCTTCGTCCCCCGCCCCCCTCCCGCTCCCTCATTTAACCGGAGCCCAGGCAATAGAAAACGCTTCTCCCCTCTTACGAGCTTTTGTCCTCTCTCAAATCGATTTCGGATCTCAAGGGAACCCTAGAAAAAGCCAACTCCGAATTAATCCTCAGAAAGAAGTTCTCTTTCAAAAATAAATCGGCGCTAAAAAAGGATCCTACGGAATTATTCAAACAGAGCGAAGAAAAACCCGAATCTGATGCGAATCTTCCGACAAAAGAAATTAAGAGTTCGTCGGGGATTAAAAGCAAGAAAGGTGCAGTTTTGGTTAAGAATTTTAGGGTTTTGGATGAAGGAAATGGGGAGTTTACGCTGTCTGATCTTGATTCATGTGAAGTTTACATAAAGGGGAGAATTCGGGCATTGTTTATTAATAGGGTTACGAACTGTAGAGGTAGTAATGTGGGCCGGTGCTTGGATCGATCATGATCGAAGAGGTGAGAGGATGTTTGTTTGTGTTGGCTTCTCATCAGATCAGGATTCGTCAAGCAAAGGAGAACGGGTAGATATGGTGAATGCTTCGGAACTGGAGGAGAATTTTGATGATTGTTAGTTCAGCATTGTTTTAGGACCAGGTATGCAATACAATGTTCCAAGTACTTCACCTTTGATATGAAGTTTTAAAGATTGTGCTTCGTGATGACATGAGTGTGTTTTTTTGTTTGAAATATTGCATTGTATATGCCAGGTCGTTATTCTCCTCATTTAACTCTGTGCCTACATTTTCTTTCCTTGCTTTTATTCTCAAATATTATATTGTTATCTGTTCTTAGGATTGGAGCAGTGACGGTGATGATAACCATGGATCTGAAAGGGGAACCGACGAGGCAAAACCTGTCCCTCCCCTTAACTCCGCTACCGCTCCATTGAACGAGGTAGTAGAGCAAGTTCTATGCCTTTGAATTATGAGCGAATGCATTTACCCGCATTTAGTCGGTAATTATAAGTCTTAACTGCTAATTTTGGTTGTCGCATTGTGATGCGGATTGATGGTTTTGTTTGTTCGTTTGTTTGATTTAAGGATTGGGGTAGAGATAGCGATGAGATCATCGACTTGGATTGGGATGTCCATGAAGCAGTGCCATCGAGGGAGTTAGCAACTTGCATTTCAACTTACTTTCATTGCTATGTTAGGAGAAGTGAAATATTTTTATTAGTCATGCTATTCTCTTACTTGCATTAAGAGGTTGAAGATAAATTACAAAATATCTTTTTTAATATTTTTATTAGTCATGATATTGAATCAAACTTATTCGAATATCTGAACGAATAATACAAAAAAACAAATAGCACTTCTATACTTCATATCTAAAGAAGAATACTTTATTTTGGTAACATGTTCAATATTTGTAGAAAATCTTTTAGAAACCGTGCTTTGCACGGGTCTAAATACTAGTATTTATAAATGGCAATTAACCTCCCTCAAGATCTATATCATAGGTTCTGAATGTGCACGAGAAAATGACAAGCATCCAAATGACTAAAATTTTCCTGATGAAATTTCTTTAAATTACTTAACCCTCAAAAGCCTTTTTTTTTTTGGTTTTTTACTTGTTAAAAATAAGAACATTTTGGAGTTTTCACATATGAACCTTTTCACTGGGGTATTTTCATTCAACAAAAATGGGGCTGCCACCGTCAACAGGAAGGTTATGTAAGGAGCCTAAAAAAATTATCTTTATTTATTTATTTATTTATTTTGTGGGGGGTGGGGGTGAGGGGGGGAGGGGTGGGGCGATGGTGATTTTTTTTGGTCAATGAAAACTTTATATTCATTTACCAATTTGGAAGTATTAATTACATCATATCAAAACCAGATAAAATCTGGATCTCAAAACTTACTAAAATATTTACAGACACTCAATTCTTTCTCTTACATGAACTAGAATTTTTCCATTCAAAATTTTTGAGAAAATAGAGATCTTAATATCTCGGAAAATTGCCTCAGGTTGCCGAGCTTTACTCTGGAAAATCATTTGATTCCTCTCTTGCCATATCAGATATACTGAAACAGATAAAGCCATCCTCTTTAGTTTTTCAGTGAAACCCTTCCTTTTCAGCCTATGACCGTACTAATTTACAATACAGTTCCAATCACACGATCTCCAGTTGAACTTCAGCCATTCCATCACCAAATTCCAAACAATTTTTAAAAACTGACACTGAAAAAATAAGTGACAGCAGGACTCCTGATGTCTTGAACAAAGAACACATAGATTTGTATTGAGGATACTCATGCTGCATAGTCTGTCCTAAGTTAATAATCTTGATTGAACAGCTAGCCATAAGATGAAAGCAAGCTTAGGAAAATATATATTGTCTCATACTATATTTGCCCAACTAACTAGAGGTGCAGGTTGAATCAGAAACCTGTAGATAGATGAGATATGCATATTTTCACCAATATAGCATTTACCAAGGATTTCCTGCAGACAATCAACATTCTCAAACCTGTTAATCAACTTGTCTCTGGCTTTTATAATTTGTTTCCACATCCAAGAGTCATTCGATCTTGTTTGAACTTGGCAAATATCAACTCTCTATAAATAATGACCATGAATCCATTTTATCCATAAAATATCTTTCTTAAGATGAATCATCCATAAGAGTTTAAGTTTAGCTGAAAGATTCCAAAGGCTTGCAGAGAAAACACCCAAACCTCCAGATTTTTTCTCTTGACAAATTGAAGACCAAGATACTAATGAAATCTTATGGTTCCAAAGGAAATCAGAGCACATACTATCAACTTTCTGAAGAACTTTTTTTGGCAAAAAATAATTGCTTGTCCAGTATATATATACACCTAGGATAACAGATTTTATTAGTTGCAGTCTACCAGCAAAAGATAGTGATCTCTTCGTTTGCCAATTTTGAATTTGCTCTGCAATTTTGCCAATCAAGGGGGAACAATCCATCCAAGTCAATCTCTTTGTTATCAATGGCATACCAAGATATCTCACAGGTAAAACCCCCTCAGGGAAATTAAGGTATGAGCAAATCAGAGATTTGAGATTTTCATCAATTCCACTCATGTAAATTGAGCATTTATTGGGGTTAATATTCAAACCAGAAACCTGACAGAATTCTTTGAGGCGGTTGTGTAGCTTAATAATAGAGTTCATATCAGCCTTCCCAAATAGCAACAAATCATCAGCAAAGAACAAGTGGGTAATGTTCAATCTTGAGCACATTGGATGAAATTTAAATAACCCATCATGTCTGAGAGAGTTGAGTTTTCTTGACAGGTATTCCATATCAAGTATAAAGAGATAAGGAGAGAGAGGATCTCCTTGTCTTAAGGCCCTAACACTTTGAAAATATCCATGAAGAGATCCATTTAGTGACAGGGAGAATTTTGGTGTAGTGATGCATTCCATTATCCATTTAGCCATTTTGTTAGCAAAACCAAGCCCCACCAGCATACCTTCAATAAAATCCCAGTTAATGGTATCAAAAGCTTTTCTTAAATAATTGTTGAGAGTAGCTCTAGGTGAAGAATGCTTCCTTCCATAGTGTTTGATAAGTTCATGAGCAAGAACGATATTATTTGAAATAATTCTCCCCTTAACAAATGCACTTTGAGCTTCACTAATTAGAAAACCCATAACTCTCTGAATTCTGGAAGCAATAATCTTGGAAATGATTTTATAAACACAATTACAACAAGAAATAAGACGGAAATCAGAGGGAGTTTTAGGATTTATAACCTTAGGCACCAGTGTGATTGAAGTGGTATTTATAGTACCTAGAAGTTTACCAGAGCTAAAGAACTCTTCCACTACAAGGTATAGATCTTCATCAATTATGCTCCAAGTTGCTTTAAAGAAAGAGGCATTGTATCCATCAGGGCCAGGAGCTCTATCATCAGGCATAGAAAAGATAGCTTGTTTTATCTCTTCTCTGGAAATAGGGAGGATCAGATCATTGCTTTGAGAAGAGGAAAGAATAGGGCCATTTGCAATTACATCAGAATATGGTCTGGTTATAGAGGTAGATGAGCCAAGGAGTTTCTGGTAATATTCAGTGAATTCTGTAATGATATCATTCATTTCAGTGATTCTTTCTCCATTTTTAGAATATAAAGATAGAACTCTATTATGGTGCATTTTTGCTTTCATAATGGCATGAAAATAATGAGTGCACTTATCACCATAAATCCCCCATTTGATATTGGCTTTTTGCCTATAGAAAGATGTTTCACAGTTAAGAAGCCTGACATATTTACTTAGACATTCCTTTTCTTTTGCAATCAACTCAGGACTGAACAAATCAGAGTTTAGTTGCTTTTGAACCTTAGCAAGTTGATCCTTAGTCCTCAACACTTGTTCACTAATGTTCATGAAATGTTTTTTATTTAGCTCCTTTAAGACAGCCTTGAGCTTCTTTAGTTTAGTATGAAACTTGAACATTCTGTAACCCACAACATCTTGGTCCCAAACTGATTTTACTGCTGAGAGGAAATCAGGGTGATTAGTCCACATTTTAAAAAATTTGAAAGGCCTCTTACCCTCAAAAGCATCATCATCAATGGTAATAAGAGCTGGTGAATGGTCTGAACAAGATGGAACTAAGAATTCCACTTGGCTTGAAGTATATTGGTGCATCCATTCTTTATTGATAATAACTCTATCAAGCCTACTCCATATGCTTGTATCTTTGTCCTGCTTATTGCATCAAGTATAAAAGCATCCTGTAGTTTTGAGATGCACAAACTGGCATGAGGAGATGAAATCCTGGAAATCCTCAGTATCTGATTCAGTTACCAAAGCACCACCAATTTTCTCTCCATTATTAATGATTGAGTTGAAATCTCCTCCAATAATCGAAGGACAGGAAACAGATTGTTTGAAAGACAAGATGTCATGCCAGAGGGATTTCCTTCCAGATATATCATTAAGAGCATATACCATAGTGATTATATCTGATAGTTTGTTGTCTTTGGATACTATTGCACATGTCATGACTTGATTTGAGGAATAAATGAGCTATACAGATAAAATCTCACTATCCCAGAGAATCCAAATCCTAACATTATTTGCTTGATGATAGTTTGAGATCCAATTCCAGTCTTTAACCACTTTTTTAGCAATAGATTGCAATTTTTCACTAACAACTTTTGTTTCTAGGAAATTTAGCGGATTATCTAAAAGACACCTAAACTTAAAAAGGGGTTTTGAGAAATTTATTCTTAAAATTACCACATCAAGAATGCCACCAGGATCAGCAAGAAAACTATTTATCTTTCCTCTACCATAGCAGATAAGAATTGGCTTCATCATCCTTTTATGCAACAGAAAATAAAAAATGTCAAGGATATATATGTATATGTATACGTATGTATGTACGCGTTATATATATATATATATATATATATATAAGCGTTATAGTGAGATAGTTTGCTTAACGTCAGATGACCATTTGACACCATTAGATTCAAATTAAGGGTTAAATTTAAATTAACGGTTAATTAATTAAAGATATGTGGATCCATATTTATTTGATATCCTTGCCAAATCTTCTCTAACCCTAACTCTCAACACGAACTGACTAACCCTAACCCTAATCCGAACCCAAACCCAAACCCATTAATCCTAAACTAAACTCAAACCCGAACCCTAACGCTAACCCTAATCCTAACCCGAACACAAATAAGTAATAGAGGAGACATAGGAAGATATATGGGAAATCTTAGAGAAGCTTTGGCATGGAAATCAAATAAATTTGGAGCCCACATATCTTTAATTTATTAAAATACCAATTTACTTCTAACAATTAATTTGAATCAAACAGTGCAGAATGAACATCTCACATTAAGCAAACCATTTTACCATCTCACCCTATCGTTATTCTATATATGTACATACATATATTATACATACTATATGTGTGTGTTTGTTTTGTGCTCATGTAATAAGTTAAAAATTAAATGCGGTGTATTTCCAAACCAATACCTCGCAACTTCTATCCGTCCACAAAAGGCTCTTATTAAATGTGCTTTCAATGACACTAGGTCTAACAATCTTTGTGAACACGTAAATATCTTTTTGTCCATGCAAATTTGGCCAATTGAAGTAAATATTTTCATGGTACTCATGGTACAGATTGCGAAATTTATTTAAAATTGTGAACAGCGGTGTTTATGTGGGGGCCACCTCCACGTGCAGGTGTTTTTTTTTCATGCAGCGGGTGTTTTCTGGCCCATGAACCTGGCCCACGAATCCCCTATAAATTCTCATATCGTTCCTAGGAATTTTGTGGGGAACAACGACTTGGAAAAGTCTCTGGAAAAAAAAAAAACAGAGGGTTTAATCGGCAAAAACAGAGAGAAATAAAGAGATTTAGGTGTTTTTGTTGAGAGAAAAAAAAGAGAGATCTTGAAGAGAGAAAAAGAGAAATTTTACAAAAGAGATGTTAATTTCTTTTGGTAAAAATCAGATCTTTTTTTTTTTTGAGACGAGCTTGTGGATTGTACAAGTCGTCGGTGTTCTTCTCATAGTGATAACTCCCATCACCCTCCTGTGGACGTAGACAAGTTTGCTAAACCACGTAAATCTCGTGTATTTACTATTTTCTAGGCGTTGGCTATTGCTTGTAGGTTCCCTCGACATTTCAGTCCTAGAACTGATCAGAGGAAGAGTGCATATTTCACTTTGATGAAATATATCACTTTCGATTCTTGTTTCCTTTGAGAAATAAGAATTTTACTATCTATTCTAGTTTCCTTTGAGAAACAAGAATATAGAGGTTGACTTGTGCTTTTGTGACAACAAAAGCCAGTGCTATCTCTCAGGTGATATCGCTTCTGCGGCGGTGGGCTTGACTCTGCGTCCAACAATTGGTATCAGAGCTGTTATTCAGATTGGGAGTGGTGTAGCTTCTGATCTGAGGTGGTGCTCGGTAATTTTTCTGAGAGAAGCTGTTTATTAATACAAGCGGAGAATGACGTCAACAAGTAAAACAGTTAAAGTGGGAAAATACGAGATTGAAAAATTCAATGGGAAAAATAATTTTTCCTATTGGAGGATGCAAATGAAGAACACGTTGATTTCGCAGAAACTGCATAAAGCTTTGGCTGGAAAAGAGAAGAAGCATAATGATATGTCTGATGAGGATTGGGAGGAGCTGGATCTGGAAGCACGGGCGTCGATTATCCTTTGCCTTGAAAGGGATGTAGCTTTCTTGGTAGATATAGAGGAAACGGCTGCGTGCGTGTGGTCGAAGTTAGAAAGCTCCTTCATGACGAATAGTCTAACGAACCGAATCTATTTAAAATCCAAATTGTATACTTGCAAGATGGAGGAGGGCTCATCAATCCGGGAATACATCAACAAGTTTGATAGGATTATATCGGACCTGAAGGACATCGATGTGACTGTAGAAGATGAGGATCAGTCACTTCTACTACTTCTATCTCTGCCAAAGTCTTATGAGAACCTAGTGTAAATATTGATTCTTGTGGGAGACAATTTGACGATAGATGAGACTAGAACGACGCTTTTAGCGATGACCTTCGGAAGATTGTAACCAGTGACATGACTACTGGTGGTAACAAAGAACAAGCACAAGGATTGTTTGCTAGAGGAAGGAGCAATGAGCGAGGAAAAGACAAGGGAGGAAAGTCTAGATCTAAATCGAGACCTCTTGCGGGAAGAGCGTGCTTCAAATACGGTAAAGTTGGGCATTTCAAGATCGACCGTCCTAACAAGAGAGTAGGTGGGAAAAAGAACAACAACAAAATCAAGAGAAGAGAAGGCAAGGAATAGGCGAGTTACGCATCGGAGGAAGGGAGCGATAAAGAATGCTATGTTGTTACAGGTAGCGAAAATATCTCCGGTAAGTGGATACTTAATTCGGGTTGCTCTTACCACATGTGCCCAAACAGTAAGTGGTTTATTACCTATAGAAGCATTAATGGTGGAACCGTATTGATGGAGAATAACCATGCTAGTAAAACTATGGGGCTCGGTGATATAAAAATCAAGATGCATGCTGGAGTGGTCAGAACCCTAACGGGCGTGCGGCACGTTCCCGACTTGCGGAAGAATCTTATCTCAGTTGGTGCTTTGTACTCCGGTGGCTGCAAGATTATTACAGAGAACGGAGTGAAGAAGGTTGTTCGAGGTTCCCTAACAGTGATGAAGGGTGTTCGTCACGGTAATCTATATACTCTCTCAGGTCCGACGGTGACAGGAGACGCAGCGGTTAGAACTGATGGAAGTGGTGGAGACCCATGTGAGCACACACGGTTATGACATAAGCGGCTTGGGCACATGTTAGAGAAGGGTTTAGTTCTGCTTGGTAAGGAGAGTTTGCTGAAGAATCTAAAGAAACATTGCATGGATTTTTGCGAGGATTGTGTGTACGAAAAAGCGCATAGGGTCTAATTCTTGAAAAGTATTCACAAGAGCAGAGGTATACTAGATTATGTGTACACAGATGTTTGGGGTCCGGCTCAGATAACTTTCAAGGGTGGTTCCAGGTATTTTGTCTCGTTCATAGACGATTATTCTAGGTATGCTTGGATTTATTTTCTAAAGCATAAGAATGAGGTATTCGAGACATTCAAGAAGTGGAAAGCAATGGTTGAGAACAGGACGGGCAAGGAATTGAAGATACTAAGATCTGATAACGGTACAGAGTATACAGACGATACTTTCAAGGAGTTCTGTGATCAAGAGGGGATAGTTTGATACTGGATAGTCAGGTCAACCCCATAGCAGAACGGGGTCGCGGAGAGGCTGAACCCAACATTACGGGAGAAGGCAATGAGTATGCGATCTTATGCTGGATTGGGCAACGAATGGTGGGCAGAAGCAGTAGCTACAACATGCTATATTATGAACCGTTCTCCACATTCTACACTAGATGGTGATACACCCTATAGGGTGTGGTCAGGAGAACATGCAGATTATGAGAGGCTCAGAATTTTCGGATGTACCACCTACTATCACGTTAACGAGGGAAAGCTTGACGCGAGGGCTAAGAAGGCGATATTCTTAGGATATGCAAAGGGAATAAAAGGCTACCGCCTTTGGTGTACAGAACATTCGAAGTTCGTGATCAGCAGAGATATTACCTTTGATGAGAAATCCATGATTGCTAAGGTGCTCAAGGATAACGGTGTTGTGATTGTTGGGACTTCAAAGTCCCAGGTTATTAAGATAGAACCTAAAGACCAACCAGGTTCTAGTCATGTTCAAGTGGGAAATCATGTAGATGATGAGCTTGAGCAAGAGGAGGTTTAGCAGGAAAATACACAAGCACTACAATAGCAGCAGCTCGAGGATAGTTTGGCTTCTACTAGGCTAAAGCGAGCATATAAGCAGGTACAGAAGCTGGGGGCTGATCAACCCCTGAAGCACTATGGGCAGATTAATTTGGCTGAATATGCACTCTCAGTGGAGGAAGATGAGCCTGTCTCCTTCAAGGAAGCTATTCGGGACAAAGATAGTGAGAGTTGGTTGGCTGCGATGAAGGAGGAGATGGCATCTCTTCTAAAGAACCAAACATGGGAGGTGGTCCCATTGCCCGTAGGAAGAAAAGTTATTGGTTGTAAGTGGATGTATAAGAGAAAGGAAGATTCTTTAGAGCTCGATGGTACAAGGTACAAGGCGAGGCTAGTGGCTAAAGGGTTTGCACAAAGAGAGGGTGTGGATTACAATAAGATCTTTTCTCCGGTGGTGAAACACACTTCTATTTCGGTTCTATTGAGTATTATTGCTCATGGTGATCTTGAGCTAGAACAACTCGATGTTAAAATAGCCTTCTTGCACGAAGACTTAGATGAAGAGATCTACATGCATCAACCTGAGGTCTACAAGGTTGGTGATAAGGAGCATCATGTATGTCGTTTGAGGAAGTCACTCTATGGACTGAAGCAATCTCCTCGGCAGTGGTACAAGCGATTTGACTCTTTCATGCTGAAGCATGAGTTTTCCCGAAGCGGTTATAATTGTTGTGTTTATATTCGGAAGCTTCGTGGAGGTGATTATATCTATCTCCTTTTGTATGTGGATGACATGCTTATTGCTTCGAAGAGTAAGGTGAAGATAGATAGGCTAAAATCTCAACTTGGTAAAGAGTTCGAGATGAAGGACATGGGCGCTGCTAGAAAAATACTGGGTATGGAGATTAGAAGAGAGTGGACGAATCGACGATTGTTCTTGAGTCAGAAGGGCTATATAGAGCGGGTGATCACAAGGTTCGGGATGCAAAGTGCAAAATCAGTGGAGACTTCACTGGCTCCACACTTCAGGCTTTCAGGTAAACAATCTCCCACTACAGCCGAAGATAAGGCACACATGGAGCGTGTTCCTTATGCTAGTGCAGTTGACACTTTGATGTATGCCATGGTGTGTACACGCCCAGATATTTCACAAGCGGTTAGTGTGGTCAGCAGGTTCATGACGAATCCGGGAAAGATGCATTGGGAAGTGGTAAAATGGGTCCTGAGGTACTTGAAAGGTACCACAGATACGGGTCTGTGTTTTGGTAGAGATACGTGTCAGATTGATGGGTTTGTTGACTCTGATTATGCGGGCGATCTAGATAGACGGCGATCTACTACTGGTTATGTATTCAAGATAAATGGAACTCTAGTTAGTTAGCGATCGATATTGCAGGCTACAGTGGAACTTTCTACTACGGAGGCCGAGTATATGGCCATGACGAAGGGAATGAAGGAAGCATTATGGTTGTGGTGTCTTCTAGATGATTTAGGGATTGAGCAGGAAAATGTGAACTTGTGGTGCGACAGTCAGAGTGCGATTCACTTAGCGAAGAATCAAGTTCATCATGCTCGTACCAAGCATATCGATGTCAGGTATCATTTTGTGCGGGACGTCATAAAGGAATGTAGTATTTCTCTCATGAAGGTGCATACGAATGACAATCCCGGAGACATGTTAACCAAGGTGGTCACAGGTAGCAAGTTTAAGTATTGCTTGGACTTGCTTCATATCAGCCCGTGTTGATTTGCCCAAGAGGGCATGGCCCTTCGGGGTGATGATGGGGTAAGGTGGAGACTATGATGGAGAACAAATTTTTGAACTACGGTTAGCTTGATCCCGGTGGAGGGTACGTAGGCAGCCGTGATAAAGTGGCGCAGCTGGTTTAGTCTGGTTTGGCCTGGTTTGTGTTCGCAGTATTCTTCTGGTATTCGTCCATAATTTGAGATTTATCAAATGATGTACGAGGTGGAGAATTGTGAACAGCGGTGTTTATGTGGGGGCCACCTCCACGTGCATGTGTTTTTTTTCGTGCAACGGGTGTTTTCTGGCCCATGAACCTGGCCCACGAATCCCTTATAAATTCCCATATCGTTCCTAGGTTTTTTGTGGGGAACAGCGACTTGGAGAAAAGTCTGCGGAAAAAAAAACAACAGGTTTAGTCGGCAAAAACAGAGAGAAAAAAAGAGATTTAGGTGTTTTTGTTGAGAGAAAAAAAAGAGAGATCTTGAAGAGAGAAAAAGAGAGATTTTACAAAAGAGAGGTCAATTTCTTTTGGGTAAAAATCAGATCTTTTTTTTTTCTTTGAGACGAGCTTATGGATTATACAAATTGTCGGTGTTCTTCTCATAGTGGTAACTCCCCTCACCCCTCCCTTGGACGTAGGCATGTTTGCCAAACCACGTAAATATCGTGTATTTACTGTTTTCTGGGTGTTGGCTATTGTTTGTAGGTTCCCTCGACATTTCAGTCCTAGAACTGATGAGAGGAAGAATGCATATTTCACTTTGATGAAATATCTCACTTTCGATTCTTGTTTCCTTTGAGAAATAAGAATTTCACTATCTATTCTAGTTTCCTTTGAGAAACAAGAATATAGAGGTTGACTTGTGCTTTTGTGACAACAAAATCCAGTGCTATCTCTCAGGTGATATCGCTTCCGCGGCGATGGACGTGACTCTGCGTCCAACAAAAATATATTAATTAAATCAAAATAATTTTATTGACCTTGCTAGACCAAGACATTTCATATCTTGAATCAAAGAAATATCAGAAGTAGCATGGTCATCTAAAGTGAAAGATAACTTCATTTCAGTTTCAATAGCCAAAAATGACGTGAATTTGAATTTGAAATATTCGAAGAAATAGTACCCGGCAATGGCGACTCCAATGCTAAAAGGATTTTCCAATATATCCTCTCTCTCCTCCGCCCTCACATAGGTTATACATTGCAGGATAAGCATACCAGTGTTGCATCAAATGCAACAATCATTTTTACTTTTAATTTTACTTTTAGATGTATTTATTTATATATGCACTCAACAGCTGATACATGTTGAGTTCTAGCTTTCACATATCTTAGCAAAACTCATCAGCCTAAAAGGGCCCATGGTGTTCACATTCTGTGCTACATCATACCTATAAATTTTTTTAACAAGCTGATAAGATGCATCATAATTTTGATGAGTTGGCATCAAATATAGAAAAGAAGAATACCTATCATCAAATGTCATGTTTGCTGCTGAGTTCACAATTACGACACTTTAGAAATCTCATCGGCTAATACTCCTTTTATTCCCATTTGTGCTTCCGTCATGTTTCCTAGTATTGTACATGATCATCGCATTTTATTATACTTTTACACTCCCATTATCTATTTTGTTTTTAATAAAATATCTGTTAACAAAGTGTTTTTATGTCAATTTACAACTAATAAAAAATTGATGAATATGAGCCCAAAAGAACTCAAACTTCTTCATTTATCAACCTTTTTTTGAAGTCCAAATTCAAGCCAAGTAGACCATAGAGCCCAACACAAAAGAGTCTAAGAATTTTAACCAAAAAAATTGAAACCACAGAAGTGTCAAACCTATGTTGATACTTGTATCGACATTAGTATTGAACCTACGTTGATATTGGTATCAAAGCTAGTGTCAATATATGTAACACAGAAATAGGAGTAGAGAGTTTGGAGCGTGAAATTTTTTATAAATACTACTTTTGGAGAACATGGTTACTCTTAATTGAGAAAACCTTCTAAAATTATAAACTTTTAATTACAATAAATAAAAATTTTATTTCATCTTTCTTTTTATTTTCATTTTTCTCTTTTGATGATGATGAAGTGAAGATAAAGATCTGCTTCATAAAGGGTCAACACCTTAGAATGTAAGTTTTTATTTTTCTCGTTTTATTTTTCATATTTTAGAATTGCATGATTTAGTATTTTCTTGTTATTATGTTTGGTACACTAGTACAAAACAAGACAGCCCAAACGGTTGGAACCGTTTGGGAAAACCCCCTCCCAAACGGTTACAACCGTTTGGGCAAGGAAAAAAACCCGTTTGGGCTAAAGCCGTTGGGAATGAGTTTTCCCCAACGACCGCCCAAACGGTTGTAACCGTTTGGGCAGTTACCCAAACAGTTACACCCGTTTGGATGTTATCCCAAACGGGTGAAACCGTTTGGGACCACAATATATGCCAAACGGTTCCAACCGTTTGGCCAAAAACTTGTCCAAACGGTTGGAACCGTTTGGACTAACTGTAGGCCAAACGGTTCCAACCGTTTGGACAAGT
>BQKN01064724.1:148435-165892 GCA_022839385.1 Asparagus kiusianus
TGGACTAACTATAGGCCTTTGGACCTATAGTTAGTCCAAACGGTTCCAACCGTTTGGATAAGTTTTTGGCTAAACGATTGGAACCGTTTGGCATATATTGTGGTCCCAAACGATTTCACCCGTTTGGACAAGTATTTGGCCAAACGGTTACAACTGTTTGGCCTATTAATTTTAATATTTTTTTTTCATTTTAGTTATTTACCTTGCTTACATTTAATATACACATTTTACACAATGATTACTCAATATCTCACAACGAAATAAAAAACATATACATACACAAAAATGTCTCAAGTGGTGCTAAATATTCAATATTATATATAAATAGACAATAATTACTCAAAATATAATATTAGAGATACATGCACAATGATTACTCAATATCTCACAATGAAAATTAAGCATCCAATATTATATAATTGTCTCTAATATCCAAAATGTCTTATACATCAAAATATAAGATAGGAGCGGCAAGATCCATCCATTCAAGGAACAAAATAAATTCCTCGAAGAATATCCTCTTCGGACAAGCCCGAACGCCTTAAGTCTACAAATATCCTAGCAATATTCTCATGTGACAAACCTTGAGCACTGGAAGTAGAAGTGTTAGCAGCTGAAGCAGGACGAGCGAATGTGGTATATCGGTAGCGGGCTAAGGAATTAGAGCCGGATAAGTTTTTCAAATGCGGTATACTTGCAAACCATCATGACAAACAAACACTAAATACATATTATTTTGTATGTATTTAAGATGTCCTGAACAATTATGAGATTGTAATCTTCAAGCAATAACCATCATGACAAACAAACACTAAATACATACAAAATAATATTAATGCTACAGTACAAAAGCGCATACCAGTGTCTACCATTTTTCTTCCAGTTTCTCCACAATGGTTCTATTACTGTATTTGGCCCTAGGAAACGGTACCTGAGCCATCAAAGTAAAAGTATTTGAGTATAAAATTAACTATTACAGAAGATCTATAGCCATTATAGATAATGAACTTACTCTGGTAAAGATTTTGAATTATGAGCATCAATAGATAATAAAAGATAGCACTCGTTTCCTAAACAAAAGCAGACTGAAAACTAAGAATACATAGTAACACATATTATAAACTGAAAGCTGACGATAAGAATAGCATGTTTTTTCAGAAGGCTCACCGAGGTTAATCCGCCGGTGTGATGCAGCATTAGATGGTTGTTTTGGGTCCATAATTCAAAGAGACCTATCAATTTCATCCATGGTAGACCAAAACTCCTGCAGCTTCTCTAAGTGCTATTTGATGTAAAGACATCATAGTAAACATAATACATAATACATAGTATAAAAATATAGAAGCGAAGAGGTCTAAGTTTATCTACCGTTTTGTGTACCTTGTTGAATTGCCTCACAATATCTTTCAATCTGGAGTTTTTTGACCACTCAAACTCACTGATGTAAGGAACATCCTACAACAATATAACAAAGATGGTACAAGTTAGATTAACTGTAAAGGTAGAATTTTAGGGAGATGCATTCTTCAATTCTATAGATAATAATTTAACCTCGATTATGGAAGAGAAGACCTTTTTCCTTTGCATATTAACTATAAGAAACAAGTTGCCAATTGTTCATTAACAACAACAACAGCAACAACAACAAAGTCTTTGTCCAAAAATATTTAGGCTGACTAAATGGATCATACTCCATCATTCAGTTCCATTAAGGGTTATACACTCGACAAACTAATAATTATCATATCCTTCTTAATGACTCATCATATAAAACTAATTGTAATAATGCATGTGGTGGCTCATGGCTAGAATAGTTAATCAAACTGACAGCGAAAATCGAAGGAGAGCTGTGAGGATAGTTTCTAGGCAACGTGATCTCCAAAGTATGTGCTCTTCCTTTCTTATCTCTGAGGACGAAACAAGTAAAAGGAGATGACATTAAGATTTATGAAGTACAAAATTGAGAACTTATCGCTAAAAAATAAGAGCAACAATTCTGCAAACACTTCACAGATTATGAATTAAACTGGAAATAGGTAGGAGTAATCAATCAGCCATTCAAGAACTCGATTTTCCTAAAACCCTAGAGAAAAGTTTGGGGGAGTCAACCGTAACCTGGGAGTAGATGGAACGGTAGAGAGGCACTGGCGGCGGTTCCATGATATGCATCAATCATACATCGGCCATGGAAACGCACAATTAATGTAGCACATAAAATTGATTAAGCCCTTTCATGAAACAAAACAGAAAGTGCATACTCATCACATAAAGCAAAAATTATAACTTGAACATTCCAAATTACCTACGTGGAGTTTGTTACTAGTCTTTTCCCCCATTTTGAAAATTTTGTTTCTTACTTTGCTATTGGAAGTCTCCCCGTATGATTCAGAATTCAGGATATCTCATAACCAAACATGAAACTTCTCCTATCAGCTATATCAACTTAAGAACTTTGGTAAGTACAAAGTAGAATATGTGTGCTTTATATTTTCAATGTTACTTAACACTAATTTCAAATCAATATGCAACAAAGATAGATGATCAAAGAATGACAACCATTCGCAAATAAAATTTAGAAATGAAACTTTGAGGATGCTACTTTAGAAGTAACTATGAGATGTGTATAACACGCATTTTCAATATTACTCTAACTTCCATCAAATTGACCAGTCACCCGGTCATACCCAAAGTCAAATCTGCAAACACTTCACTTAGCAAAAAAAATGTATAAAAATTCAGCAGTCTATGAGTTACTTCTAAAGTTGGGTAAATATATAACAGAATCCGTTGCAATAGACAACTCTATTACTAATCTTCACAGTAGACTATTCAGCAGTCCAATTCCTTTAGAAAAATAAGGCTATAATTAGATTGATTGGTATACAGCTAAAACCTTGTACACAGGTACGCACGTGATAAAAACAAGTAAAAAGGAGGCAAAGATCCCCAGCGATTGTGTCACAGTTGTGTTAGAAAATATACTTCTAAGATACAGAAATCAATATTTTGATAACTAGCCACAAACATCTACATGTATGAAGTATCTCAGCAACATGATCATATCCATTGCATCATCCAACACAATCTTAGTCCTTCTGGTGAAACTGAAGATCCAAAACTATACGCAATAAAATACCCCAAACTAGCTAGTTTCATTAAGATTTAGCACTCAAGATATACTAATCTGTTACATTTGTAGCGCATCAAATAAAAACATATTTTTAAAAATCAGCAAAAAGTTACCTCCTTGGTAACCATACAGAGCCTACCACCGGCCATCCCGTGCTCGACGAAAATCCTAGCCGCATAGCCCAAGGAATTCCCTCCACCAACAATAACGAACCTAAGCATTCACACAAAAACTACACTAAAATGAACAGAAAAAATCAATTTTCGACAAAATCTAAGGAGACTCACTCTCGGTTCTCATTTGTGAAATTTGAAGCGGCGACAACAAACGATCTGCAAAATGATGCAGGAGATGGCAAGCGACAACAAACGATCTGCGAAATTCGAGGATGGAAGCCTCATTGTGCTTCACTGAGCCGTGGCGACACACAAGAAAGGCTTTAATGTGCTTGGCAGGAGAAAGAGGGGGGAATGGGCGCTTAAAGATCCTAAGGGGCGTGGAGCTTACGCTCGAATTGGCCGAGGAATTCTTGTAAGAGCTGGGTAAAGGACTGGGGCTGTAAAAGGGGAGCTTTGAGGGGTTTTGTGTATACCTCGTCATTCAATTTCTTAATACAACCGATGAAAATGATGGAGGCCGAGGAGGAGGGGGGGCGGAAGAGCGCCAGTGAAGATGAGGGAGGCGGAGGGGGTACGATGGCCCGTGGCGAAGATGAGGTGTGTTGGCCGGCGGCAGCGGTCGGACTTCGACAGGGTCAGATGAGGCGAAGACGAGGGGGTTAGGGATTTAAGAGTGCAGTGATGAAAATTTTGGGGATGTAATTTGGCGCTGGGATGAAAATTTTGGGGATTACTTAGCGTTGGAATGAAAATTTTGCGGGGGAACCAAACGAAAAAGGCTTTTATTTTTTTTGAAAAAACTAATAAAAACTCCCAAAGGGTTTTAACCGTTTGGGTTGAGATATCCCAAACGGTTAAAAACGTTTGGTTCAGTTGTTTGGGATTTTTCAATAGCCTAAACAGATTTACCCGTTTGGGTGTATTATCCCAAATGGTTATACCCGTTTGGGCTATTTCTACTTGTCCAAACGGTTGTAATAACTGTTTGGATAGAGCTGTTTTGTACTAGTGGTAGATTAAAATTATTTCATGTTTGTAGTGTAGAATTATTTCATACTTTATAGAGTAGATTCACGTACTCTTGCTCTTTTTATTGCTTTCTTTGTTCTTTCTCCTACTTATTTTCTATTTTCTTGTCTTTCTTTTATGCCTTATTTTCTATTTGTTCCTAATATGTGCAACTGAATTCCTTAGGAGATCTAGAACTATATAAGGTAGCGTTTGGATTTGAGAATTTGATTTTAAATTCCAGAATTGAATTCTGGAATTTGAAATCTAGAATTTCAAATTCAATTCCTTCGTTTAGGAAGCATTCAAATTTGAATTCTAAAATTTAATTTGAAATTTATGTTTGGCAAACTTTAGAATTTTAATTTTGTAAATTTCAATTGAGTTGTTTGTCAACTAGTAAAATTCTAATTTCTAAACTGACATTGTAGCCCAAAGTTAATTTAAAAATAAGGTAATCAATTTACATAAGTTATGCATCAAAATTGGTAGAAATAAATACTTCAAATAGTATTGATAGTCACATTTTATTACAATTTTATACCCTCATTATCTATTTTTAATAAATAAAAATATACTACTAATAATTATTTTTATCTTTAATTACAGGTTAATGAAGAATAAAGTCCAAAAATCCCATCTCTCAACAAAAGCTCATGAATTAAATGAAGAACACAACCAAGAGCCAAAAATCCCAAGCCCAGAATCAAGCCGAGTAGCTTGTAGAAGCCAGAGAAAATAAAAAAACAAATATGAAAATAAAATGTATTTAAGATGGTTGGCCGCAAAGAAACGACTATATCTCTCAATCCGGAAGGCGGAATTTAACATATAATATATGAAAATCGCCTATCTCGACGAGACGAAGTCATCTGCGTAGGCATATTTTTGATTGGACATCGTTGCCAGCATCGATGCTGGCATCGATACCAGCATCGATGCTAGTATCGCTACTGACGAGTCAGTTACAGATCAATGGCTGATTTTTGATGGTTTTGGATAAAGATTTAATCCAAGGGATCTCATTCACTGATGTTTACTATAAATAGGAATAGAGAGTGAGTGGTTAGAGATGTGAAAATTTTTATAACTCTTTTTGGAGGGGAGGGCTACTCTTAATTGAGAAGGCCTTCCAAATTTATAACTTTTTGTTACAATTAATAAAAAAAAATTTCACCACTTTAAATTTTTCTTTTCTTCTCTTTGTTGGATGATGAAGATGAAGATGAAGATGAAAATTAATTTAAATGTTTCTTTTTTTATTTCTCTTTTATTGCTTATTAGTTTAGATTTATTTTCATGCTTGTAATTAGATTTTATTTTCTTGTTTAAATAGCCAAGAGGCTAGAACCCTCTTGCCTTAGATTTATTTCATGCTTATAGATTAGATTTATTTTATGCTTATAGAGTAGATTTATTTTCTTGCATTTAATTCTTACAATTTATTTTATAGTTTAGATTTTACAATTTATTTTGTAGTTAGATTTTAATTTCTTGTACTATTCACCTTAAAGCTAGAACCCTCTTGAGCTTAGTTTTTCTTTTTGTTTATTTTTATTTTCTTTGATTCGCCTTTAGGCTAGAACCCTCTAGGGAATCACCGTTTTCTAAGAAGTGGATTCAATTCTAGATTACATATATCTTTAATTGAATCCGCCATCTTTACTTTCTTGAATTTTATTTTCATTCTTGATTTTCCTTTTTGATTCTTGATTTTATTCATCTCTCATTGTGGAAATCATTCATTCATTGCCACATCCACTATTACTTACATTTTGTGCCTATTTACATACTATCACTTTCTTAATCTCTTCACATCGTATTCACTCATCACTCCTATTTGTCACATACACAACATAAGAACCGATTTTATATTTTCTCCTACAAAACAGCTTTCTCGTGAGATCGATATCTTTATACTATAACTTGACACGGTTATGTACTTGCAATATTTTTTGGTACATGTTTATGCCGCATTAAGTTTTTGGCGTCGTTGCCGGGGAGGGTACTTAAGTAGGAGTTTATTTAATTTGATTCTTTAACTTGTGTGTTTTTTGTGAAGAAACCACTTGGAGCTTAAAGATCGCGGATTGAAGATCTAGAACTTGGTGAATTGCTTTTAGGTAACTCTTCTTTCTAGCATTTTTAATTTCACCCTATTTAGTTAGCTTCATAATTAGAGAAAATTAGGATTAAAAAAAAGGATTTTTTTTGTTGACCATAATAAAATTCACCTTTCACTTGGACATTAACTAACAATATAATAAACTCAAACAATGTTCATCCTTCTCATAGTTGTTTGATTGTAAACCATAATAAAAAATATAAAGATTTCTTTCCATCCATTTTATTCACTTTTAATTTCTAGGGTTGCATTTCATATAGTTAGTAGGAATTCACCAAAGTGATTTGAGCATCTTGATTTGGCACACACCTAAAAATATTTTTAAGGGCAAAACCCCATAATCAAGATAAGGTGAGAGATTTCATCACCCTTTCCTTAGCCCAAAAATCACTAATTTCTCACTACACCACCCAAGCCTAATAAAACTCATTAGACATTAGCCCTAAGGATTTGAGCTCAATAAGGAACAAAGAATTTTTAAGTGAACCGGTTTAAGTTTTCTTGCATTAGTTGATGTCTAAGGCAAGGTTTAGGGGTTGTGTAAAGCGCTCCGCAAGGAACGATATACTTAATTGATCTCTGATCACCCTCTAGTACTATCCTTACCTGGCTGTCTACCCGGGTAAAACTTTAATCTTTTTACTTTAGGAGTTTTTAGTTAGGAGCTGGTCTAGTTGAATTAGGCTTAACCCTAGAGTTAGAGTGATTGAAAAGTGATTGATTTTGATTTATTTTAGTTAGGATTTTCCTCTCTTTCCATTCTCTCCTCATTAAAAAAACTAACTTTTATAAAAAAAAGTATAAAAAGAAATAGTTTTGGTGTATGCAACCATGGATTAGGGATAATACACATCGATTAATTCACTTTGAACCAATCATAGAAATGGCGTATCCTAATCCACCCTTTCTTCAAGATATGTGTTATCCCATTATGAATGCAATCCCCTCTTGCATTAGGCTCCCTTAAACAAATAGAATAAATTTTAAGCTTAGACCGCATTACATAACCATGCTTCCCAAATTCCTTGCAAATGAAACATAAGATGCATATATTTATATCTTGGAATTTGAGGAAGTGTGTATTATGATTAAAACGAGAGAATTAATAGAAGATGCGATCAAACTCAGATTTATTCCATTTGCTCTCAAAGACAAAGAAAAAATATAATTGTATAGCTTACCCGTAAATTCCATCACTACTTAGGAGGAATTTATCACTGTTTTTCTTAAAAAAAATTTCCCGATCCATAAAACGGTGAAGCTAAGAAATAGCATCATGAATTTTAAAATTGTCCCGAGAGAACTCTTTTGGAAGTATTTTGACCGATTTAAAGATCTTCTCATCCAATGTCCTCATCACGATTTAGAAAAATGGCGATATGCCAAATAATTTATGAAGGATTAGATTATTCTGCAAAAACTTCCTTAGAATCAATGTGCCACGGAGATTTCATGAGGAAAAACGCTGATGAAGCTTGGGAGTTTTTAGAGAGTCTTTCTAAAAATACCATGCAATGGGAACACTGTGATGACTGAGTGTCATCAGTTCCCTAACCCAAATCCAGTAGTATTTCCTTAGAGTCGAACATTGCATCTGAAGATAGGATGGCCACAATCATGCGTAGGTTAGAAGCTTTAAAAATCAAGGAAAGAGCCCCGGCTCAAATCAATCAAGTTTCAGCCCCAGGATGTCACAATTGTTTGTCACCATCTCATATTTCAGAAGAATGTCCTCTCTTAAGAAATAATCACCCATTAGGAGAGGTCAACATTGCATTCCAGCGTTCTGTAAATAATCAATTCTCTCCAACCTACAATCCAGGTTGGAGAAAGCATCCTAACGTTGCATGGAATCAAGGAAATTCTCCCGGAACTCAAAACTTTACTCCCGCTTCGACCCAATATTTTCCTAGAGGAAACACAGTTCCTTTCAATTCTCATCCACAATTTCAACAAACCAATCTGCCATATCAAAATCAGTCTCCTCTTCATCAAGCTATAATTCAGACTCCTCACAATCCAAATCAGGATAAACGTCTCAATGTCTTAGAAAAGGGTTTGGAAACCATAATTAAGGCCTCCACTCAAACCACGAATATGTTGACTCAAATGTCTAGCACTCTGAATTCCTTCATAAAATCAACTGGACAAATGCTCAACTCTAATACTCAAGCTATAGCTAGATTAGAATCCTAACTTGGTCAACTAACTAGTGCCGTGAGTGAAAGAGAGAAAGGAAAATTTTCGAGTCAACCCGTGGTCAACCCTAAAGACACAGGATGCAGTTCATCCTATGAAGCTCAAGTGAATGCAATCCATTCACTTCGGTCAGGTAGACAGGTCAATAATCAAGTGAGAACTCCTCCAAGTCAAACTTTTGATCAATACAAATTCCTTCTCCTTCTCCTTCTGATGAATCTATTCAACAATCACCCCCTCAGATGACCAAGAATCTGAACCCGAACCTGAGCCTGCTTTTGATAGATTTAGACCAGTTGCTCCCTTTTCAGATAGACTCAGGCCTAGGAAACACTCTCCTCAGGAGGAGAAGTGAAGGAAATTCATGCTAAATACATGCAAAATACGCAACGGAAGACTATATGTATAATTTTGCTAAGCATGTAAGAGCATGAAATACATGATAGAACCATCCTAATTAAATCTAACATAATCCCTACATTAAAGAGAGCATTCAAGAGTTAAAAAGTCATACTTTCGAAGCGTGATTCGATGGAAGATCGAATAACCCCTAGCTCTTGCTCCTTGTAGTAGAAAATCTCCTCGTAGTGGATCTTTGTAGGCTGTCTAAAAATCACTATAGATAGCTGATTCCTCATCAAACACCAATGATGGAAGTTACAATCTGACGACTTCCAGAAGGCTATAATTTGAAGACTTTCACGTAGATTGCTGAAGGTTACAATCTGACGACCTTCACGACAACTGATGAAAGCTCTAATCAACAGCCTTCACAATCAACATCGGGAGTTACAATTTGACGACTCTCACATATCAAAGAGCTAAAGAAAAGATTACAAAATGACGATCTTTGCAGCGCTCTGACAGAAAGAGGCTACAAATTGACGGTCTCTTCAAACCAAGTTGCGGAAGTCCTCCCCGCACACCAGCATCAAGACGCACCGTGTTCTAGCCACGAACACAGCCCAACACAGCTCTATACCACTGCCAAACGCAGCTTTACTCGCTGCCAGACGCAGCTCCAACCGCTGCTCAACACAGCTCCAACCGCTGCCCTACGTAGCTCCAACCGCTACCAAACGCAGCTTTACTCGCTGTCATACGCAGCTCTATACCGCTGCCAAACGTAGCTTCACTCGCTGCCAGACGTAGCTCCAACCGCTGCTCAACGCAGCTCCAACCGCTACCCAACACAGCTCTAAGCGCTGCCCAACACAGCTCTATACCACTGCCAAACGTAGCTTCACTCACTGCCAGACGTAGCTCTAATCGCCGCCAGATGCAGCTCCAAGCAATGCTCAACGCAGCTCTATACCGCTGCCAAACACATGTTACATCTGTTGCCCAACGCAACTCGCAAACACTGAGTTCAAACGAAGATTTCATTCCAGAATATAGGATTTGTGTTTGACTCATTCAATCACGAGCTGAACAGTTTCAAAACCGTTTCCCACGATTTGAGGGGATCAGAACTCCACTCAGGAGTGATTTAAGGGGCGGTTACAACCCATTAGCCCCACTTAGGAGCAAATTAAGGAGATGGTTACACCCCTTAATCGTCTATAAATAACTAAGAAATCAGCTTAGTTAAGGCTGTCATTTTCAGATCTGGAACTTGGCAGCAAAGGTGGAGATCTTGGAGCATCATAGATTGAGAGATCGGCATTCATCCTTTGGAGCATTCCTCGAAGCCTTCGGCCTTAGCTTGAGAACCGATTTTCGGTTCAAATCAACTCTTTTTTAAGAGTTCCCAACTAATTCAGAGTTATTAACTCGTCCAGAGTTTCAAACTTGCCACGCAAGTCCTCCACAACGTCAAATCGTGAGGAGGAGATCACGTTCCAGTGAAACAAGATGTCGGATCGTCAACGAGAAACAAACTCGACGCGAGCATTCGAGGGAGGTATCTCATCACTACCGTGAAGAACCCAGAATTAAACAAAGGGGAGAATCAAATTCATTCTCCTCTCTTTTGTAATCGGAAATCCAAATTGTAATCGATTTTGAGAGAATACAAGTCAAATTTTCTTTCATTATCTTTTTACATCAAATTTTTTAACAAACAAAAGATGGCGACTCTGCTGGGGATTTGCTTCTCTGACGAAGAAGTGGTGGCGCAATTCGACGTTCATCTCATTAGAACAACCGTCGAAACTCTTATTGTTGAGTTTGATCAAGCCAAGTTTGAGGAGGCCCTCTCCTCCGGATCCCTTAGCCCTAAGGCTATGCGCAAGATCCACAAAGTCTCCAAAGAGACTAAAGCTCTAATTGCTCTAATTGCAGTCGAACCGCTCAAGGAAGACTGCTCGGACAACCCCTCCTCCGACAGAGTGGGCTCAGCTTTAGCCAAACCTGCACCAAGACGACGGGTATCGGGTCGTAAGATGCCCATTGAGGCGACAAACTTGATCAACACAGATGGTGACGTCGCTACAAAGGCCTTGAAGCAGGCTAAGAAGAACGTCGCTCGACGAAGGAGGAGATCCCTACGACGAGCACATCTCCGTGATTGTCGATCTTCAAATCAACACGAACTTCGTGTTTGTGAGCCTAAACGCAACCCTGTGCTCTGCGTTTCTGCTTCAGAACGCAAGCCTCGCGTCTATGAGCCCAAACATAGGCTCTGTATGAATAAGACTAAACGCAGCCCTCAAGGGCGCATTCCACAAACTGAACGCAACTCTCAAACATGCGTTTCAGAGGCTAAACGTAGTCCTCAGGGTTGCGTTTCACCAGCGAGACCCCCGAATACTCTGCGTAGCGTGATTATATCAAGGGACGGATGTCAAAAGTCTATGGATTCAAAGCATCTCAACCAGATCCATGTTCACCAAGAGGCAGTCATGTCTAATCATGGACTGGGGGTTCTAGTTCAAACCTCACGGTCAGCGAGTAACTCTTCTCGAGTTTCTACAACATATTTGAGAGAGTTCAAATCAAGAGAAAGACTGATGCAACAAGTCATTCGCTCATTCCAATGTGAACGACTGATTCCTACGGTCCTCTTGGGATGTCAATCCTGCTCATATGCGGCCAAACTGTTGGTGTTCAACCAATTTACGAACGTTGCTTTACCTAACCAACGACGATGTTCACATATGAAGAAGTCTCCAGAGATCGAATATCCTGGGGTCACTATTAATGTGATCGGCAGAGGGAAAGCCTCAGGTCCTAGTTCCGATGACTCTGAGACAAGTCGTCTGCCGACCGTCAGAGAAATCGCTAACGAGTTTGAAGTAATCTACCGACACACTCGGACGCGAACAGGAGCCATTCCTCTTGTCAACTATCGGAGTTTAGCCAAAGGAACTAATTCCGATGATGAACATTCAGCCATTGCAGAGTCCCAATCATCAAGCTCTTTCGTTGGGAATGAGAACTTCGTCCACATGGCAGAACATTCTGAAGATCTTTCAAAGAGGGTTGCTGAGCAAGACGCCATGCTCAAATCACAGCAGAAGACCCTTAATGAACTCCTGGACCTGTTGACTCAACTCGTCGCAGACAAGGTTAAATCTCAGAAGACAGATTCGCCACCTAGGCAAGAATCCTCCCGAAGAGGAAAAACATCTTCATCCCGACCTCACACAAGCAAAGGGAAGGGAAAAGTGGTTGATGACACGGCTTCTGACCAAGAAGCCCACAACCTAGAATCTTCCTCTGATGAAGGAAGAGAGACTGAGAACGAGCAGAATCTCCAATCTGCTAAAATGGAAGAATTGGAAGCCCGCCTCAATGCCATTTCTAACAGAAGCGAGCTCCAAGAAGAGGGAGTTGTCAGACCCTATCCTACCGAATGAGATGCAGCCCCTTATCCTTCAAAGTTTAAAGTCCCGACGTTACAAACTTTTAACGGCACGGGATCACCAAACCAACATATTTATCATTTCAAGTCACAGACTGGGAATGTGATATCAAACGACGCTATTCTGGCTCGATTGTTCATTGGCACCCTCAAGGGAGTTGCCTTTGAATGGTTTAGAAAACTGCCTACAGGATGTATCCAAAAGTGGGCAGATTTGGAGAGACTCTTCCTATCAAGATTCTTTGAAGAGGATACAGAAGTCTCCATCCATACTCTTCTCGCCACTAAGCAGAAGAAGAGGGAGTCCGTCAAAGCCTTCGTCAAGAGGTTCCGAACCATGGCTCTCCGGTGTACGTCAGGTATGACACAATCTACCTTAGTAGAGACGTGTCGACACAACTTGAAGACCGACCTCCTAGCCCGAATAGGAGTTGCATGCCGTTCCTGGAGAAAACTAATCTCTCAAGGCGAACAGGCTCAAAAGATCATTGCCAGGGTCAAAGCTGAAGAACAAAGTAGGCAGGATCAGCCTGAGCAATTGGACCAAGCCCAATCTTCTCAGTCCGAACCGGAAGATACTACGGCCACTGAAGCTAATCCTCTTCAGTAGGGCAGGTCCAACAACTATCACGTTAACAGTTACCTCTGATAGTCTATTTCCTCCAAATTCTCCTGCCAATCCTCTTCAGTAGGATGGCAGGTCCAACAACTATCACATTAACAGTTACCTCCGATAGTCTATTTCCTCCAAATTCTCCTGTCAATCATCTTCAATAGTATGGCAGGTCCACCAAAACTATCACGTTAACCGTCGCCTCTGATAGTCCTTTTTTTCCAAATTCCCCCACCAATCCTCTTCAATAGGATGGTGGGTCCACCAAAACTATCACGTTAACCATCATCTCTGATAGTCCTTTTCCTCCAAGTTCCCCCACCAATCCTCTTTAATAGGATGGCGGGTCTACCAAAACTATCACGTTAACCGTCACCTCTGATAGTCCTTTTTCTCCAAATTCCCCCACCAATCCTCTTCAATAGGATGGTGGGTCCACCAAAACTATCACGTTAACCGTCACCTCTGATAGTCATTTTCCTTCAAATTCCCCCACCAATCCTCTTCAAGTAGGATGACGGGTCCACAAAACTATCATGTTAACAGTTAACTCTGATAGTCAAACTCATCAGATAATGGCCTACCAGGTGATGTGCCTCTATTCCGACTTCATGGATAGTGCCCCACTAGGTGATGTGCCTTGTCTACCTCTTTTTATTCCCCTGCTAAGTCTTAATCAAGACTGGGGGTTGGTTACTTGGAATCCATTGGATTAAGAGTAATAAATCTTTCACATCGTTAAGTTAACATTACACTTCTGAAGATCATCACCCCATAGAGTATGAATGCAGCTTACATCGCTCCTAATTTGTCACGTTAACACCATACCTCTGACAAATTCACTTATCAATCATCTTCAATAGGATGATAAGTCAACAAAGTTGCTCCGATCGCAACACATTCCTGTCACGTTAATATCACACCTCTGACAAATCTACTTAGCAATCCTTTTCAATAGGATGATAAGTCCACAAAGTTACTCTGATCGTAACACATTCCTGTCACGTTAATATCACACCTCTGACAAAATTTACTTATCAATCATCTTCAATAGGATGATAAGTCCACAAAGTTGCTCCGATCGCAACACAAATCCTGTCACGTTAACACTAAACCTCTGACAAATCCACTTATCAATCCTCGTCAATAGGATGGTAAGTCCACAAAGTTGCTCCGATCACAATATTCTCTTGTCATGTTAACATCATACCTCTGACAATCCACTTATCAATCCTTGTCAATACGATGATAAGTCCACAAAGTTGCTCCGATCACAACACAAACCTGTCAAGTTAACATCACACCTCTGACACAAAATCAACTTATCAACTCTCTTCAATAGAGCGATAGGTCCACAAACCTGTCAAGTTAACATCACACCTCTG
This sequence comes from Asparagus kiusianus, assembly GCA_022839385.1. Classification (NCBI taxonomy): domain Eukaryota; kingdom Viridiplantae; phylum Streptophyta; class Magnoliopsida; order Asparagales; family Asparagaceae; genus Asparagus; species Asparagus kiusianus. Next base: position 162,820 of record BQKN01064724.1, read on the forward strand.
ACGACAAAATCAACTTATCGACTCTCTTCAATAGAGCGATAGGTCCACAAACCTGTCAAGTCAACATCACATCTCTGACGATAAAATCAACTTATCGACTCTCTTCAATGGAGCTATAGGTCCATAAAATACTGTTAGGTTAACATCACACCTCTAACAGTCAAACCCCCCAATGAATTTGTTAATCCTTTTTCAACAAGAATAGCAAGTTTTCATTATAAAATCCCCAGTGGATTAAAGATTTTCTAAAATTATCCCAGTGATAATAAAGAAAGCTTCTGAATTTCACTCTAAGTGAAAATTCACGCCAATTTAATGCTACACACTGGTCACACCCGTGTTCCAAATTCAACATGAGACCCGCTTCTCAAGTTCAAAATACAGGGTCCACCCCCGCATTCCAGAAGCAGGATTATGGCGCATACCTTCACACAGGTCCTACGTGGCAAATCCCTTCAACCAAGATGCCTTCGAAGCAAGTGCAGAGAATAAATCCTTTACCACAAGGAATCAACACCTCCAAGATCAGAGTTTAGATCCAAAGTATTCTGAAAATTCATCCCAGTCAACCGCGAACTTTCGAAAACTTTGGAGGGGGTTCTGTAGGCTATCTAAAAATCACAATAGATAGCTGATTCCCCATCAAACACCAATGATGGAAGTTATAATCTGACGACTTCCAGAAGGCTATAATTTGAAGACTTTCACGTAGATCGCTGAAGGTTACAATCTGACGACCTTCACGATAACTGATGAAAGCTCTAATCAACAGCTTTCACAATCAACATCGGGAGTTACAATCTGACGACTCTCACATATCAAAGAGCTAAAGAAAAGATTACAAAATGACGATCTTTGCAACGCTCTGACAGAAAGAGGCTACAAATCGACGGTCTCGTCAAACCAAGCTGCGGAAGTCCTCCCCGTACACCAGCATCAAGACGCACCGTGTTCATAGCCACGAACGCAGCCCAACGCAGCCCAACACAGCTCTATACCGCTGCCAAACGCAGCTTCACTCGCTGCCAGATGCAGCTCCAACCGTTGCTCAACACAGCTCCAACCGCTGCCTAACGCAGCTCCAACCGCTACCAAACGCAGCTTCACTCGCTGCCATACGCAGCTCTATACCGCTGCCAAACGTAGCTTCACTCGCTGCCAGACACAGCTCCAACCGCTGCTAAACGCAGCTCCAACCGCTGCCCAACACAGTTCTAAGCGCTGCCTAACGTAGCTCTATACCACTGCTAAATGCAGCTTCACTCGCTACCAGACGCAGCTCTAATCGCCGCCAGACACAGCTCCAAGCAATGCTCAACGCAGCTCTATACCGCTGCCAAACGCAGGTTACATCTGTTGCCCAACGCAACTCGCAAACACTGCGTTCAAACGCAGATTTCATTCCAGAATTTAGGATTTGTGTTTGACTCGTTCAATCACGAGCTGAACGGTTTCAAAACTGTTTCCCACGATTTGAGGGGATCAGAACTCCACTCAGGAGTGATTTAAGGGGCGGTTACAACCCATTAGCCCCACTTAGGAGCAAATTAAGGAGGTGGTTACACCCCTTAATCCTCTATAAATAACTAAGAAATCAGCTTAGTTAAGGACTGGCATTTTCGGATCTGGAACTTGGCAGCAAAGGGGGAGATCTTGGAGCATCATAGATTGAGAGATCGGCATTCATCCTTTGGAGCATTCCTCGAAGCCTTCGGCCTTGGCTTGAGAACCGATTTTTGGTTCAAAGCAACTCTTTTTCAAGAGTTTCCAACTCATTCAGAGTTATCAACTCGTCCAGAGTTTTAAACTTGCCACGCAAGTCCTCCACAACGTCAAATCGTGAGGAGGAGATCACGTTCCAGTGAAACAAGATGTCGGATCGTCAACGAGAAGCAAACTCGACACGAGCATTCGAGGGAGGCATCTCATCGCCACCGTGAAGAACCCAGAATTAAACAAAGGGGAGAATAAAATTCATTCTCCTCTCTTTTGTAATCGGAAATCCAAATTGTGATCGATTTTGAGAGAATACAAGTCAAATTTTCTTTCATTGTCTTTTTACATCAAATTTTCCAACAAACAATCTCCAAGTCTTCAAGTGGGCTTGATAAAATAGGAGTCTTCTTGAGACATAAGGCAAGATATCCACCCCGGGGTTCTTAAAATCCTACTACTTCCTCTTGCTCAAAGATTGCTAAAGTTTAGTAAGAGGAGAGCTCTCTTTTATTCTCTTATGGAAAAAACCACTTAGCCAATTTTTCATTAACCTTTCCATAAGAAAGAGAGCTCATATTTATAGAGTGAAATGTGTTCATGACATGAATGACTCATCCTATGAGTCATACAATGAATCATCAAATATTAATGATTAATCTAGTGAGTCATGTAATGAATCATCTTATGAATCATTACATTTCAAAACCATGTGCTAATAAACTATGTGCTCAAATCATACCACCTTAATGACTCATCTCATGACTCATTAATCAAGGTATAATGATATTCGTATTTCATAAATGAAAATACCACGTCAATACGATATTTCGTAATTTTCCAATCATTAACTAATAAGTCATCATATGACCAAAAAATCAATGAGTTGACCAAAAGTCAATTGTTGACCAAAAAGTCAACCAGTTGACTAAAAGTTAACTTTATGGGAAAAATACTAAAATTTATTTCTTAAGCACATAACATCCTGATTTTACAGATACATATAACCGTTTATGTGTATTCGGTGAAAATCATGTATGTGTATCAATCATACACATTACTCTATAAATTTATATTTCATAGGATTCAAGTACGCGCTTGGTGTGACTCTAGGGTCCAACTTTAAGACTCGGCAGTGGATCATATCCACAAGTATAACAGATGTGCTAGCTACACATGAAAACTACCCGGGTATAAGTTGTAATAAATGTCTGCAAGATGCTTACACAATTTTATCAAGACCACTCAGTGATAATACCGTACAGTCCGGTCTCTTCATCAAACCATGTCAAACTATTAAGCCTAGGGTATGGAAAACTGTCAAACCCTAATTGCTCAATTAGTGTTTGTTGATATTAAA
>BQKN01064724.1:190892-212315 GCA_022839385.1 Asparagus kiusianus
TATATATATATATATATATATATATATATATCACACATTAGAAAAGTATGCTGTATGCACATACATCCTTATTAAGAACCATAACTTCATTCAGAACTCACTCATATGTTGCTATGGAATCAAGATTCTTCTCTCTCGAAATATCCGATAAGTGCGATTTATGCAAAAACATTTCCTCTTCTTCATCGGTGAGTTAAAAACTGCTAGCTGTTTGTTGAGGAGCTACTGTCAATGCCTTTGGGAATCATTGTAATCGTTCTCACCATTGATCTACTTTAACACTTGACAGGATACGTATTAATTTCTCATTTGTAGAGTCACTCGCGATGGAAGGTTACTTTTATATCAAGTCTACATCTAGATTCTAGCATTAAAGCTTACTAAATGAATATAACTACTAGGAAAAGTATCAAGGAAACCAATATAAATGACATACACCCATTTTAAACTCCCTCTAACCATTAGACCAAAACTGTAATTTTTTTTAATTCTAACTTGTCTTTGCAGGTTGAGAGCTCTTTTTATGGGATGAAATGATACCATTTTAAAGTCCCACTAACCATTATACCAAAACTCTGAATTGTTGTGATGAGAATTGACGATTGTAATTTTGTATTAATTCTAACAACCCAAAACCAAAGATATTTGGGAACTGAATTATTTATTTGCATTGCATCTTCTTACAAAAATAAAATATAAACCAACGGAACATGAACTATAATAGGTGTAATTAAGAATTAGTGGATCAAGATGGCATACAAAGCACTGCCCTTTTCTATTTCGTATATCAGTATACGTACATATATATGTGTGTCTTTATATCGGTATACATGTATACATATAAGATATATGAGATATATATGTGTAGAATATAGGCGGTCACATTAATAAATTAAAAAAATCGAGAACAAAAGCAAGAAAGGCATGTAATAGCGCGCTAATTACAATATCTCGTGAAGAGTTTGAACACGTGCGTCTAATCACTACCAGCTACCAACTTTCGCTCCCTGGCTTATTAAATTGGGAATTTAGTTTTAGGCACAAAATATGGGTCCCATTAAACGAGAACAATTCCGTCAGAAAAATATCTTAAGGATTTAAAATATGGGACCAAGTGAGGGGACATATGAGGTGTCCCCTCTTTATTACATAATGAGCTGGTCATGCCAACCCATTATGTAATAGGAGAGGGACATCTCACATGTCTCCTCCAATGGTCCCATATTTTGGGTCCCTGTAATAGAGTTCATTCTGCCATAACTTCTTTTGCTTGTCCCCTCTAAAGGGAGAAGAAAGATCGATCTTTTGACAAAATTACCCCTAGTGCAAGCAAGATCAATTCACTACAACAAAATACAGTATTGCCGACGAAACAAAACATCGGTAAAAGTTTAAAAAACATCGAGAAAAATCTTTCCCGACGCAAAATGCAATGTCGCTAACGTGTCACCAAAAGTACGTCAAAGAAAATATTTGGCGACGCAAACACACTGCATTAGTAAAAGCCAACACTTTCGGCGACGCTTCATGCGTTGAGAAAAGTACATGTCTTTTAGCGACGCATAATATTTTGCGTCGGCAAAAGTATGCAGAATTTTTTTTATATACAAAAGTACGTCGGCAAAACTTGTACTTTTGACGACGCATGCAGCGTTGACAAAAGCCAATGCGTCGGTAAAAGTATAGCTTTTAGCGATGCAAAACTATTCGTCACTAAAAATTATACTTTTGGTGACGCAAGTTAGCATCGGCAAAAGTGTAGCTTTTAACGATGCAGAATGAAGCGTTGCTAAAAACTATATCTTTGGCGACGCAAAGTAGCGTTGCTAAAAGATATTACTTTTGTCTATACTAATTTGCATCACCAAAACTAATATATTTTCTGTCAACTACAAGCCTACACTGAACCTGAACATCCACAAAAAATTTGCTCCCATTCACATCAACAAAGAAACCAAACATCAAATTATACTCCATACAAGTTGCATATTATGATAAACAAAGAATTTTCTTTCATTGCAAAACTAAACAAATTATATATCAGACAATCCATAATAACTCAATGATATAAAGAAAAATAATAAAATTTTTATCGCATCAAATAAAAAATAAATACACATTTTAATGGACTAAAAATAGTTACATTCATTTCCCTTTCCAAGTCAACACTCAAAGGCCTGTTTAAATATTCCAGTTTGCTTGTAATCCATAAAAAAAACACAATGGAAAGAGAGAAAAATGTGAAAGAAAAGAAAGAAGGGAACAACGGTTTAAATATTCCAGTTTACTTGTAACCTCATGAGAAGTTGTTCTCTGCTTCCAAGATAATCAAATCCAAGTTCCTACATAACAAGAATATAGCAACATAAAAAAATTTTAAAATTATTTGAGAAAGGCTACACATTCTATAAAATGTTTTGGGTGTACATATATCATATCATATTCATTAAACCAAAAACATACACATGACAAAAATAAATTTTGTGCACCTTTTGTGAATTGTGTATTTCTTCGTATTTAGAACATCCGATTTGTAAATAATAAATCCTATATGGTTTGATCAGATAATTTAGAATCCTATTGATTGTATTCTAGTAATTTCTTGGCTGATGAATGTATTCTAGTTAATATACATGATCACAATCTTCAGTCATGATGTTTAGATTTTAAAAAAATTTAGTTTATAACAGATTTTAGTGCACATGTATCGGATCTATGACTAGATGTGTTCCTGAATTCTATCGGACATATCGTAAGTAATAACTGAAGCACATGTTCATCTATTTCCAGCCCTAGTATCCTGAATAAACAACCATGGGTTTCAAAAGTTCTTCTCTTTAAAAGAGCCATCATGTTAATTTTCCATTTTCATCGATTCAAATTGAAGATAAAGAGCATCTAAGCATAAAAAGCCCAATCTAGCACACATGCCTCATCAAATCATGCATTTTAACTTGCCATGTTCAGTGTCTTCCCAAACTTCAATGGCAAACTTGTCATTTCACAACCTGGGTCTACGATCAACTTTACTAATGTCACAAATTTCTTACGTTGCCTCTATGAAGGAGTTTAAATACTGTAATAGCTAAGAGCATGAAAGGTAGATCATCTAACAAATATCTTGGATATAAAAGTCAAAAGAAAAATATAAAAACAATATCTTAATTTATTATTGATAAATATGACGTTTCTTGTATGAGTTTAAGGAGCTTATCCTGGCAAGTCACTGTAATTGTTCTTATATTTAATCTAACACTTCATTATCTCGATAAAGAAGAAAAAACAAAATAATGTTTTTTACTAAGAAGACAAATTATATATATTGTAAATTTAATGACAAATTCTATGACGTCCAATTGCATAAAAGAATTCATAGAACGAAGTGATAGCATTTACTTTGAGGATTTTGAAATAGTACTTATGTATCCAAGTTCGTAAATAAATTGCGTTCATCCCTCCAGTTGAACAAAATTTTTTCTTGATTAATTTAACTATTAGAGGAAAAAAATATTGACGCTAAGTTTATTGGCATAGAGCAAACATCATGGTCTCTTGTCGAATTTAAAATCATTTTTATTGAAAAACAATTCCAGACTATTTTATGAACAGTTGACCATTATAGCTGCTACCCTTCAGTTCTTTAATTAAAAAGTCGACGTTTAAATTTTAAATTCCTACCATTAAATTTAATAGTGTATATTTATAAACCATAAATAAGTCTAATAAGAAAAAATTAAATGCAAGTCTGACCTCATCTCGATAAGAAATCTCTACTACCACCATTCGCTCCAGGCTAGCTACGTGCAAATAGCTGATGCGCTAAAGCCTCAAGATCAACAGACTTTCGGGCTTGTGCGTTCATCTGATCGGTTTGTGAGGCAATCTGCTCGGCTTGTAAGGCAATCTGTTCGGCTTGCATAGCTACTGTCTCCTTTAAATCCATGACCTCAGCATCTCGCTCAGCTGACTTTAATTGAGTTAACCTTAAATTACCCGCATAGATATCAATGTGATTTAAATTGAGTTAGGTAGCAGTATGCAAGTCAAACAGAGATTCATAACTTAATATTAATTACATGGAATTCACTCTAGTTTTATGGTTGCGTTTGTTGATTCCAGTTTTTTAAGTTGACAACCAATTTATTTTTAAGACAAATCTTACTGTTATGTAAACTCTTGCTTGTTGTAGTTACAATATTATGGCCGACTACATAAATACAAGTTAACAGGTAATAGAAGCTTCAACAATTTATAAATTACTTGTTGAAGGGTAAGAAATACATGATTTTATATTCAAAGAATAAAAGCACAACTGCCTGAATGGCTCTAACATTGAAGTGGCCCAGGTCAGCAAACATAGCTTCGCCCCATGTTCATGAGTTTTCTTAGTGTAGCAAATTAAGTTGCCTGGATTCCTCATGCAAATAAATTACCTGTAATGCACAAGTTCACTTGCTAGATATAATTTCCATTTTTTACTGAATTTTAAGTTTCAATGTTCTATTATGCAACATAAGAGATACTTCATTTGGAGTGGATACCTGCTGTTGAAGCAATTTATTTGGACAATTAGTAACATCATCGCTAGTAGCTTCATGCTTCCTAACAGCCAAAATTAAAACACTGCTTTTATGATAACCAAGTGTAGTAAATTATGGTTATTGTGATATACACACACACACACCATCACCACCAACAGCCAAAACAAATACATACATCAGTACCAGATGTAGGCGTCAAAAATTACCTATAGGTTCCCGTATGCAGCTCGAGACGAAATACAAACGATAAGCGTCATCATTCAAGTCAGGAAAGGATTATCCAGTCCCGTAGAAGCTAACGAATATACAAAGTGAGTCATTGGATTGTATAAGTCAACGGAATGACGAAATGCGCAATACAAGTCCGGAGAAGTCAGAAAGTGTCAAACACCTCAAAGTGGCCCGCATAAAGGATTGACATTTTAAACATGATACAATTTGAATCTGGAAAAATTCAAAAGACAAAAGTTAAAGGTCTCTTCGTCAGCTTTCTAACGCATCTTGAATCACCTTATTCCGAGGTCGGATAAGTGAGTTAAGACCGCTATAGTACCACATTACAGTAACTGTGTACCCGTGCTACAGTAACAAAGGTTCCCGTGCTACAGTACCCAGGTACCCGTGCTACAGTAATCGGGGGTCACTTTAGTGCTGCAGTAGCCGCGGGTCACTTTGTTGCTACAGTAGCCATGGGTCACTCTTGGTGCTACAATAACCGTGGGCGCTTGGGTGCTACAGTAACCGCGGGCCGCTTGCTGCTACAGTGACCGCAAGTCACTTGCTGCTACAGTAGTGTGGGTCGCTTTGGGTGCTACAGTAACCGCGGGGTCATTCTTGGTGCTACAGTAACCGCAATCGTTTTTCCCCCTACAGTACCAAGGGTCGCTTGCTGCTACAGTGTCAGAGGGGGTCACTTGCTGCTACAGTACCGCGCGCTTGTTTCTACAGTCGCGGTGCTTTGTGCTACAGTACCGCGTGTTGGATACGCCCAGCTCGCCGACGCGTTGCCAGGGGGTTCGTTCCTGTGAAAATGACCGAGATTACGTATTCAGTATCGTAGCAATAAAAATCCATACCTTTTATGCATGGAGAATTTTATCCCGAATCCTAAGTAGGGATAAGTCAGTGCCTAATACGCATTGCCGGTTTAGTCTTTCACCGATTGAAGAAGACATCAGAATCCAAGTCTGGGGACTTTTATCCTGAATCCTAAGAAGGGATAAGTTAGCGCCTAACACGCATTGTCGGGTGGTTCGTTCCCATGAAAATGATCGAGTCTACGTATTCAGTGTCGTAGCAACAAAAATCCATATCTTTTATGCATGATGAATTTTATCCTAAAGCCTAAGTAGGGATAAGTCAGCGCCTAACACGCGTTTCCGGGTGGTTCGTTCCCGTGAAAACGACCGAGTCTACGTATTCAATATCGTAGCAACAAAAATCCACGCCTTTTATGCATGGGAAATTTTATCTTGAATCCTGAGCAGAGATAAGTCAACGCCTAATACGCGTTACCGATTTAGTCTTTCACCGATTATAGAAGACACCAGAGTCCAAGTCTGGGGACTTTTATCCTGAATCCTAAGAAGGGATAAGTCAGCGCCTAACACGCGTTGCCAGGTAGTCTATTCCCATAAGAAAGATGGAGTCTACGTATTCGATATCGTAGCAGTAAGAGAGTTAAATCTCCTAGCACAACGTCACATGCGGAACGGACTTAAATAATCCGCATGCAAGCCCGATTCAAATGGTAATCGATAAAGGCACGTCAAATCCGTTGAAGCCTGAGGATTTGCCAAAAATCCTAAGTCTACGTCTGATACACATAGCTATTTAGTTGTTTCATAAGAGAAAGAAGAAGTCTACGTATTCAATATCGTAGCACTAAAAGAGTTAGCTCTTTTAGCACAACGTTACGTGCGGAACAGACTTAAACAATTCGCAAGCTAGCCCGACCTAAACGGTAGTCGGTAAAGGCAGGATATCACTAAAAAACATGTGTCCTCAAGATGAATTTGGTTTATGCACACATGAAAAACAATGAAGAATTTTACCTTACTCAGTTTTAATGGGAAAACCAAATCAGAACAAGGCAGGATATCACTGACCTTCAATAGTGTGTTTCGAAGGTTCAAGATTTCTTCCTGGAAGTGCTCTGAATGAGAGGTCTAGGCATGAAAACCATACAAAACAATTGATGCTCTTAGTGAATGATAAGAAGCACATTCTAGAACAATAAAAGGTCACCAAGATATATAGCATATATATTTTCCTCCCCATAAGTACATTTCCATCCATTCCTCCCCAAACCCTTTTGCTTTTAGAACATCTAAAAATGAAATTCCAATCCAACACATCACATGTCTTTGCATAATAAAGTTTCCAATAAGATCCTTTCTTATTTCTTATTTTGATGACAATTAATCATTAATGATCTCTTCGGATGTATCCATGCCGTATTTGGATATTGAAACTGAAATGAAGTTAGCTTTCACTTCAGCCGGCCGTGTTACTTCTGATGCTTCTTTGATTAAGGAGATGAAAGATCTTGGTCTAGCAAGGTGGGTATATATAACTTATTTTAGGGCATATTGCGCACGTGTGGATCCCCCTAACATGGTGTTCTCAAACTTCATTACTATCGTAGTTTTATTTTGAAGGATAGATGACTTCCTGCATGAATTTTGTTTGATTCTTTTACCCTCAAATTTTTTTTTTACCTATGCGCTTTTAGCCCTAGCTTTTTTTGGTTTTGTGTAAAAGAGTCAAAAACTTTTATTCGTGGGGTCCATCTGCCAAAATGAAACTTGATGGATATAATTTCATGCATGAACATGATGCGACAGGGGGTCTGCGATAATAATTAACCCTATATTATTTTATTTTATTAATTGTTATGTCGTCCTATTGAGAATAATCAATTTACGTCTCCATAATAAATTTCCCAATATGTACATGAAAATATTTAATTTAATAGGACAAAATTGCATGGATGGCAAGATACATACGCGTTCACAAAAGCCATGGGGGAGATGATATTAAATAGCATGAGGGGAGGTACCCCCGTTGTTATCGTCAGGCCTGGTGTCATTGAAAGCACCTTTAAAGAGCCTTTCTATGGATGGATAGAAGGAAGTAGGTAAATCCATTATTAAAAAATTGTTGTCGGCGGCGCGGAAGCGTTCGAATCACATACAATCCAAATAAGAGAGATCACAACTAAAATCAACAAGCACAATCACCAATAACAAGAGATTTACGTGGTTCGGCAAGTTGCCTACGTCCACAGGACAAGGAAGGGGGAGTTTTACTACTAGAAATCAAGGGGATACAAATAGAGTTACAAATCTCTTAGACCAAACCCTAAAACAAAGCTCTTAATCTCTCAAATCTCTCCCACAATTGGATGCAACAACTCTCTCAAAAGAACTGCTCAAATTCGTCCTTGCCTTACCCTAAACAATTAGGTTTAGGGATATATATAACTTACAAAACGAATCGGGTCGAAAACCAAAAGCCCAGCCCAGAAACATCGACGGTCGACCGCGTAGGTCTCGCGGTCGACCGCAGCGGTCGACCGAACCACAAAAACCCGAGAGAAAAATATCCTACAGTCATCCGCGGTCGACCGCGCCGGTCGACCGCCACCAGCTCCGATTCTCAGTAGGCTTCGTGCACGTTGGCGGTCGACCGTGCCGGTCGACCGCCAGTCTGCCTGGCATACTTCTTAGCTGTTTTCTGTAATTCTTCAAAAAAAAAACTCTTATGGTTTGGTTTTTGAAATTCACCGCTATCACTTATTTTCTTACATGCGCACATGAGATACATGCACATATCGATGTTTGACATTTTTATTTCCTACTCTATTAAAGGATGATGGATCCACTCGTACTCTACTATGGTAAAGGGAAGCTAGCCGGCTTTGTTGCTGATCCTAATGGTGTTCTTGATGTCGTAAGTTTAACTAACACTGATTCTTCGTAATTTCCCATTGTAGTTTCATCAGATTAGAGTTCTGTTTGGGTCAAAAATTGATGTTTTCATTACCTTGAATCTATTACAACTTTAATCGTTACAATAAACTCAAATGACTAAAAAAATTGATCTTTTTATAAGATCTCTTTTACACTGAAAATAAAAGATTACAACTCTTGTCAAACTACACACAGATCCTATTTATTAGTCTCTGTTTTGTGTGGGATCTTTGCCTGTGTCGGGGACATTGATATCCGTGGACCGTCGCGGATCAGATCCGGTTGACAGATTGAAAATCAAATCTCCTACTTCACGAAGGAAGTATTCGCTGAAGTAGTAATCCCGACCAAGCGAGAGTACAACTCTTCTCGGGATTTAAGACCAAGGTTAAATCCAGAGGAATATGGGGAAAGAGGTTTCAGATCTCTCGAACTCTCTTTTTATTTATGGAGAAACTTCGCCAAGATCTGTTAACCCTCTGAAATTCGTGGCTTCACTCTCAATTTTGACAGCACCTCGCCCTCTTGATCCCCTCGATCTGGAGAAATGAGCACCCGGGCTCGTATTTATAGGCTTCGATTAGGGGTTTTTTGGATAAAAACGAGGGATTCCTCCTTATCTTCAGTTAATAACTTATTAACCATAGTATCAGATCAGTTGGAATGCTCAGGAACGAACAAATCCCGAGAAATCCATGAAAACCAAAAAAGAGTGCTTTTGGATCGAACCTGCGCGCGAGCCACTGCCTTGTGGCTCAGCGCTGGCCAAGTCACCATTTGGTGGCTCAGCCCTAGACCGAGCCACTGGCCCTGGTCGAGTTCATTTTGGTATGACTCGGCCGCCAACAGCTATTCTGGTTTTTCAGTTTTCCTCTTTTGTTGCGTTTTTTACACGTATTTTATCGTTTCGCTGACTGGTATGCTTGCTCGATTCGCTTCGTGTGTTTTGTGAATGCGCGAATCACTTAACGGTGGCCGACGAAAGTGTAGGCCACTTGGTTTGCCGTTCAAGTGGCTGGTCATTACGTGGGCCACTTAAAACTGGCTGATGAGCGCGCAAGCCACTTAGAGGTGGCCGGTGAACACGCGGGCAACTTAGTTTGTTATTTTGGTGGCTGATTAGCATGCGGGCCACTTGGTGGTGGCCGGTGAGCATGCGAGCCACCTGGTATTAGTCGTACTGGTGGTTCGTCGCCACGTCATCAACAAATCGTCGATTTGCTTCACAAGCTTGTCGGCGTCAGATGATCCTCTTTGATTTGGACAATCCCCTTCGACTTAGATAATGGTGTTCATCGCTTTTTGTTTGTCTCGAGCTGTGTGCGGACACTTATAAGTATTTTTAGACGCCTAAAGATACCCCCTCTAAAGTATTTTAGACTTATTCTTTTATAGAGGAGTCTGGAATGCTTAGGATATGATATCCCTTACCTTCAGTCGATGTCAAAGGACCTGTAACTAATTTCAACTCTTGACTTCTTCAGCCTTTAGTCTATTTAGTGTTTTGTCGAATAGTTGAAGTTCTTCCGGCGTTACGTTTATTGTCTGACCGTTGTCAAAATCTTGAACTGAAGTTGATGCGTAAGTTTATGAACTTAGCTCTTGTCATTGAGTTGACTTTGAACTGATTATCTTTGTCGAGAATTCATATATGAATGTGATTGAACTCCCTAGAATCATCCTCTAACCTGAAATCTTTCCTTAGCTTTATTTTGACAAAATCATCAACGCATTGACCGACATCGATCTTTGCGTTGACCGGCGTTAATCTTTGCTGTTGTTAGCCTTCTTGTTTTGATGATGTTTAACAAACAATTTACCACTAATGTTGTTTGTCTAGTATTTGTGTTTTTGTACTTATTGTAGATAAACAACATAGTTGGAGGTTGGATGGAATAGCGCTTCAACGACAATATCAAATGGAGGTTGGCGGAATTGTGGAGTGAAGCATCGTACAATTCAAGTTCAAGATCCAAGTTTAGCTTCATCCGCAACGTGTACCAAGTTGAGCTCAATGAAGATCAAGATCAAGCTTGGGTAATTTAGTTTAGGATTTATATTATGTGTTATAAATACTTCAAGCTCAATATCTATACACACACATTTATTGGTTTCTTCGTATATATATAGTTATATATATATATACATCAGTTTTGGTTTCTATGCATATATATAGTTATATATATACATACATGTGTTTTGGTTTTTATGATATTACATACTCTATTGTGTTTTAGTACTTATTGCATAGAATATGTAATTTTGTGAAAATATTATCTTATTAGTTTATAGACTTCAATATCAGTTTATACATATTTTACTAAGTCTATAGAAACATTTCACAAAGTTTCAATAGTTGGTTTATGTCAAAACATCAAAATTCAAGTATCTCATATTTTCATGTTTTGGACTATTTTACAAAATAATGATATTTCTCATTTGGGAAGTCTTTTTAGAAAACCAGTTTTTGTAGCATGTGTATTATCATGTCTACAATCATTCTCCAAAGTTTTACATTTTTCTGAATTTATTTGATATTTTTAAACAGCATTTTAAAATCAGCAAATCAGATTTTCATATGTCAGCTTTCGGTCGACCGCACCGGTCGACCGATCATTTGATCTTTCATCACTGGACGACAGAGAGTTGGTCGGTCGACCGATGCGGTTGACCGAGAGCTCCCATCGGTCGACCGAAATTCTCGCCGGTCGACCGAAATTTTCCATCGGTCGACTGTACCGGTCGACCGACGATTGTCCAAAGCCGGTCTTTGTGTTTTTGCTCTCCATCGGTCGACCGACAGAATTTTCGGTCAACCGACAATAGATCCGTTGCACTCCAACGGCTATTTCCTGAGCTGATTTGCTGGGGCTGTTTTTGTCTTTTGACTTGGGATTTTTAGCTGAGGTTTTGGAGGATATAAATATTCTCTATGATCTTAGTTTTTAACGAAGCTAAGAAGTTTTTAAACAAGGGTTTTAAAAAGAGTTTAAGTGTGTTTAAGGGTTTGGTTTAAAGCTATTTTGGTTTTCACAAGTGGAGGAGATCATCTTCTTGTTTGGGCTCAAATCTCCATCTCTCCATCTTGATCTAGAGAAGTTTTTCTAAACTCTATCTAGCTTTACATTTGCTTAGTTATTTGATTATCTTTCTTTAAAGCTAGTTTTGATATTGAGTTTAGATTTAATTTCACTCATTGTTACACACACCCACTTGAGCTTATTGTATTTTTATACATAGTATATTAGGGTTGTGAGAGATTGTAACATTGAGTTATGCTTAATTGAGTTCTCATCTATTTTGTAGAGAACAAATTTATATTTGTTACATTGTGAGTGGTGTAAGGTTTTCGGTGAGCTAGAAAACCGAGTGTGTTGTGAAGTTTTTGGTGAACTAGAAAACCGAGTGTGAGTAGTGAATGTTGTTCGGTGAGCATTGAAAACCGACACTGTGTGGTTGTAAACGTTATTCGGGTGAGCGTAGAAAACCCGGTTGTGATAGTGGATTTCTCCCCGGGAGTGGGGAGCGGAGACGTAGGACGGAAGGTCCGAACTCCGTGATCATATTGCTTGTTTGAGTGTGCTTTGGCGTTCATTCATATTTATGTTCATATCTTATATCGCCATTGTGCATTGCTTATTTCTATATCATCCACTATCTAGTTTAGATTGTTTACCCTTGTGTTGTTTATATATCTTTGCATATATTTCTACCATATAGGATATATCTCATTGTTCATATTGCTTATCCTAGCTTACATATATTATTGTATTTCATACTTGCTAGGATAACTAGTTAATTAGTTTTTAATTGGCATATAATCGGATTAGATTAGCATAAGACCCTAATCACCCCCCCCTCTAGGGTCCAACAATTGGTATCAGAGCTTGGTGCTCTTTGATTTAAGGTCTAATCACCTTGAGTTAAAGATCCAAGTTATCTTATTTGTGCTAATCTTATTTTGTTGCATTTGCATCTTGCTTGCATATTTTTACATCATGAATATGAATGATGCATCTTGTTTAGGCTATGATTCTAGTATTGCTCCTAAGTTCAATGTTTTCCCTTATGCTCAATGGTGTTTTAGATTCAAAATATTTGTTCAATCTAAAAATATCGATTTATGGGAAATCATTGATTGTGCTTACATTGTGCCCACGTTGGAGAAATCCAAGTGGAGCAAACATGATAAAAGGATGTTTATTATGAACAAGCTTATGTTAGAATTTTTATTAAATGCATTTGAATCATTTATGTCTAACAGGCTTGATTCTTTTGATAGTGCTTACACCTTATGGAAATTTATTGAAGCACATCAAGGGGACTTAGAGGCGATCCGACAAGCTTTGGAGGATCCGGCTTTAAGTTCATATGGAGCATCATGCACACGATCACTAGGCGATAGCCCTAGTGAGGTTTGCGAGTTCGAAACCATTAGTGATTTACCTAATGATGAACTTGCTTGTGCTAGTGAAAAATTATTGCATGCCTACAAGAAATTGCAAAATGATTTTATTAATTTACAAAGCAAGCATGTAATTTTGAAATCCGATCATGAGTCTTTAACTTCTAAGTTTGAAACCATTTCAAATGAAAATATGATCCTCAAAGAAAACAATAAAAAATTAAAATTGGATCATGATTGTTTGCTTTCAAACTTTGCCAAGTTAACTCATGAAAGAGATGATGCCATGTTAGAAGTAGAGAACATAAAGAATAACACTGCTTCTTTTATAAATAACTATTTATGTTCTACTTCTAAAAATGCATATGTGCCTAACAATGAAGACTTGAATCTTATGAATAAAAGTATTTCATCTTTAGATTCAACTTTAAAAATATGCATTAATAATCATAAGAAGCTTATGGATATGTGTGCCAAGTCTAAGAAGTCATCTATTCATTATGCACACATGTATAGCAAAACTTATAAGTGTTCTATTTGCGGCCGTCAAGGTCATTTGGCTAAGTTTTGTTATGATGCACAAAAACATAAGAATATTAATCCTTCTTGTGCATCTCATGTAGCTTCTTCATCACATACACATGCACATACTCATCATGTTTATCATAAGCATGCTCATGTATTTAAATGTGATATTTGTGGTCGTTTTGGTCATTTGGCCAAATATTATTTTAATTTAAAAAATAAATCTCATTTGCCAAATGTTTCTAATAGACCACATGGTTTTAAATGTGATGTTTGTGGTAGATATGACCACTTAGGAAAGTTTTGTTTTGATAAGGTTTTACATTTGCAAAATAATTTTAAAAGACCATCCATGTTTGCAAATATTTCTAATGTTTCCCGTGCACGAGCTAAAGGTCCACAAAAACAAATGGATCTCTTTCATTGCACAAATTGCAATCAGAAGGGTCATTTGAATGAATATTGTTTGACCGTGTTAGTGCACCATATGCGTCTAAGAGGGTTCATAACCCTAAGGCTTTAAGCTTTATTGATAGGGGTCATGTCCCTAAACAAACCGGCACCAAGAATGTTTAGGTGCCAAAATAATTTTTAAACCAAGAATTTTAGTGTTTTTATTTTTCTCTTTCTTGGTTTTAAAAAATGCATTCTAAACTTTTATGAAAACAATTCCTTTTATTAGCTAAATTCTGTTGTTTTCATGATTATTGGTTTTTTCTTTGATGAGAGGTTTTGCATTTATATAAGCCTCCGGGTTTATTGGGTGTTTATTCCTAAATTATGTTTACCAGATACTAGAATGTTTATATGGGTTGTTACAAGCTTAAGAGCTTGATAAATTGTTGCCTCTCTTGCATTTATGTAAAAAATCTTGTTTTGATTTGTTTCTTTGAATTCATTATACTTCACTTATATGATGATATTTATATGTTTGTGCTTATGGATCATCTATTCGTGCCTTATAATGTATTCTATGAGTGGTTTGATCAAGTCCTCCAAAGAAAATCTTCTTTATTGATCAAACATCGTTTTTGGATATAAACTTTGATTTATGATTGATTTGTTTTCACTTAAAAACTTTTTGCATGATTCTCATGTTTCTTTTATTTTGATTTCATAAATCTATGTTTATACACTATGGGTTTTATATTTGTGTTAATGAGACACTATTTTTCATATTGATATATTCATATGTGTTCTCATTATCTTTTTGTATGTGAGTGATATTTAGCATATTCACGTATGCTTGCTCACATGTTTTGCCTTGATTTTTTGTATATATTCTATATGGCTTTTTGATAGGGGGAGCAATCCCTATGTATATTCCTTTTTATACTCACCTATGCTTATTGATAGGGGGAGCTTTCGCCCTCTTAATTCTTTTGTCCTTTTTTTGATGTTGTCAAAGGGGGAGAAATATTGTGAGTATATCTATTTGGTTTGCTTATATGCATGTTTATTGGAACTTGTATATTCATTTCCCTTATGCATATATTCCTTTTTGTAAATTGTTTGTCATCATCAAAAAGGGGGAGATTGTTGGCCTTCTTGTTTTGATGATGTTTAACAAACAATTTACGACTAATGTTGTTTGTCTAGTATTTGTGTTTTCGTACTTATTGTAGATAAACAACATAGTTGGAGGTTAGATGGAATAGCGCTTCAACGACAATATCAAATGGAGGTTGGCGGAATTGTGGAGTGAAGCATCGTACAATTCAAGTTCAAGATCCAAGTTTAGCTTCATCCGCAACGTGTACCAAGTTGAGCTCAATGAAGATCAAGATCAAGCTTGGGTAATTTAGTTTAGGATTTATATTATGTGTTATAAATACTTCAAGCTCAATATATATACACACACATTTATTGGTTTCTTCGTATATATATAGTTATATATATATATATACATCAGTTTTGGTTTCTATGCATATATATAGTTATATATATACATACATGTGTTTTGGTTTTTATGATATTACATACTCTATTGTGTTTTAGTACTTATTGCATAGAATATGTAATTTTGTGAAAATATTATCTTATTAGTTTATAGACTTCAATATTAGTTTATACATATTTTACTAAGTCTATAGAAATATTTCACAAAGTTTCAATAGTTGGTTTATGTCAAAACATCAAAATTCAAGTATCTCATATTTTCATGTTTTGGACTATTTTACAAAATGATGATATTTCTCATTTGGGAAGTCTTTTTAGAAAACCAGTTTTTGTAGCATGTGTATTATCATGTCTACAATCATTCTCCGAAGTTTTACATTTTTCTGAATTTATTTGATATTTTTAAACAGCATTTTAAAATCAGCAAATCAGATTTTCATATGTCAGCTTTCGGTCGACCGCACCGGTCGACCGATCATTTGATTTTTCATCACTGGGCAACAGAGAGTTGGTCGGTCGACCGAGAGATCCCATCGGTCGACCAAAATTCTCGCCGGTCGACCGAAATTTTCCATCGGTCGACCGCACCGGTCGACCGACGATTGTCCAAAGCCGGTCTTTGTGTTTTTGCTCTCCATCGGTCTACCGATAGAATTTCCGATCGACCGACAATAGATCCGTTGCACTCCAACGGCTATTTCCTGAGCTGATTTGCTGGGGCTGTTTTTGTCTTTTGACTTGAGATTTTTAGCTGAGGTTTTGGAGGATATAAATATTCTCTCTGATCTCAGTTTTTAACGAAGCTAAGAAGTTTTTAAACAAGGGTTTTAAAAAGAGTTTAAGTGTGTTTAAGGGTTTGGTTTAAAGCTATTTTGGTTTTCACAAGTGGAGGAGATCATCTTCTTGTTTGGGCTCAAATCTCCATCTCTCCATCTTCATCTAGAGAAGTTTTTCTAAACTCTATCTAGCTTTACATTTGCTTAGTTATTTGATTATCTTTCTTTAAAGCTAGTTTTGATATTGAGTTTAGATTTGATTTCACTCATTGTTACACACACCCACTTGAGCTTATTGTATTTTTATACATAGTATATTAGGGTTGTGAGAGATTGTAATATTGAGTTATGCTTAATTGAGTTCTCATCTATTTTGTAGAGAACAAATTTATATTTGTTACATTGTGAGTGGTGTAAGGTTTTCGGTGAGCTAGAAAACCGAGTGTGTTGTGAAGTTTTCGGTGAACTAGAAAACCGAGTGTGAGGAGTGAACGTTGTTCGGTGAGCGTTGAAAACCGACACTGTGTGGTTGTAAACGTTATTCGGGTGAGCGTAGAAAACCCGGTTGTGATAGTGGATTTCTCCCCGGGAGTGGGGAGCGGAGACGTAGGACGGAAGGTCCGAACTTCGTGATCATATTGCTTGTTTGAGTGTGCTTTGGCGTTCATTCATATTTATGTTCATATCTTATATCGCCATTATGCATTGCTTATTTCTATATCATCCACTATTTAGTTTAGATTGTTTACCCTTGTGTTGTTTATATATCCTTGCATATATTTCTACCACATAGGATATATCTCATTGTTCATATTGCTTATCCTAGCTTACATATATTGTTGTATTTCATACTTGCTAGGATAACTAGTTAATTAGTTTTTATTTAGCATATAATCGGATTAGATTAGCATAAGACCCTAATCACCCTCCCTCTAGGGTCCAACAGCTGTAACATCCTAACCGGCCTTAACACAGTTTATACTCGTACGTTTGCTGAAGTTTACATATTTTAAGCTCTTAAGGCATTAGAGCATGGCGGTCCCAAATGTTGGGGCTACAGGACCAACTGTTAAAGCTGATTCATCTGTTTGTATGAATATTTTCCGATCCTCAAGTCATGAAACCAACTAATGGAGCTAGTGCGTCAATGACTCTCATATTTATAGGATTTTTAGCAAACCCTCAACCATCAATAGGTTTGATGAGCCTTTACCGACTACCGTTTGAGTCGGGCTAGCATGCAGATTGTTTAAGTCCGTTCGTATAGATGTTATGCTAAGAGAGTTAACTCCCTTAGTGCTATGATATTGAATACGTAGACTTCGTCTTTCTCACGAGAATAGACTACCCGGTGATGTATGTTAGACGTTGACTTAGGATTTTTAGTAAACCCTCAGCCTTCAACGGATTTGACGTGGCTTTACTGATTACCATTCGAGTCGGACTAACATGCAGATTGTTTAAGTCTGTTCTGCATGCAACGTTATGCTAAGAGCGCAAACTCTATTAGTGCTACGATATTGAATACGTAGACTTCATCTTTCTTACGGGAATAGACTACCCGACAATACGTGTTACGCGTTGACTCATCCTTACTTAGGAATCAGGATAAAAGTCTCCAAACTCGGATGCTGGTGTCTTTTTCAATCGGTGAAAGACTAAACCGACAACGCGTGTTAGGCGTGAGCTTATCTCTATTTAGGAGTCGAGATAAAGTTTTCCGCACGTGTAAGGTACGGATTTTGGCGTTATGAATAACAACCTATCATAATATTGAATATGTGGGCTTTTGTCCTTTTTACGACAAAAGACTAACTGACAACGTGTGTTAGGCATTAACTTATCCCTACTTAGACTTCAGGATAAATTTCCCCAAACTCGGATTCAGGTGTCTTCTTTAATCGGTGAAAGACTAAACTGGTAATGCGTGTTAGGCTCTGACTTATCCCTACTTAGGCTACAGGATAAAATTCCTCACGTGTGTAAGGCACGGATTTTGGTGTTATTAATAACATCCTGCCACAACGTCGAATATGTGGGCTTTTATTCTTTTTACGGTCAGGAACTAACCGACAACGCGTGTTAGGCACTGACTGATCCCTTCTTAGGCTTCGGGATAAAATTCTCCAGACTTGGATTCTGGTATCTTTTTTAATCGGTGAAAGACTAAACCGACAATGCGTGTTAGGCATTGGCTTATCCCTACTTAAGATTCAGGA
Source organism: Asparagus kiusianus (assembly GCA_022839385.1). Classification (NCBI taxonomy): domain Eukaryota; kingdom Viridiplantae; phylum Streptophyta; class Magnoliopsida; order Asparagales; family Asparagaceae; genus Asparagus; species Asparagus kiusianus. The sequence goes on from BQKN01064724.1 coordinate 209,232, forward strand.
TAAAATTTTCCGTGTGTAAAGCATGGATTTTAGGAGTTATACTGTTGAAAGATTATGTCTTCTCTTGGGGCAAACACGAACCCGATGCGGGAGAGGAAGAATTTTATATTCTATCTTCCAAAGCTGAAGAAGAAGAATTTTATATTCTATCTCCAATTGCCAAAGAAAACTCAAAGTGGGATCTCCACTTTTAAAATCCGGGAAGGTGAAACTAAGAGCGGGATCTCTACTCCGAGAGTCAAAAAGATTCGGATAATCCTAACCATCGGAAGGTTTGATTACCGAATTAAAGGTGAGTTTCTCGTTTATCGAGAGTGTATTGTGGTTTTGGCTCTAACTGTAGGAAGGTTTAACCAAATGGGAGATTTAAGACGGCCCTAACTGTAGGAAGGTTTGATTGCTCGATATGAAAGTGAACCTCTCGTTCATGGAAGGAATCGAGAGGAGAATTTGGTTGTGGTCCTAACTGTAGAAAGGTTTGACCAAGTGGGCAGTGAGAGTCGGAGCACAAATCATAGTAGGAGTGTTGACTTGTACCGATCACTCAGTGGGGGTTCTTGGTATTAAGTGATAAGAACTTAACACAAAGGATTAGTATATTAAAATTCCAAACTATATGTCCTGACTCTAACAATTAGAGTGTTGAGTGCATAGACACAATGTGGGTTTGAATGGATTAAACCAGAAAGAATTTTAGTAGACCCACTGTCAATTAATTTGAACAGTGAGGGATTTTATAGTGGAAGATTGTAAATTGTCAACAACAGTGAGAGTTTTTTGTCAGGGAAAATTGATCCAACGAAGTGATCAAATTTCGTCTTAGCAAAAGAGTGCTTGAAAGTTGGTGAAACTGATCCAGGCAATTGGATGTGTTTTATTCTTAGAAGCATTTAGAGTTCAACTAGGGGTTTCTTATTCATCCTCTTTTGTAGTGACCGGGTTATCCCAAAGAACACTACATATATCATTCTTTTGGGAACTTCCCATTACATCCACCCCTAGTTTTTTTGTGAAATTGGGTATAACATTGTACTTAGCTGAATGGTCGGGTTATCCTTAAGAATATCACATACGATGTTCTTCCTGGAACTTACCATTAAAATTAGGAAATAGTTTAAACTCGTATACCTTTTGGAGTATTGAGAAGCAGTTTATACCCGTATACTCTTCGGAGTGTCATTCGGCTTAATTTAACATTATAACGCCAGCTTCAACCCAGGTTGGATGCTATTTATAAGAGCAAAATAAGCCTTGATAGGATGAAGGACCCTCCTGTGGTACGCACAGTACTTTGGATCCGAAGTATTGTCAGCTTCCTCCTGATCTGCGATAGGTGATAGCTTGATCTTGTTGTTCATAAGGAGGGATTCAAAAATGGCTAGAATGTCTTCATCCTTGAAGGAGTACTCTTTTTGGAGTCTTGGATCTGAAGTCTTTTGTTGTCTTCGGGGTTGTTGTTGTGATGTCTGATTAACGTTAACAACTACTACAGGTGTCTTCTCCTTACCGGAGGTGAAGTTCAAGTTTGGAGGATTAGCCTTCGGTTGGCTCATCTCGATCTTCTTCCTTCTGAGGAAGTGTTCGGTCCGCTCTCTGTGTATCTTCAACTCTTTTCATGTATTGGAGGGTGCTACTCCTATAACTTCCAATACGTCCAAAGAAAGGTTGTTGTCACAGGTTTGGAGGATGAAGTCCTCTGTGATTGGATCTCGGCAGTTAATCGCCTTATTCCGGAAGCGCTTGACGAAGATGTCGACTGTCTCATCGTCTTCTTGTTTCTCATCAAAGAGTATCCTGGTTGACACCTCAGCGTCATCATCAAAGAAGTGAGTGAGGAATAGGCTTTCAAGGTCTTCCCAGCTATTGATACTTCTAGGTTTGAGACGACGGTACCAATCGAAGGCAGGTTCGTGAAGGGTACCAACGAATGACTGTACCATCAGAGCTTCATTACCGAAGATCATGCCCAAGTGGGACTTGTAGTAGATCAGATGCTGAGTGGACGAGCCCTTCCCGTCAAATGGTGTGAAGTTGATCAGGTTGAACTTCGCGGGGTATAGGATCGAATCCCAATCTCTTGGGTAAGGACATTGAATACTGGTTTTCTTCACTTCTCGATTAGACATCAGAGTGTTGATTTTGCTCTCGAGACCCTTCATCTTCTTGTCCTCGTCTGTATCATGCTTTGGATGATTTCTAAGAGGAGCAACATGGCCACCCCAGGTGTTGTCATCTTCGGTGGGACCACCTCTAGTGTCGTTACCTTTAGTGGGGCCACCCTCAACATTTTGATCAATGGAAGAGTTATCTGCATCAAGGTATTTGTCCATGTCTGAATCCTTATCTATCCGGTAGGCATTATTGTGGTGACTAGATTTACCAATTTGATTAGATAATGCCCGAATCTGTTGATCATGCTCTTTCCTTATCCGTAGCATAGCCATTTCCATTTCGAACTTGAAGTTCTCTTTTTGCTTGGCCAGAGCATCCTCAACCATTTTGGCTACTTCTTCGGTGTTAATCATAAACACTTCACGGGATTATCCTGGACTGGATACCATTTTGTCAGAAGCAACTATAGAGTTGGTATCTGATGCTTCGTCATCTGAGGATAATCCCATCTGTATTCTCTGATAATCCCTACGCCAAGTAGTCCCTGCACGTAGCCGAGTTAGACAATGTGATACAATGGGGTCAGAACTAGAAGGTCGAGCCGACTTTTCTTTATCAGCCATGTTAATTTTGACTTCTGAAAGTTCGTCATCTTGGTTCGTCATCTTGAATGGCCGATTATTTGCTATGGAAACGCTTTGGCTTGGACTTAGTCATTCTGTTAGAGATCCTATCAAATACCGAGACCCTCTGTGGAGTGATCTTAGGGCAGCTACATGTTGATAGTACCGTCCTGATTATATTGGTACACGGACAATGAAAGTCCATCTTCTAGGAATCTCTCTTTCGAGATCTGTTCGTACCCTCTGCCCGATAGTACTACTTATCAGCATGATGACCGAAGCAATCTATCACGTATTGGCACGACTTTTCAGGTATAACGTCATCGTCTGACGAACAAGTTTCCTTTTG
>BQKN01064724.1:212325-273599 GCA_022839385.1 Asparagus kiusianus
TTAACGGATTTGACGTGCCTTTACCGACTACCGTTCGAGTCGGGCTAACATACAGATTGTTTAAGTCCGTTCTACATGTAACATTGTGCTAAGAGAGTTAACTCTCTTAGTGCTATGATATTAAATACGTAGACTTCGTCTTTATTATGGGAATAGACTTCCCAGCAATGCGTGTTAGTGCTAACTCATCCTTACTTAGGATTCAGCATAAAAGTCCTCCTACTCGGATTCTGGTGTCTTCTTCAATCGGTGAAAGACTAAACTGACAATGCATGTTAGTCGTGGGCTTATCTCTATTTAGGAGTCGAGATAAAATTCTCCGTGTGTGTAAGGCGTGGATTTTGGTATTATGAATAACAACCTGCCACAATATTGAATATGTGGGCTTTTGTCCTTTTTACGGTAAAAGACTAACCGACAACGCATGTTAGGCATTGACTTATCCCTACTTAGGCTTTGGGATAAAAGTCTCCAGACTCGGATTTTGGTATCTTCTTTAATCGGTGAAAGACTAAACAGACAACGTGTGTTAGGCGCTAACTTATCCCTACTTAGGCTTCAGGATAAAATTCCCCGCACGTGTAAGGCACGGATTTTGGTGTTATTAATAACAACCTGTCACAACATCGAATATGTGGGCTTTTGTTCTTTTTACGGTCAGGAACTAACCAGCAACGCGTGTTAGACACTGACTTATCCCATCTTAGGCTTTGGGACAAAATTCCCAAGAATTGGATTCTGGTATCTCTTTCAATCGGTGAAAGACTAAACCTGTAACATGTGTTAGGCGTTGACTTATCCCTACTTAGGATTTAGGATAAAATTCCCCGCGCGTCTAAAGCACAGATTTTAGGAGTTATATTGTTTAAATATTATGTCTTCTCTTGGGGCAAAGACGAACCCGATGCAGGAGAGGATGAATTTTATATTCTATGTTCCAAAGCTGAAGAAAAAGAATTTTATATTCTATCTCCAGTTGCCAACAAAAACTCAAAGTGGGATCTCCACTTCCAGAATCCGGGAGGGTGAAACTAAGAGTGGGATCTCCACTCCGAGAATCAAAAAGGTTCGGATAATCCTAACTGTCGAAAAGTTTGATTACCGAACAAAAAGGTGGATTTCTTCTTCATCGAGAGTGAATTATGGCTCATTCATGGAAGAAATCGAGAGGAGATTTTGGTTGTGGCCTAACTGTAGGAAGGTTTGACTGAGTGGGCAGTGAGAGTGAGAATACAAATCATAATATGAGTGTTGACTTGTACCAATCACTCAGTGGGGGTTCTTGGTATTAAGTGATAAGAACATAACACGAAGGGGTTTGACAATCGTCAATGTTTGACATATAAAAATTTCAAACATTATGTCCTGACTCTAACAATGGGAGTGTTGAGTACACAGACACAGTGTGAGTTTGAATGGATTAAACCAGAAAGAAATTTAGTAGACCTACTGTTAATTAATTTGATTAGTGAGGGATTTTATGGTGAAAGATTGTAAATTGTCAACAACAATGGGAGCTTTTTGTGAGGGAAGATTGATCCAACGAAGTGATCAAATCTTATCTCAGTAAAAGAGTGCTTGGAAGTTGGTAAAACTGATCCCGGCAATTGGATGTGTTTCACTCTTGGAAGCATATAGAGTTCAAGTGGGAGTTTCTTATTCATCCTCTTTTGTAGCGGCCGAGTTATCCCTAAGAACACCACATATATCATTCTTTCGGGAACTTCCCATTACATCCACCCTAGCTTTTTTGTGAAACTGGGTCTAACATTGTACTCAGCTGAATGGTTGGGTTATCCTTAAGAATATCACATACAATATTCTTTCAGGAACTTTTCATTAAAATTAGGAAATAGTTTAGATTCGTATACTTGTTGGAGTATTGAGAAGCAGTTTATACCCGTATACTCTTCGGAGTATCATTTGGCTTAATTTAGCGTTATAACGCCAGCTTCAACCAAGGTTTGGATACTATTTTTAAGAGAAAAGCAAGCATTGGTAGGATGAAGGACCCTCCCGTGGTACGCTCATTACTTTGGATCCGAAGTATTGTCAGCTTCCTCCTAATCTGCAATAGGTGATAGCTTGATCTTATTGTTTTCAAGGAGGGATTCAAAAATGGCTGGAATGTCTTCATCCTTGAAGGAGTACTCTTTTTGGAGTCTCGGATCTGAAGTTTTTTGCTGTCTTTAGGGTTGTTGTTGCGATGTCTGATTAACATCAACAACTATTGCAGGTGTCTTCCCTTTACCACAGGAGGTGAAGTTCGAGTTTGGAGGATTAGCCGTCGGTTGGCTCCTCTCGACTTTTTTCTTTCTGAGGAAGCGTTCGTCCCGCTCTCTGTGTATCTTCAACTCTTTCCATATATTGGAGGGTGCTACTCCTATAACTTCCAACGCGTCCAAAGAGAGATTGTTATGACAGGTTTGAAGGATGAAGTCCTTTGTGATCGGATCTTGGAAGTTCATCGCCTTGTTTCGGAAGTGCTTGACGAAGTCGTCGACTATCTCGTTGTCTTCTTGTTTCTCATCAAAGAGTGTCCTGATTGACACCTTTGCGTCATCATCAAAGAAATTCGTGAGGAATAGGTTCTCTAGGTCTTCCCAGCTGTTGATACTTCCGGGTTTGAGGCGGCAGTACTAATTGAAGGTAGGTCCGCGAAGGATGCTAACAAACGATCGCATCATCAGGGCTTCATTACCAGAGATCATGCCAAAGTAGGACTTGTAGTAGATCAGATGATGAGTGGGCGAACCCTTCCCGTCGAACGACGTGAAGTTGATCAGGTTGAACTTCACTGGGTATAGGATCGAATCACACTCTCTTGGATAAGCACACGGAATATCGGTCTTCTTCACCTCTCGAGCAGACATCAGAACGTTGATTTTGCTCTCGAGACCCTTCATATTCTCGTCCTCGTCTTTATCATGCTTTGGACAATTTCTAAGAGGAGCAACGTGGCCACCCCCGGTATTGTCATCTTCTGTGGGACCACCTCTAGCATCGTTACCTTTAGTAGGGCTACCTCTAACATTTTGATCAACGGGAGGGTTATCTACATCAAGGTGTTTGTCCATGTCTGAATCGTTACCTATCTGGTAGGCATTATTGTGGCGACTAGATTCACCAATTTGATTAGATAATGCCCGAATCTGTTGGCCATGCTGTTCCCTCATCCGCAGCATAGCCATTTTCATTTCGAACTTGAAGTTCTCTTTTTTGCTTGGCCAGAGCATCCTCAATCATTTTGGCTACTTCTTTGGTGTTAATCATAAATATTTCACGGGATTGTCCTGGACTGGATACCGTTTTGTCAGAAGCAACTGTAGAGTTAGCATCTGATACGTCGTCATCCGAGGATAATCCCCTCTGCATTCTCTGATAATCCCTATAACTAGTAGTCCCTGCGCGTAGTCGAGTTAGACGATGCGATACGAGGGGGTCATAACTAGAAGGTCGACCCGACTTTCCTTTATCAGCCATGTTAATTATGACTTCTGGAAGTTTGTCACCTTGAACGGCCAATCGTTTCTTGCGGAAATGCTTTGGATTAGACTTAGTTATTCCGTTAGAGATCCTCTCAAATACCGAGACCCTCTGTGAAGTGGTCTTGGGGTAGCTATATGTTGATAATACTGCCCTGATTATCTTGGTACACGGATAATGAAGTCCATCTTCCGGGAATCTCTCTTTCGAGATCTGTTCGTACCCCCAGCCCAATAGTACAACTCATCGACATGATCACCGAAAAAATCTATCTTGTATTGGCATGACTTCTCAGGTATTACGTTACCATCTGACGAACACGTTTCCTTCTGAGGACTTGTTACCTTGATGGTGTTCTCAAGAGTCACACGTTTGGAGCCACACTTTCGTGAGCGTGAAACCTTAACGGGCTCTTGGATACTAACTTTCAATCCGAGGCGGTCAGTTACAGGAGTTTTCCTATTATAGAAAGGCTGTGATTTATCATGAGGGCATGTGCGAACCCCAGCTTGAGTAGTTGCTCGGGGTTCAGTCACCGGACCCAAGCGTTCTTTGATCGGAACTTTGTCTCAATCCTCGTGCAAAGGACCAAGGCGATCTGCCATCCTTATCTTAAATTGGGACAAGTTCACACGGCCGTAGGGCTCTGCCAGAGGTGTGTGATTCATCGGGATAGAAACAGGTGCTGTCGGAGGCGATCCGGGTGTGAACCGAACCGAACAGGGTGCGAACCAAATCGAATCGGGTGCGAACCAAACCAAACCGGGTACGAATCGATGCGAACCACCACTTGGTGGCTCCACCTTGGCCGAGCGACTAATTGGTGGCTCGGTTTTGGCCAAGCCACCAGATGGTGGTTCGTGCATTCCGGCAGTTACGGGCGCTGCTTGACTTTTTGTCTACGCCGTTTTAGACATTGGTTTTCAGAGTTGATGTGGTTTAGGTGGCTTCTTGATCACCTCTTTTCGCTTCAACTTCTGCGTTTCTTGCACGAGAATCTATGCGTGCGCAATCAAGGCGTGGCGATTCTGAATGCACTCCTCGAGCTTTGAGCGGGTCCGTTTTACTTGGATCCATTCATTCGCTGTTGGTTTGGAGGAGAGGATATATGTTTACTGCTAGGGCACTCGGTGCCTTCTGATTCAGATCCGCCTCATAGAAGATCCCGTCAACAGGCTCTAAAGCCTTGGCGAATTGGCGCGCGAGGCGTTGGCGCTACCTTTGGCAAGCTCTTTTCGATAAAGTTAGGGCAGCTACAACGGCTATCTCCTTGATTGAGGACGTGTCCAAATCTACAGATCCGGCTTTGTTGGAGGCCGAAGGGGCATTGTAAGGCGAGATGGCAGCAACAACAAGGGCCTTGATCTTCCCGTGCTTGCGAGGGGCAGAGGATATGGAGGAGGAGGACAACAAATACTCCTCCAACTTTAGTTGGTCGAATTCACTCGACTTCTTCGTCAACTGGGATCTGGATTCGTGGTTACGGCACGACAGCTTCAGCAGCGAAGCTGTTGGCTCCCACTGTGGTCGCCAGCATATTTGGATCAAAAGTTAATATTTTCATTGCCTTGAATCTATTACAACTTAATCGTTACAATAAACTCAAATGAATAAAAAGTTTGATCTTTTTATAAGATCTCTTTTACAATAAAAATGAAAGATTACAACTCTTGTCAAACTATACACAGATCCTACTTATTAGTCTTTGTTTTGCATGGGATCTTTGCCTGTGCCGGGGACATTGATATCCATGGACCGTCGCAGATTAGATCCGGTTGACAGATTAAAAATCAAAGCTCCTACTTCACGAAGGAAGTATTCGCTGAAGTGGTAATCCCGACCAAGCGAGATTACGACTATTCTCGGGATTTAAGACCAAGCTTAAATACGAAGGAATATGGGGAAAAAGGGTTTCAGATCTCTCGAACTCTCTTTTTGTTTATGGAGAAACTTCGCCAAGATCTGCTAACCCTATGAAATTCATGGCTTTATTTTCAATTTTGACAGCACTTCGCCCTCTTTATCTCCCCGATCCGAAAAAATGAGCACCCGAGCTCGTATTTATAGGCTTCGGTTGGGGGGGGTTGGATAAAAACAAGGGATTCCTCCTTATCTTCAGTTAATAACTGATTAACCATAGTATCAGATCAGTTAGAATGCTCAGGAATGAACAAATCCCGATAGAATCTGTGAAAACCGAAAAATAGTGTTTTTGGATGGAACCTGTGCGCGAGCCACTGCATGGTGGCTCAGCGCTGGCCGAGCCATTGGCCTGGCCGAGTCCATTTTGGTACGACTCGGCCGCCAACGACTATTCTGGTTTTTCGGTTTTCTTATTTTGTTGCGTTGTTTACTCGTATTTTGTCATTTCGTTGACTGGTATGCTTGCTCGATTCACTTTGTGTGTTTTGTGAACGCGCGAATCGCTTGACGGTGGCCGACGAGCATGCAGGCCACTTGGTTTGCCGTTCCGATGGTCGGTGAGCGTACGGGCCATTTGGCTGTGGTCGGTGAGTACGCTGGCCACTTGGAACTGACTGATGAGCACTTGGGCCACTGAGAGGTGGCCGGTGAACACGCGGACCACTTGGTTTACCATTTGTTGGCAGATTAGCGTGCGGGCTACTTGGTGGTCGCCGGTGAGCACGCGGGCCACCTGGTGTTGGCCGTTCTGGTCTTCTCTTTGTATCGCGCTATGTGCGGACACCTATAGACATTTTTAGTCGCCTACAAGTTCTATCACGCATAGGAGCTTGAGCCTATCATGTTTGCAGTGTGTCTCCTTTTTCGGACTGTGTCGAGCCGGAAAAGCTAGTCTAGGTTAGAACAGAGTTGTTTGGTTACTCTATACAAGGTTTCTATTGGTAAGGCAGATTAGAATATTAGATTTATAGAGCCTTTTAACGGGTAGGGTTGAAGGATATTGATTATCTTGATTAATAAAGAAAGTTGGTACTTCTAGCAATATCTGTGATCTTCTCTGTTGCCTTTGGGTAACTAAAGTTCAAATAGTAGAAAACTGAGGATCTTAGATGAAAATTTCTATCTAGAATAATTTGAAACTACTGAATTTGGAAATTTTGGTGATCCTAAAAACTCTTAATATTGGCATAGGTTCCAGCTGACATGGTCGTGAATGCAACATTGGCAGCCATGGCAAAGCACGGGCAGAGCATTGATGCTGGGATACACACATACCATGTTTCATCCTGTTCGAACCCACTTTTTTTCAAGGACCTTGCAAGGTCTGTATACGAGCACTTCGATGCTTCTCCTTGTTCCGATTCCAAAGGGAGGCCTATAATAACCCCATCAATCAAGCTGTTCACAGATGTCGATAAATTTTCAACCTATATCTTGAGCGACATAGTTCAAAAGGGTGAAAAGTTACCTCAAAGAAAGAAGAATATGCTCACGAAATATGCTGAGCAATTCAATTATTTAGCTACTTTATAAGCGCCTTACACGCTTTATGGTGGAAGGTGAGTTTTCTGCACCTGCAAACTGATTAAGGAAATATCATTCTCTACAGTTTCGATATGCATTCAGACATTTTATAACAGGTATCTACATCCGTTAGTAAGTTTCTTATGATTTTGTACCAGGTTTGATGACACAAATACGCAAAAGCTTATGCAAGAGATGTCCAAAGAGGAGATGCAGAGCTTTGATTTTGATGTGGGAGGCATTTCTTGGGCTGATTACATTGCTAATGTCCATATCCCTGGATTAAGAAGATAAGTTTTGAAGGAAATATGAATAAATGTTTCTGATACTGAAAAAATAATTGTTTGAATGTTTGTCTTTCACAATTTCCAAGTCCCTTGTATTCAAACGAAGGGAAGAAGAAACTATCAGCTATGAATAAAAACATGTAATCAAGATGAATTATCTTTTTATCATATATGATAATATATATCTTTGCCTTATTGGATTATTCTCTATCTTACTTATATACAGCATATCCTGAATGAATGTATATGGAAAAAAGTTTATTTCCATCTTATTTCCTTGTAAAAGCATTTATACTCTTTCCAAAAAAAATTTCAACGTGGTTCCATTGAATTAGGGGTTGTTTGGTTACACACTTTTTGAGAAAATTTTTCTCAATATGTCTGACAATGGCAATTTTGTAATTAAAAATTTTCCATAGATTTTTGTAAATTGTGTTTGGTTCAACAAAAAATTTATAGAAATATTTTCTATAAAATATCAAAAACTACCAAATTTTACAAAAAGCAATTTCCTCTCAAAATGGGAGGAAATTAACAGGAAATCTGACACATTCCTTATTTAATCAACAAAACCCACCCCATACTCCTTTTCTATAAAGTTATGAGCCATTTTCTTGTTTTGTGTTAGGGAATTACTCAGATTTCCCTAGTGCCAGATTTAAGAGAGAGCGAATAAGCAAAATTAGGGACACGCAAGATTTACGTGGTTCGGCACAAACTTGCCTACGTCCACGGGCTGCTACAGATCTTTTACTATTTGGAAGAAATTTTACAAACACTCTCACAAATGCTCACTCCCAGTTCCACTCAGAAAATTCTCACAATTTTCTCTCACTGAGGCTTTTCTTCTAAGCCTTTCTTTTCTCTCTCTTACTCTTCTATAAGAGGAGTTGTTTCTGAGATGAGTTTTCCTTAAGAGTTTGGGGGCCTATTTATAGTGTTTGGGAAAATACTATGTACTAATATTTTATTAGTGGTGGGACCCACGGTGGTGCCCGTCTGCATGTTTTTCTCCTCTCCTGTCATTCAATCACCGAAAGAAAGAAAACTTTCGGTGCCTTTTTCGTTTTGTCAAAATAAGCAGCACCTCCCCTTCTTTTTCTTTGGCTGTTTTCTTCTGTCAATCAGAAAAAAAGTCCTCCTTTCTTCGACTAACAATCTTCCACTTGAAGACTGATTTCAATCTGTCTTCATATCTCGATCTATGCAGCAGCTCTTCCCGTCTTCATACTATTGCAGGCCAACTGAAGCTGAACACAGCTTCAGTTTGTCAGTAGTCACCGTCTTTGTCAGCATGACTGCCGGATTTTGAGATCCACTGATCTTTTCAAGCTTTAAAATTCCATCTTCCAGAAGTGACCGGATAAAATGATACCGCATCTGTATGTGCTTCGTTCTGGAATGGAAAGACGGATTCTTTGCTAGATGAATAGCAATTTGACTGTCGCAGTATAAGACATTGTTTTCTTGTTTTTTACCTAATTCATCCAAGAAACTTTGAAGCCACACCATTTCCTTGCTGGCTTCTGTAACAGCGACATATTCTGCTTCAGCTATGGAGAGAGCAACTATCTTCTGTAGTTGAGAAGCCCAACTCACTGCAGTACCTCCTAGAGTATATACATACCCTGTAGTGCTCTCTCTGATATTAACATTTCCTGCTAGATCAGTATCTACATAGCCTGTTAGTATTGTATCTCCACCTTTGAAACAAAGTGCTTTACCTGTAGTGCCTCGTAGATATCTGAGGATCCATTTGACTGCTTCCCAGTGTACCTTGCCCGGATCATTCATGTACCTGCTAACAGCTCCCACTGCTTGAGCAATATCTGGTCTTGTACAAACCATGGCATACATCAGACTTCCAATTGCTGAGGCGTACGGGACCTTCGCCATGTGTGCACGCTCTTCCTTTGTCTTCGGTGACTGCTCTTTGGAAAGTCTGAAATGAACACCTAAAGGTGTACCCACTGGTTTAGCATCTTGCATATTAAACCTGGAGAGTACTTTGTTGATGTACTCAGCCTGTGATAACGTCAATGTCCCAGACTTCGTATCTCTCTTGATCCTCATTCTAAGAATCTGCTTTGCGGCTCCAAGATATTTCATTGCGAACTGCTTTGACAATTTCTTCTTCAAATTTATAATCTCTTACAGATTTGATCCTGCAACGAGCATGTCATCAACATATAACAATAAAATAATATAGCTATTGTCAAACCTCTTGAGATAGAAACAATGATCTGCTTGACATCTAGTGAAACCGTTGCTGCCCATGAAGTTGTCAAATTTCTTCTACCACTGCCTGGGAGCTTGTTTTAATCCATACAAGCTCTTTTTCAACCGGCATACTAGATTTTCCTTACCTGCCTTCATGAAGCCTTCTGGTTACTTCATATAGATCTCTTCCTCCAAATCACCATGAAGGAAAGCTGTTTTTACATCTAACTGCTCAAGATGTAAATTCTCAGCAGCTACAATTTTCAACACCAATCTGATTGTAGTCAGTTTCACGACCGGGGAGAAAATTTCATTGTAGTCAATACCTTCCTTTTGCTGAAAGCCTTTGGCAACCAATCTTGCCTTGTAGTGCTTGTTCCCATCATGCTCTTCTTTGATCCTGTAAATCCACTTGTTATGAAGAGCTTTCTTACCTTGTGGTAATTCAGCTAAGTCCCACGTCTGATTTGACATGAGTGAGTCCATCTCATCTTGCATAGCAGACTCCCACTTGACTGAATCCTCCACCTGCATTGCTTCATCATAACACTCTGGTTCACCACTGTCAGTCAGCAACAGATAGTGCAAAGAAGGCGAATAGCGCTGGGTTGGCTTAGGAATTCTGGAGGAGCGTCTCACTTCTGGCGTGCTTGGTTCTTCTTGAACTGCTTCAGGGCTTGTTTGAACATCATTTTCAGAAATCTCCTCAAATTCAACAAATTCCTTTGTTTCAGCTTTTGTACTAGAGCTACTTAATTCTGCAGTTGATCTGTCTTTATACATCACATTCTCATTGAATATGACATCTCTGCTTCTGATGATCTTCCGATTTTCATAATCCCAAAATCGGTAACCAAACTCATCACCACCATAACCAACAAAAATACATTTGTTAGATTTGGCATCAAGTTTACTTCTTTCAGCAGAATCTATGTGTACATAAGAGATACAACCAAAAATTCTTAAATGTGAAAAGTTTACCTCTTTTTTTCTCCAAGCTTCTTCCGGTATTCCACCATCCAAGGGAACTGAGGGTCCACGGTTGATTAGGTAGGCTACGGTATTGATAGCTTCAGCCCATAGGAACTTGGGCAAGCAGGCATGTAACCTCATGCTTCTAGCACGTTCATTCAAAGTTCTGTTCATGCGCTCTGCTACGCCATTTTGCTGCGGTATCATGGGAACTATTTTCTCCATCTTGATCCCGCTGTTTGCGCAAAACTCTTTGAATCTACTGTCTTTGTACTCTCCTCCATTGTCTTACCTCAACTTTTTTATCTTCAAACCAGTTTCATTTTCCACCATGGCCTTCCATTTTCTGAAGGTATCAAAGACTTCTGATTTCTTCTTTAGAAAATAGACCCACACCTTCCTTGTAGAATCATCAATGAATGTGACATAGTACAGTGAACCTGCAAGAGATGAAATTGGAGATGGTCCACATACATCATTATGAATCAATTCTAACCTTTCTGTCTTGGGTGTCTTGCCAATCTTTGCAAAACTGACTTTCTTCTGTTTGCCAAAGATGCAATCCTCACATAGGCCGACATCTACATTCTTCAGATCCGGCAGCTTCCCTTTTGACAGAAGTGTCTTCATCCCTTTCTCGCTCATATGGCCAAGCCTTTGGTGCCATAGGTTTGATTTTTCGTCTGCATCTGTTACTGCAATGATATTCTCTAAGTTAGAGGTTATATAGAGAGTACCACTTTTCTTACCTCGAGCAATGACGAGTGCTCCTTTGGTAATCTTCCATTCATGATCCGAGAAGATTGTACAATAACCCTCTCCATCAAGCTGTCCCACAGAGATTAAATTTCTTCTAAGGCCAGGAATATGTCTCACTCCTTGCAGCTTCCATGTGGTCTGATTTGGTAATTTTAATCGAATGTCTCACATGCCAACAATCTTTAGGGTTTCATCATCTGCTAGATGTACCTTTCCGAAATCACCGCTGACGTAGTTCTCCATGATTTCTCGGCATGGGGTGGAGTGTAAGGATGCCCCTGAATCAAGAATCCATGATTTAATCGGACTGTTGACGCTTAGAATCATAGCATCATCTCCTTCCTCGGTCATGTTGGCAGACTCCTGTGCGCTGGTGTTTTTCTTCGGTGCCCGACACTCCCTCTTGAAATGACCCTTCTTGCCACAATTATAGCACTTGAAGTCTTTCTTTCCTGATCTAGATTTGCTCCTTCTAGATTTTGATCTGCCGTGATTTGAACTTCTTTCTGAAGTTCTTCCTCCTAGACTCCGTGTGTAAAGCTGAGGAGGTTGAAGCTTCACCCGATTCTCTCCGTCGGATCTCTTCATTAAGAACCAGATCACGAACGTCATCGAACTTCAACTTGTTGCTTCTCGATGAGCTACTCAAAGCCGTGACTGTAGCGTTCCAGCTTTCTGGTAGGGAAGACAAAAGAATCAACGCTCGAACTTCCTCATCAAACTCAATCCCAACCGAACTCAACTGGGTTGTGACTATGTTGAGTTCATTGAGATGTTGAGCTGTCGATGCGCCTTTCGTCATTTACAAATTGAACAGCCGCCTCATTGAGTGAACTTTGTTTGAGGCAGAGAGCTTCTCGTACATGCTGTAGAGAGCCGCCATAAGACCCGCCGTGGTCTTTTCCTTTGCTATGTTGAATGCAACATTGCGGGATAGTGTCAATCGGATAACTCCAAGGGCTTGTCTGTCGAGGAGAGCCCACTCTTCATCCTTCATGCCATCTAGCTTACTTCTAGAGATAGGTTGATACAGCTTCTTCTGGTACAGATAATCTTCGATCTGCATCTTCCAAAAGCCGAAGTCCGCACAATCGAACTTCTTAATTTTCACCTTCCCTTCGTCTGCAGCCATCGCTCCCACTTGAATCTGACTTCCTCTGGATCGTTTCTGACAATTTCTGCAAACCATCGTGTATTAAAACACCTCTGTCGACAAGTCGATATCGCGGCAAAATTTCACTATTCACGAAATTCACTATTCATGTGAATAGTAATCTCGCAAAAAAAATTTGTCAGACATCACAACCAGAGCTCTGATACCAGTTGTTAGGGAATTACATAGATTTCCCTAGTGCCAGATTTAAGAGAGAGCGAATACGCAAAATTGGGGGATACGCAAGATTTACGTGGTTCGGCACAAACTTGCCTACGTCCACGGGCTGTTGCAGATCTTTCACTATTTGGAAGAAATTTTACAAACACTCTCACAAATGCTCACTCCCAGTTCCACTCAGAAAATTCTCACAATTTTCTCTCACTGAGGCTTTTCTTCTAAGCCTTTCTTTTCTCTCTCTTACTCTTCTATAAGAGGAGTTGTTTCTGGGATGAGTTTTCCTTAAGAGTTTGGGGGCCTATTTATAGTGTTTGGGAAAACACTATGCACTAATATTATATTAGTGGTGGGATCCACGATGGGACCCGTAGTGGTGCTCGTCTGCATGTTTTTCTCCTCTCCTGTCATTCAATCACCGAAAGAAAGAAAACTTTCGGTACCTTTTTCATTTTGTCAAAATAAGCAGCACCTCCCCTTCTTTTTCTTTGGCTGTTTTCTTCTGTCAATCAGAAAAAAAAGTCCTCCCCCTTTCTTTGACTAACATTTTGAACCAAACAAGCAAAGTATAAAAAATTAAAAAATTGCTTTTTGACTTCTCAAAACTTTTCCTATAATTTTTTAAGAAATACAAGGAAATCATATTTTGGATGGAAAAGATTTCCTATAATTTCTAGAAATTGAACCAAACACCCCCTTTGTTCTAATTTTTTTTCCAGGTGATTCATTTTAGTCAGGTCTCTGAAGATCTCGATGTGGATCCACTAATATGCCCCAGACATGAGCTCTCAACATGGAGAGGATCGAAGCCTAATAAAATCTAATCCTCGAACTTAACTGGAGGCATCGAGAGACGACTATATGGTGGCATTATGTTCTTCAAGACACACAATAGCTACGTTATAGATGGATAGCACAAGGCCAATCATAATAGTAATGAAGAAATTTTCAAAAAAAGACCCAATCCAAACTTTTTAAAAAAAAATCGACCCACTCATTTTTATTATTATAGAAATCGACCCAGTTTCTGACCACGATAATATCGTGGCCAGAAATTAGGTCAATTTAAAAATAACCAACTTTCTAATTAGTCAGGGTTGACAACCATGACTAAATAGAACTGCTCATCCCCACTTAGCAGATTAGGACACCTAAACAAGTCGGGGTTGGGAAACCTGACTAATCTGGTCGTGGTTCTCATCCTCGACCATTTGGATTGACTTACCATGCCCAACACAAATGATCGGGGTTCCCAACCCCGACCATTTGAGAGAGCATGTGGTTTCCCAAGTCAAAATAGTCGGGGTTCCCAACCCCGATTATTTAACACAGCCTCCCCAAATCCAAAGATGAGGAAGCGGCTAAGTGACCAAATAGTCGGGGTTACTAACCCCGACTATTTGGTGTGGGTCCCCTGACTATATATATGAACTGCACCCATTCTTGCCGCAAGCTGTTGATTTCTCTCTTTGACTCCGGTCTCTCTCGTTCTTTCGACCAAGAGGTTCTCCCAACCTCATTTTGTAGCCAAAATTCATCGTGGAAGTTTTCTTAAGATCTCTAGGGTAATTTCTCTTCATTCTCTCCTCATTTAACATGTAAAAATCTACGATTCTTCTCTTTTTTCAACATTCAAATGTAGGATTTTCATTAAAATAAACTTTCTAGGATTTAAAATTTAATATCAATCATTATCTTTGTGGTGGTTTGAATGCTTTGTGTGTTGATTGTTGTAATTGAAATTAAAAATTTAGGGCATAAAATGCTCATTTCTAAGGTTTAGGGTTTTTATTTTGGGGTTTAGGATTTTTTGATCAAAATTATATGAGATTATTTGCATCTAGAGTTTTCCTCTCTTATTCAATAGTCTGATAAAACTTTTTTTAATTTTTTTGCATTTAAATGATATAATCTTATTTTGCATAGAATGAATAATATGATTTTTATTGCTTGCTATTATGGTGGGAAAATTAATTATGGAATGAATAATATGTCAATTTACGTCGAAGGGGTAATGACGTCGTTAATGATCTCAAAAACATATAGTTATCATGACTTGATCATGGAATTACACCGAGTTACGGAAATTGACCCACGAGAGTACCAACTAAAAATAATATGCAATTGACCCATAACTTTTGATAGAACATCCAAAATTGATATCTCAAACGATCATCATATGAGTATTATGTTTAATTTGAGCAAGTAGTAACTAACGATAGAATTGTTTATTGAAAAGTTTCCATGTAGTTCGTACCAAATATTCAAACCTTCAGGAGAATTCTCATGCATATTAGATTTGGGAGTCGAGTCTAATAGTTTTCTTTCTTCTTTGAGTGAAATGGAACGGACTCAATTTCAATATCTAAGTGCACCTTCATTTAGGGGAACGTCAAATGTTATGAACAATGAAGTCTCTTATGAAAATATGAGGCCGTTAAGAGGGGCAGCGAATGAAGAGGATGAAAGAAGCAAAGACTCTGAAGGTGAAGAGCAAGATAGTGCATTAATTGATAACATGTAATTTGTGACTAATGATGTTGAAGAGAATCTAAAATGGTATAATAAGGCTTATGTTAATAATGAATATGTTGATTACGAAGAGACACATCACGACAAATTTGAAGATGATGAGTGGATTTGTTCTTCCACAATACAAGATATGTGCATTGGCTAAAATCCAACTTGTAGAAGAGAGGATGACTTCACTTTCAAAGTTGGAGATTTATTCGAGACTAAGGATCAACCGGTTGATGCTATTCGTGATTACTCTATCAAAAAGAATAACAAATTCAAGCAAGTTAAAAGCAATCGCACAAGTTATGATGCAATTTATTTTATGAATACACAAAGAAAAGGTAAGGCCGAGGGAAATGAAGAGGATTACACATGTCCTTGGAATTTATATGCATTTGCTTGAAAGAAACATAATTGGTATTTTAGGATCACAAAATACTTCAGTGTTCACATATGTAGTAATCCGATATTAGAGCAAGATCATAGTTATGCATCTACCTCTTACATAGCACGGTTGATTATGCCAAAATTAAAAAAGAAGCTTGAACTAACTCCCGAAAATATAATTGATAGAGTGCTAGGTACGAAGTTCATTGAAATATCATATAGTAAATCATGGAATTCAAGGAGAATGGCGATGAAAAAAAACGGTGGTTAAGAGAAGTCTTATGCGACACTTCCTTAATATCTTGATGCGATCAAAAGAAGTATTCTTGGATCTGAATACAAACTTATAACCAAAGAGATCAATCCGGGAGTTCATCAATTCATCTCTGTATTTAGGCATTTGGTCCTTCGATCGAGGGATTTAAATTTTGTCGGCCGGTTCATAGCATTGATGGCACACACTTATGTGGTAAATATAAATGTGTATTACTTATTGCTGCAGGAGTAGAGGCAAATGGTGGCTTATTTCCTTTGGCCTTCGCGGTTACGGAGATCATGAACAATGAAAATTGGGAGTGGTTTTTTTCTGTATTCAATTATATATTCTTAATGTGTTACCTTCTAGGAAAATTACTTTTATATCCGATAGGATGAAAGGTATTCCTAAAGCTTTGTACATGAGATTTGGCTCTCATCACTATCACCATTATTGCTTAAGGAACATTTGAGATAATTTTAAAAAGAGGCATGATTAGATGCATTTACATAAACTTCTTTGGCAATCAGACTATATACCTGAAACATGTGTGTCTGTTCAGATACAAGATCAAATTAAGGCACCATGTCAAGCTACACATGACTGGATTGAGAGCAGTTTGGGAAGTGAATATGTAGACCGGTGGGCACTAAGTAAAGATGGAGGGAATCAATTTTGTATAATGAAAACTAATTGTTTTGAAGGCTTCAACAGTGTACTTAACACAGCACAGAAGTGATAACCTTAGAATTCACCAAGAGGTGTTCTATAAATCCACAAAGAACAATCTGTGAATCCATGAAGAAAATATTAAAAGAGAAATTTTATTGATAAACAGTTATGTCTCTAGGGCTTACAATACTCTGCTTAAATATAAAATAAACAAGACTCCTACTATGACTCAAACTTTGTAAAAAAAATAAAAATAAAAAAATAAACAAAACAAAACTCTTCCTAAAAGACTCCCTAGGATTAGGGAAGTAAATTTGTCAAATTTGGAATAAAACCGGATTTGCTTCTTAATCAAAATAGACTCCTAAATCATTACCTAAATTAGTAAAAAACTAACACAAACACCGATATCTCTTAATCCATAGGGAATTTGGTGAAATAGACAGGAGCAAACTTAACAACTGTTTGAGAGATATGATGCGTTCTTGTTGCAAGTTATTTTTCTTGACAAGGTCCACGTTTGGGCTTGTGTCGGTCCCGCCTCTCCATAAATATGTCTGCAATGTATTCTACATTAGTACTTAATAGAGCTCGAGCAATGCCCATACAAGCATTGGTTGCAAGGATATTTTATAGACTCAATCACTATTTTTTCAAGCGGCGAGGGGATGGAGCAAAGTGGGTGACGTTATTGACACCAAAAAATGAAGAGATTGTAGGGTCTCGTGTCGTGTAGAGAAGATCAACAAAGATTGTTAGGTTTGCTTTAGATGAATGGCATGCTACATTCAAACAGAGTCATAATTATACCGTCAATTTATGAGGGATACAATGCGCATGCACTTGCAACATACCACAATCAATGTCGGGTGTAAAAATTGACTTCCCGTTTGAGGGGTCATTTGTATTTATGAGATTGGCTTATTACAAACTACAATCAATGTTTACGACAGATGAGAAGGAAATGGCCTTTCTTGTTTAACATGAGTTTGTTGCCAGTGGTAGGACGCCTCCCTTGCTGGTCACGTCGAGTTTGATTCCCTTGGATGATCCGATTGAAGTTTCGGTTGGAGCTCGAATGCCCGAGCTTGATGAGTATCAAGGCCGAATGCACCAAGAAGACTACAATGTAAGAGTTTGCAGAGCCGATGAGCCAAGAGTCTCCAAATCTAAGAGCTTAGATTGAGACTTTAAAAATGCCAAGGGGACTGTCCCAAAGAAGGTCCAGCTAGCCACTAAAAAGGTCAAGCCAAGGCCAAGCCAACAACGAGCCAGGAACAAGGTGGATCTCAAGTCCAAGATGATCTTGAGCTCTCTCAAATTCACCCCTAAAGAGGTCCGATCCTAAGACCTCATCTCCATGGCTGCTCATGGCCTTTTATAGAGAAGAAGGAGAGTGTAATCACTCCCTTAAATCATGGGAACTGACCTTTCTTATACTAGGTATGGCCATGAGGAGAATCGTGACCAAATCCCTAAATCAAGGGAAGTGACTGTTCTCATGCCTCAAGTGGGCGGTCATTGCAAGCTGGCACTTACAGACAAGCTGGAAAGTTTAGGGAGCTTGCAGGCGAGTTCATACATGGGTTGAGTGCTCAGGCGAGCTTGACTCGTGTGGGCGAGTCAAGCATGCAGGCGAGTAGGCGAACATGTGAGCTGGCACTACATGTGAGCCTCATTGGCGAGGCGGTACAGGAAAACCTCATAGATGACGCCATGTAGGCGAGCTTGGCCTTTAGGTGAGCCTAAATTATGTAGGCGAGCTTCAAGCTGTCGGGCAAGCTTGGCCTTCAGGCGAGCTTGGATCATGCAGGCGAGTTTCAAGCTGTCAGGTGAGCTTGGCCTTCAGGCGAGCTTGGTAGGCGAGTCTGTGCAGGTGAACCAGCCTCATTCAGGTGAGCTTAAAGCTAAAATCCTTCAAGAGAGCTTTCTCTTTAGGTGAGCTAAACTCCTTTGCAGGCGAGCTCGCTTTTAAGGCGAGCTCTAGAACATGCTACGAGGAACATATTGTAACTTTTAGACCGTAAGTCAGAATTTAACGAATTATATTTGAAAATCACCTATCTCGACGAGACGTAACCAACCAAACCAACCCAAAGGGTTATGTTCGCCTCCGTTCGTTTTGCTAAATTCCTTCTAGTTTGAGAGATATCAGCGTTTTCTCCTTTTTTTTGTTATTTCGGGTGAGGTTTTAGCAGTATTGTTCTGAACTTCTCTGATAGGAATTAAAGATAATTTTTATTGCCTATAGAACTCCATCCAAAGTTTTTAGACCTAAATCAAGCTGCATGGGGTCTGAAACACTTTGGATATGAAGACCTGTAAAGTGATCACCATGAAAACGGAGCGAGGCGCCTTCCAATCGAACTCGACGAGATTGAATTACTCAGTCGCTGCTAACAACAATCAATTAGGATTTTTAGCAAACCCTCAGCTATCAACGGACTTAATTTGTCTTTACCAACTACCGTTTGAGTTGGACTAGCCATGCTCTTGTCCTTAGCATTGTAAATTGTCGAGAAGTTTCTCTTAGGCTCAATGCTAAGACTTCTCCTCTATCCTTAGCTATTTATAGCCTTTGGATGTAGGGAATAGTTTAACCTCGTATACCAGTCGGAGGAAAGGAGCAGTTTAAACTCGTGCACTGGTTGGAGGAAAGGGAGCAGTTTAGCCTCATGTACCGGTTGGAGGAAATGGAATAGTTTAGCATCGTGCATTGGTTGGAGGAAAGGAGTAGTTTCACCTCATGCACTGGTTGGGAGGAAAGGGAGCAGTTTAGCCTCGTGTACCGGTTGGAGGAAAGGGAGT
Source organism: Asparagus kiusianus (assembly GCA_022839385.1). Classification (NCBI taxonomy): domain Eukaryota; kingdom Viridiplantae; phylum Streptophyta; class Magnoliopsida; order Asparagales; family Asparagaceae; genus Asparagus; species Asparagus kiusianus. Next base: position 231,467 of record BQKN01064724.1, read on the forward strand.
AGTTTAGCTTCCTTCACCAGTTGGAGGAAAAGAGCAGTTTCACCTCGTGCACCAGTTGGAGGAAAGAGAGCAATTTAGCCTCGTGCATCGGTTGGAGAAAAGGAGCAGTTTCACCTCATGCACCAGTTAGAGGAAAAGGAGCAATTTAGCCTCGTGCACCGGTTAGAGGAAAGGGAGCAGTTTAGCCTCATGCATCAGTTGAAGAAAAGAAGGAGCTTTACCTCATGCACCGGTTGGAGGAAAGGGAATAGTTTAGCCTCGTGCATCGGTTGGAGGATTTTACCCATTTTGGACATAATTAAACAGCCATAGTAGGGGGTTGCCGGGTTATCCTAAAGAATTTTATATGTAGTATTCTCCCCTAACTTTTCGTCAAAGGTAAGGAACAGTTTAGCCTCATATACCAGTTAGAGGGTAGGAGCGGTTTAGTCTCATGCATCAGTGGGAGGTTGCCGTGTTATCCTTAAGAATATTCTCCATAAACTACTTGTTAAAGGTAAGGAATAATTTAGCTTTGTATACCAATTGGAGTTTGCTGGGTTATCCTTAAGAATATTCTCTAGGAACTTCCTGTCACAGGTAAGGAATAATTTTAGCCTCGTATACCAGTTGGAGGTTGTCGGGTTATACTTAAGAATATTCCCCAGGAACTTCTCATCAAAGGTAAGGAAAAGTTTAGCCCCGTATACCAGTTAGAAGTTGCCAGGTTATCCTTAAGAATATTCTCCAGGAACTTTCCATTATAAAGATAAGGATAAGTTTAGCCTCGTATACCAGTTAGAGGTTGTCGGGCTATCCTTAAGAATATTCTCCAGGAACTTTCCGTCAAAGGTAATGAACAAGTTAGCCTCGTATACCTGTTGAAGGTTGTTGGGTTATCCTTAAGAATATTCTTCAGGAACTTCCCGTCAAAGGTAAGGAAGAGTTTAGCCTCATATACTAATTGGAGGTTGTCGGGTTATCCTTAAGAATATTCTCCAGGAACTTCCCGTCAAATGTAAAGAACAATTTAGCCTCATACACCAGTTAGAGGTTTGGGAAATAGTTTATACTCGTATACCCGTTGGAGTAAGAGAGCAGTTTAGCCTCGTGCACCAGTTGGAGGTTGCTGGATTATCCTTCAGAATATTCTCTAGGAACTTCCTGTCAAAAATAATGAACAGTTTATACTCGTATACTCGTTAGAGTCTTGAGGAGAAGCTTGTCTTCTCTTAGGGTAAAGACGAACCCTGATTTGTCTTCTCTTGGGGTAAAGACTGTAGGCATCAAAAATTGCTTATAGATCATCATACGTAGCTCAAGATGAAAATAAGGCGATAAACATCATCATCTGAGTTGCAGGGGGTCATCCAAAGATAAAAATCATCTAAAGAATGCACAAGAAATGCACCACACGAGTTTAAAGGCACTAAACATGTCTCTGAAGTATAAGAGGAACTCATAGTTTTCGAGACAGTTACAACTGTCTAGGAAACTATGAGGAAGCTTACAGCTTCCGAGACACATACAACTATCTCAGAAGCATGAAGAGCGCATACAGTTTCCGAGACAGTTACAACTGTCTCTGAAGCTAAGATGAACTGAACGACGGTTTTCTCAAGATTTGTGCACTCCACGTGGTTGCATAAATGTCAGAGATCGTGTGTGAATGTGTGGAGGACGTTACAAGAGAAAGTCATGCTCATAACTGTAGAAATCATAGCATTTAAAGGAGAGAAAAGTGGTTACAAAACGACTGAAAGGAAGCATGTTTCTAGACAATTATAACTGTCTCGAAAATGAAAAGCCAACCACGTTTTTGAGACAATTATAACTGTCTCGGAAATAGAAATTCCCCGACTTGACTTCTTTTTAACTTTTATCTTCAGTTACGATTCCTAGGGGCTATAAATACCCCCTATGACCATTACTGACGAGCACTGAGCATTTTGGAGTAGAGTAAATAGAGAGTCTTGAGCAATTTGGGAAATTTCAAGTAAGAAAGAGAGAGTCTTCATCACGTGCAAGCCTTTTTCAGAGTTCTTGTGATTCCTTGAGATCTAAGCTTTAACTTGATCTTAAGAAGAGTGTTTATCTTACATCGATAAGATATTCATTTCCTTTTCTTACTGTTAAATAAAGCAAGAACCCCCAAATAGCCTTTACGGTTCAATCTGAATCTGTTATTTGATGGTCCGCGGGCTAACACACCCCCGACACAGGCAAAAATCCCACGTAAGCAGTGATCCAAAACGATCATACGTGTGTTTCTAAGGAGCACTGTAATTTGATTTTTGTTGTAAAGAGTAGTTTACAAATCACGAAGCTCACTCTTTTGTATTCATTGTAATCGATAAACAGTTATAATGAATTCTACAATAAAACTTGTTCCTGACGCAAACACACTGGCGACCACACTAGGAGACAACGATCTCGCTGCTGAGACCGTCGTGTCGCAGTCGATCAAGATACCGATTGAATCCGTGGTTGAATGTGAGTTCGACCAAGCAAAGTTTGAGGAATATCTGTCGTCCTCATGCTCAAAGTCTTCCTTACCTCGCAAATGCAAGAAGATTTCATCTTCTAAGAAGGTTTTTAAGTTTTTGACTACGTTGAATGTTATGGGTGAAGACTCTCTCCCGATTGTTGTAGAGGATTCTACTCGTAACACCTCTGCTCAGAATGACTCTTCTCTAGTTAAAGAGTCATTGAATCAAATCCCACCAGCATTGTTAAAAAGGGATCGTTAGAGATAACGTCAGCACCATGCTCGTCAAATAGCTAAGACCTTGGAACAAACCGACGGGGTTCGCTACTACGTGGATCTAGAGTCGAGGAAACATCAAGTGGTCCAGTCTCCTCAACAACAAACCACTCACATCTCTGCTAAACTTACGATGGAGGAATGTACTCTTGTCAAAAGGGCTCGTTTGAGCCTCAAAGAATGCATGCAAAAGCATCGTACAAACGTCACCGTGCCCGTGCTCTCTTGCAACAAAGATGAGATGGAAACAAGGAAATGGTGTTTAAAGAATCAACATGAACCAGTCAAGTTTGGATTCCAAAATCTGAACTTGTGTAAAAATCAAATCGACGGGATGCATCCAAAAGAACTTCACCTGAGACACACATAAGTGTCTCGGCCAAAGGGATTGTGTCTGAGACATTTGTAACTGTCTCTGACAAAGGAGATGTATCCGAGACACACATAAGTATCTCGGCCAAAGGGAAGCTTCCAATGCTTCTCCTTCGACTCCATCAACATCCGTTCCTGGTCCGTCTACTGTAACCACATCTGCTACATCACCAGTGAAGCCATGGGTCATCCCTGACCTATCAAAATTCAAGATCACAATGGTGGATCGCATCGGTCCTTTACCTGATGATCAAGGCAAAGCTCTAGTCAAAGAACGCTTGGGTCCGGCGAGTGAACCCCGGGTAAATTCTTATGCTGGGGGTCGTAAGTATCCTCCTATAAGAACAAAACAATCTCAGGAGGGAAAAACTATGTTTTCCTCTCGTTTGGGGCCTGTAAGACTCCATGCCTGCAAGGGGGTGGATCTAAACATATAACCGTAGATCACTCAGAGGCGACGACAAGTCCTCCTGGGTATGTCAACAAGGTTCAAACACAAAAATAAAAGATAGGTTGCTTTGGTCATCATACTGACGAGCTACACTATCAAACTAAGGGTGGAAAAAAATCACGAAAAACGACTGTTCGAGAAACAAATCCTTATTGTGTATGTGAGAGGCTTATTAAAGCAGTGTCATCTGAATGTAGTTTCTCTAAAGCTGTTCCGCCAAGAGTTTCTGTATTTCAGAGACTTTCCACTGAAACATCAAAGTCCAAGCCGAGACGTTTTCGTAAAAAGCCTGCTGTTCAAGAGGATGAATTTTCTAAAGTCACCATCAATATGACAGACAGAAGAAGATAACATGCCACCGATTCTGATCATGATTTCTCTCCAGGAGGAAGGGTTGGTTGAGATCTTTCTCAAAAGATGACACAACTACAATTAAGAGCCAACCATCATAGAAATTATAAGAGGATGCATGAAGGAACATATTCAGAAGATGAACTTTTAGATACTAATTTTGCACTTGCTTCCGATGATACGATGTCTAGTGTAGGACAAGCCAGGGAATCATTCATAATTACGCCTGATCAGTTAGCCCAAATGTTACAAGAAGCTTTGGCTAAGCAAAGAGAAGAGATCAGAGCTGAAATAAAAATAGAGACGTAGTTGACGATATAACAGATGAGGGATTTGCAGGCTCAACAACATCTTTAACAGCCAGAATCAAGTCAAAAGGCTTAGTCTAGCAGGCATAATACTATACCTATTCAGATAACTGAAGTTGATAGTGACCAAGAGGTGGATGAAACTATCTTTGCTGATCCTCCTCCTAATAAAGATAATTCTAAGGGTGGTCCGGCCAAGTCGCCTATCCAACCTTCTCAAACTCACCCAAAGAAGAATACAAATGAAGACAAGAAAATGAAGGAGCTTGAAAACAAAGTCTATGCTTTGATGACAGCTCAAGAAGTGAAGAAAACAGGTATTTCATGCCCGTATCCAAAGGAGTGGGATTCAATTCCCTACCCCCCAAAATTCAGTCTGATTAACTTTACTCCTTTTGATAGTAAGGGTTTACCCACTCAACACTTGATTTACTTCAAGTGTCATTTGGGTGCAATATCTGGAATCGAGGCTTTGATGGTCTGGTCATTCGTTAGGACCCTTTGTGGGGCCGCCTTCGATTGGTACCATCATCTTAAACCTAGAAGTATCAATAGTTAGGATGATATGAAAGGTGTATTCCTTACCAATTTCTTCGACAATGACACTGATGTATCGATTGGTACTTTGTTGGATAAGAAACAGAAAGACGGGGAATCAGTTGATGTTTTTGTCAAACGGTTCCGAAACAAAGCGGTGAATTATCGAGATCCACTCACCGAAGAGTTTATCCTTCAGACATGCCATAATAATCTTTCTTTGGATGTCCTAGAAGTCATGGGTGTTGTGCCTTCTAAGACTTGGAAAGAATTAAAAGTGTTGGGTGAACAGGCCGAACGCTTTCTCAAGAGAAAGAAGCATGAGAGGGGTCAGCCGCCAGCTAATCCTCAAAAGTAGAATTTTAATCCTCGAGGTAGAGGAAAAACACTCGCAGCTGCTATTGATGCTCACCAGACATCACAAAAACAATAACAACCACAACAGTCACCTTTCCAGCTACCGTACCAACCACAATAATCTCTAAGGTAGTTAAGACTTCGAAACCTAGATTTTTGAAAGAATACTCTTTCAAGGACGATGAAGTACCGATTATCTTAAAGTATCTTTTGGACAACAACAAGATCAAACTTTCACTGGTCATGAATCAAGAAGAAGCAAAGAAGACTACATACCCTAAATATTATGCATATCACAGAAGGGTCCATCATCCCACCAAGGCGTGTTATGTCTTAAAGGACAAAATACAAACCTTAATTAACGTTGGTATTGTGACTGTGAAGCCGAAAGAGAAGAAAGTAGGTGTGAATGCACTATCTATTAGATTATGTTCAGTTCCTTTGTCATGGTTTCAACCCGAACCCGTGTCAAAGGTTCAAATGTAAATTGTCAACGATGACCCTCACGGACAACGTTAAAAGGGACTTGTGTCACATACAACTCCAAATGGTAAAATCCTTTGGGTCCATCCCGATTTGTTTGAAGATGAATAATGGACAACGTCCTCATCCAAGAAGAAGTTGAAAGGCAAAGGAAAAGAAAAGTCCTGTTACGGAGCCTCTGCAATTCCTAAAAAAATAATGAAGAAATTCTAACCTTACCGCTTTCTGAAGAGGAACATGAAGCCTTTGCTACCAGAAGTGAAAATGAATACCGCTTCAACTATCTACGTGTCTCTATAGAACTAGCTGAGCATGGGGTGATCTACTCCTAATAGTAACAAAAGTTACTGTCGGGGGTAAAATACCCCCAACAGTAACAAAAGTTACTATCGGGGGTAAAATACCCCCAACAGTAACTTTTGTTACTGTTGGTGAGGATCTTAGGGATCAATGTAATAGATGTAGCATTTAGAGATCCAAGAAGTTTACCAGATTTAAAAAACTCTTCAATGGCAAGATAAAGATCTTTATTTATTAGATTCCAGGTTGTTTTGAAGAATGCAACAGTGTAGCCATTTTGACCTGGTGCTTTCTCATTATCCATTAAAAATAATGCTTGTTTGATTTTATCTCTAGTGACTGGATCACTAAGATTATTAGCCTGAGCAGAAGATAGAATGATACCATTTGATAAAACTTCAGCTTTGACCTCTGCAGTAGAACCATAATAGCCCAGTAGCCTCTTGAAATAACCAGTGAATTCATCTACGATATCAGAAATATTAGTAATCCTTTCTCCATTATCAGAGTATATGGATAAGATCTTATTTTGATTCCTTTTAGCCTTCATAACAGAGTGAAAAAATTGTGAGCATTTATCACCATGTATACCCCATCTGATACTTGCCTTTTGTCTGTAGAAAGAAGTTTCAAAATCAACCATTATTGTGTGAGTATTCAGAAATTTCTTCTCTTTTGCAATCAAACTAGAGTTGAAGGGGTCATTCATCAGCTGCCGTTGAATTTCAGTCAGTTCCCCCTTAGCTCTTATCACTTGTTCACTTATGTTTATAAAGTGCCTTTTATTCAAATCTTTTAAAACTGGCTTTAGATTTTTTTTAGTTTTGTAACCAGTTTATACATATAGAAACCACTGATGTCTATCTCCCACAAAGACTTAACAACTGTATTAAATTCAGGATGTTTGATCCACATATTGAAAATTTTGAATGGATTTTTCCCTTCACAAATTTCATCACCAATTGTTAACAAAGCTGGAGAATGATCAGATAAGGTTGGTACCAAGAAATCAACTTGACTGGAAGTATATTTAAGAATCCATTACTCATTTATTAGGATACTGTCCAATCTGCTCCAAATTCTAGCATTTGCCTCTTATTTATTACACAAGAGAAAAAACATCCAGTAGATTTAAGATGAAGCAGCTGGCAAGAATCAATACACTTTTGAAAATCTTCAGTATCTGATTCAGTGACCTGTGAACCACCCAGTTTTTCCTCATTGCTAATAATAGCATTAAAATGCACACCTACACCCTAAGGACAATTTACATTTTTCTTGAACAGTGAAAGCTCATGCCAGAGATCTTTTCTGCCTATTTGATCATTCGAAGCATAGACATTAGTAGCAATACAAGAGAACTTGCCATCTTTAGAAGATATGGTGCATGTTATAAACTATTCAGAAGAAGATATGCATTGAACAATAAGGATATCACCATTCCAAAGAATCCATATTCTACCTTTGCTAGTTAGTTGAGCATTAGAGATCCAATCCCAGTATTTTGTCATTTTTTTTGCTAGAACTTGCATCTTATTGATAGCTACTTTTGTTTCCAAAAGAGCTAAAAAGGAAAGATTATAGTCATGGATTAACTGCTTCACTATCATTTGCTTAGAGGATTTATTCAATCCTCTAATATTCCAGATGGCTAAATGCATAATTATTGAATGGCCATACCCTTGTCTACATTTGAGGGATCAAACAGAACAGGATGATTCAGCAAAGTAGCAAAACCATCAATATCCATGTTTGATCTTCTAGCTACATTATTCTTGGAAACACTCATAAATCCACTGATATCAATAGAGGGAGATAAATTTGAATTTTGAAAATGAAAACCAGGACTTTGTTTTACATATCCAGCTTGACCAGAATTTCCCTGAGTATGTCTGTCATTCAGAATCACTGTTAGTGCATGTTTTCTAACTACATTCTTATCAGTCAGTGAGAAAGTCCCCCTGGTTGGAAAATAGGCAAAGGTGTATGATTTTTAGCTATATTCTTATCATTCAATGAATTAGCATCCTCTGAAATAGGTGTAGTATTTCTCAACTTCTCTTGTGCATGTATTTCTAATTGAGAATTTCCACGTATGACATTTGTTTCCTCCTGTGCAGAATTTCCTCCTCTAAGTTGCTGCTTAGGAACCCAGATTTTTTGAGCAGTAAGTCTTCTACATTGTTCAGTCTTATGCCCCACTATATTGCAATTCACACACCATTTAGGCTTTAGCTCATAAAAAACTTTTTGAGTGTAATTTTTGCCATCAGGCCCTTTTATAACTATTTGATCTAGGAGAGGTTCCTTCAAAGGCAAATCAACTTCAAGAAGAACTCTAGCATAAGATAACTTTTGTCTCATAGCAGTAAGTTTATTAGTAGTAATAGGTGTTAGATATAGGTGCTCTGCAGGTAATAGTTGTATATTGTAACAGGACCTATATGAATATAACATCCTTGTTCAAAATGATAGTATACTATTTTGGTCAGATATATATGGTATTTTAATACAGATAAAGTCCTTAGAATGATACTAGACTATCAGATATTTCGGATATGATCGTAATGAAGAGATCTAATTTGTTGCTAACGTATATTCTAAAATATTCCTAGTCGATGAAGTATTGAAATGTGACATCATCACTTTGGGAAGACTAGTGTATACTCTATTTCTCCTTTGGTAGGATGATGATTCATCTCTTGGATCATTGATGTGAGACATCAAGATATGGTATACAGGTGACTCATTAGTAAATGAGTTGACTTAACGACTCACTGAGAACATCTAGTTGGTAATTATACGAAACGGTCAAATAGAAGTTCTCAAGTGATATAGTACATAGTAGTCTCTTGACCTGAGGCATGAGTGTAATATCTTATATGTCAGTATAGGTGTACTTAAACTTTTACCTAACCACAGTTCTCATTGAGATGTGCATAACAATTCTTATTAGGTGCATCCCGATATTAAGATGCCAAGATGAGATTCGTCTCTCCCAATATAAGGGGTTAATGTCATAAGATTATTTGATATAACTATAGCGAAGAAATCCTTGGCCGAGGTAAATAAGATAAACTGAGTGTCAGTTTTATCTTAAAGGTTATGAGTTTAATATCAACAAACACTAATCGAGCTATTAGGGTTTGACAGTTTTCCATACCTAGGCTCGATAGTTTGACAGGGTTTAACGAAGAGACCAGACTATATAATATTATTACCGAGTGGTCCTGATAAAATTGTGTTAGCATCTTGCAGATATTTATCACAACTTACACGTGGGTAATCTTCATGTGTAGCTAGCACCTCTGTTGTACTTGTGGATATCATCCACTACCGAAGTTGGGCCCTAGAGTCACACCAAGCGTATACTTAAATCCTATAAAACACAATTTATAGAGTGATGCGTATGATTGATACGCATATATGATTTTACCGGATACACATAAATGATTATGTATATCGGTAAAATCAGAATGCTATGTGCTTAGGATATAAATTCTAGTATTTTTCCCATAAAGTTAATTTTTAATCTAGTTGACTTTTTGGTCAACAGTTGACTTTTGGTCAACTCGTTGACTTTTTGGTCATATGATGACTTATTAATCAATGATTGGAAAATTACGAAATACCGTATTTATGAAATATCGTATTGATGTTGTATTTTCATTTATGAAATACACACTTTATTATACCTTGATTAATAAGTCATGAGATGAGTCATTAAGGTGGTATAGTTTGGGAACATGGTTTTAGCACATAGATTTGATTCTTCATGACTCTTTGCATGACTCATGAGATGAGTCATTGCATGACTCATGAAAGGAATCATTACATTTAGATGACTCATGACATGACTCATGAGATGAGTCATGACATATCTCACTCTATATATATGAGCTCTCTCTCTCTTTTATGAAAAGGTTAACGAAAAATTAGCTAAGTGGTTTTTTTTCCATGAGAGAATAAAGAAGAGAGATCTACCTCTTAATAAACTCTAGCAATCTTTGAGTAAGAGGAAGTAGTAGGATTTTAAAATACCCCGGGGTGGATATCTTGCATTGTGTCTCAAGAAGACTCCGATTTTATCAAGCTTACTTGAAGACTTGGAGATCCATTACGAGGAGATTTACTACTATAAGGAACAAGAGCTAGGGGTTGTTCGATCTTTCATCGAATCACGCTTTGAAAGTATGACTTTCTAACTCTTGTATGCTCTCTTTAATATAAGAATCATGTTAGATTTATTTAGGATGGTCCTATTATGTATTTCATGCTCTCTACATGCTTAGTATAATTATACATACAGTATTTCGCTGCATATTTTGCATGTAATAAGCATGAGATTTCCTTCAATAGGATTACCAATGAGACTAGCAATTTTGCTAATACTTGAGGAGCTCCATAGATTTAGTTTCAAATTGGGAAATTGAACCCACATTGGGTAACTACAATCCTAAATTCTCTCCAGATCAGTATCAAGCTTCTAGGGCTTCAAAATCAAAGGCCTAGAGCCAAAAATTGGGGCCATGCCTCTAAAACTTCTTTTATTTGCTTTTTGGCATGAAATTCAAAGAGGAACACTCCTGGTTTAATCAAGAAAACTTACGGAAAAGAGAATTTTCCCCAGATCTTATTAACATATGACTCCATGGATTTAAATTTAATGTTTAATCCAATAACATGTTCTATGAGAGCAAACTTCTAGAAATCCTCCCCGTCTTTCCATTCTTCTTCAGTAAATGACACATCATTAGCTTGAGAAGGAGGAACAAATTTGAGAGATAAGCCATTTCTATGCTTCCTATTATCTAAAAATAGGCTACCAAAGGATTTAACTCCTTCAGATCTATTCCCTTCCAAATTTCTCTTTTCACCTTGATTTATTTCAATAGAATCTTTATTTACTACTTCCTCAGGGTTAATATTGCAATCAACAACATTAACATTCTCCATTTGCTGAAGAGTTACTTCAGCATTTTCCTCATCGAGAACAATCCGATTTGAATTATTCACATCCTCAACCTCATCCGACCTTAGAACAGAGCTAGGATATTTACCTAGATGTCGAGAAGCTATCATACCAGCCTTCATCAGTGGCGAATCAGTTAAAGGATTGGATCTAGCAAGGATCTCCTCCATAAGCATCTTCTTCTTTGCCCCCTTTGGACCAGTGCTCTCCATTTCCTGGCAGATCTGAGAAGTTATTGCTCCATTCAAATCAGCTACACCCTCGGATAACGAAGTTGAAGCTGAAGGTGAATAGACAAAGATAGCATCTCTTAGTTTATTTCTTTGAACTCTGTTGTTGCCGATCTTCTTCTTCTTCGCCATTGAAATCTAGGCGGGGGAGCACATTAGCAGGGAGAGAATTGCTTGCTAAAATGCACCATTCAGACAGCCCCTATACGTTTGATTCTTTGCTTTTCATAGGTGAATGTTGTCAAGGGTAGTAGTAACAATTTAGATTCGGATTCTTTAGGTTACTCATTATCTGCACTACCATCAGTTTGTGTTGCCGACTCTATAAAATGGATGTTAGATTCGGGTGCTTCATACCATATTTGCCCTAGGAGGGATTGATTCTTCAGCTTTCAGGAGTTGGAAAGAGGGGATATCGTGCTCATGGGTAATGATCATGAATGCCCTATTAGTAGTATTGGTACCATTCAGATTAGGATGTGTGACGGAATGATTCGGAAGTTGGATGAAGTGAGGTTCGTTCCTCAGTTGAAGAAGAATATTATTTCTCTTGGAGTTTTGGAAGAAACAGGCTATAAGGTGACCTTAGAGGATGCATGTTTGAAGGTCACATTTGGGTCCATTATTGTGATGAAGGGTGTCAGGAGGAAGAATTTGTATTATTTGATTGGAAGCATGGTGATTGGTAGAGAGCTGACGACTTCTTTAGGTTTTGCTAGACTATGGCATTTGTTAAGGCTGGAGTATTTGATTGGTTGTGCCGTGCATGGTTTGTTAAGGAATGCTTTGACCTACAGATTGAAGTCCTGTGAGCACATTGGTATTAGCAAGAATACTAACATGGAGTTTGGCACTTCTATCCATCGATCGAGGGGTCTTTTAGGTAGTGTTCATTTAGGTATTTAGGGGACTTCTAAGGAGGTATCATTGGGAGGTAATTGGTATTTGGTTTCCTTACTTGGTGATTGTTCTAGGTATTAGTGGGTTGCAATCAAGTCCCGTTGGTTTGAAGTCTTAGAAGTCAACAACAGATGGAGGAAGTGTATTGGCAGAAATGTAACTCGTCGTTCTAGTTTTTGTAGGGGTTCTTTATTGTGTTTGTGTCGAGCTCATAGTAGTTTGAGATACCTCATTGGAGAGGAAACATTAGGGAAATGAGATGAGATGATATTTTTGATTGGTCGTTCCTTTCTGGAGGAGGATCAGCGTTTGATGTCGAGCCTTGGTTTTGGTGTTTGGGCTTCGACATATTTGGGTCATCTTAGTCATAGGTTGTCGAATGCTGCGTATGGAGATTTAGGATCTGGTAGAGCTGCTTTAGATTTTGGATTGCGTCGGATGTTTGGTTACCCAATATTTGGTCACATCGAGGATGTAAGATTTGATCCAATTGCACATTTAGAATTCAGATGAGTGTTTGGTTATCAGATATTGGCTTTTGATTTTATTATGAGCATGTATGTTATACTTGACTCTCGGTAGGTGGAGAGTGTTGATCAGATCATTGGGATATCGTAGCAGGTGGAGAGTGATGCTACTCCATGTTGGGTGGGGATTGCTCCACATACTCCAGATCATACTGCATCGTTTAGGATTTCAACTGAGGTAACACAGCTTGGGGATCATTTGGATTTGGATGCAGATGATGAGTCGGTTTTGGATTCGAATGCAGTTGGTGGACATAGTTCACATTTGGTTACGGCCGTTGGTTCACCTCAGGTGGAGTTGTTTAGATTGTTTCACTTTGAGGCCATTTGGAGAGCTATCAGCCACATATTTGTTGATGATGTTTGAGAAGAGTTACAAAGTCTTCTAGTTGATTGAGGGCCTTTGGAGGCCGTTGCATGAACTACGTGAAGACTTGATTTTTTGGGCAATATGATACGTAGGCAGTCATTTATAATGCAGCAAGTTTGGTGAGTTAATACCGATATTTAGAGTTTGTTCGCATTCTCATTTGGGTTCTCGACTTGTTATGGATTAAGTCTGTTGTCGTGGTTTTGTTTCACTTCATACTGGACACAACAAGTGAGATGTTTCATTCTGTTGGTGTCGGCTTAGTTTTGGGAAAACTTCGCCGAGGTGGAGAATTATGAAAACGGCGAAGGAATTTGAGAAAAACTTGGAAAATAAGCAAGACATGCTCTACACCCTGGTGTGGTATCTACCACACCAAGGTGGTAGAATCTGTCCCTATTGATATGGGTGTGGTGTCTGCCACACCCAGGTGTGGCAGAATCAGCCCTGTTTTTAAAGGGTGTGGTGTCTGCTACCCCGGGTGTGACAGACTAGTTTTTTAGAATCCCAATCTGTTTGGGATTGTATTTTGTTATAAATAGATACACGTTTTTAGGGTTTCTTTGGTTTTGATTGTACTTTGATTAAGCATTAATTAGGGAATATTTGGAGCACAAAAAAGAGGTATTTTCTGAGCTATTAGTTAGGGTTTTATTTGGAGAGAATTAGAGATTTGTTAGTGAGATTAGTTGGTTATTTTGAGTAATTTGTAATCTCAATTTATACTCTTCTTCTCTATTAGTAAAAACTTCATCCCCTTCTTGTCCCGTGGACATAGGCAACTTGCTGAACCACATAAATTTCGTTTGTTTGTGTTTGTGCCATTATCTTGGATTATTTAGCCTTCTATCTCGATGTTTGGTTTAGTTCCTCGAAGCAAAATAATTTGGCCGCCACGCATAGCAAAATCTGGTGCGAAACCCACTTTAAACTTTTCATTTGCTTGGTTGATATATAAAAAATAAAAAAATTTGTTGATTACATTTTTTTATTTGGTTGTTACTGAAGTTTGTAGGAAAAATGTATATGGTCACCATGACAACTTTACCTCTGACTAAAGATTAATTTATTTTTGATTGTTGTGGGTGCTAGTCTTACCAAAAGAGAAGTATTAAAATGACATATTAAACCTGTAAATAACTTGATTCATCACAAATACCTGTTTGACATGGAAATTTATATGAAACCAGAAATAATATGATTGCTCACAACCCATATGAACTACACACCTGAATTAGTAGAAAATTCATACAAAATTGTAAAAAACCTAACTCATCGATCATAACAACCCATATGATAGGGAAAATCTTAAATTTAAACCTATAAATAATATGATTGCGTAGAAATTTCATGTTGTTCCCTTAAAACCTTAAAGCGTTCATAGCCCACTTTCTTAAAAAAACAATAATAAAAACTTATTCAAATTGAATCCATGATTTTTAACAATCTTCATAGCCCACTTCTAAATATATGATTATTCAACTTTTTAAAAATAAATAACAAGAACAACTAAAGGAAGCTTCTTTGATTTCAGTGTTTGAGTCATAACAAGGCATATTTCTACATTGTTTCCGTGATTTAGGTTTATAGACAACTAAAGTAAACATTTTTGATATCAGACCACAAGCAAGAAGATCAAGAACCAAGAACTTTCTTGCCGCAATCACAAGGAATAGTGAGAGCCAAGAATTTTTTACATCAAAATTTCATACCACAATCAAGAAAAACAATAAGAACAAAAAAATTACCTTAAAATTGCCAAAATTTGAGACGGCAAATAAGAAGAACAATAAGAAGAGGGACATGTGGGAATAAGAGGGAAGAGTAGGAAATGGTGCTAATGCTAGCTAACAATCTGATTTCCCCTAAAGTTTTATAGATCTAACAAAAGTACAAAAGGGATGAGGTTTACATCATTTCCACTCGATTTGAAAGGAAATCGGGGGAAGAAAATTGGCATAGGTCTTTTCCGCCTCTTCAAACCCTAGTTCCCACTACGAACCGAATGCAAACAAAGAAACGATGGGAAACAAAAAGTCCTATGTGGACACTACGTCAGGATGGGGAAACGGTTTTCGGGGGTCTTTTAAGTGAACCAAACAGCCCACTTAAGTTCATGGATAGGGAGCTAATTGAAAGCCTTCTGACCTACACTACTTGTTTCATAGTTAAAAATAGAATGCCCCATCGGACCATGGACAGTGTAGTATCTGGGCAAACGTTCATCCTTTACATGGACCGAACGCTCCTCTCCATCGAGGAGGATGAGGAGGACAATTAGCCTTAATGGAAAGTCGATTTTGATATCTAGAAACCTCCTCTATGAGACTGTTGAACTGGGTTTGTCATCATCTAGGACCTTCCCAATATTGGGGAGTCGAAGCAATCAAATCGAACCATTGCCCTTTAGGACCTTGTGTTTGAGAGTAGGAAAGTAGGAAAAATCACAGCAAATAAAAGATAAAAACTTATAGGAAAGTAAACAAGAAAGAACACACCAAATTTAACGAGGTTCGGCAATCGTGCCTACGTCCTTGGGAGCTACATCATACAATTCTTTGATTAATATTAAAGAAGATTACAATACCCACAAATAGGATCTAATCTCTCTAAGATCTCTCTGAAGAATTCTCTCAAAACCCTCTTTTTCTGATGTCTAGTATCTTCTAAGACATTCCAAATATTTAGAAAATCTAAAACCAAAACAGACTAGGAATTCAATAAAAAATAGATTAGGAATCCTAATAACCTGTTACCAAAATAGATTAAGAATCATGTTACCAAAACATATTAAGAATCCTATTACCAAAAAAGATTAGAAAACCTGCTATCCAACAATTTGTTTGATTCCAGCTTTGAGTCTACATCGATCCCTTAGACTAACCATCTCCCACTTGGAAACCAAAGCACAATCAACAAGCTCACCCGAATTCTCCCTTCTTCGTAAGCATCCTCCTACACAGAAAAAATCCATTCTTCAATCATCATCAACCCGATGATCTCGCTGATCCTCCAAGTATGACTCCTCCATCATCTCCTACACGTGATGACCAACTAAAGTTGCGCACAACTCCAGTTTGTCAATGGTCACTGCTTTCGTCAACATATCCGTAGGATTTTGACACCCCAAAATCTTCTCTAGATGTAACTTCTTGTCCTCAATCAGAAATCATATAAAATAGTATCGTACGTTGATGTACTTCGTTCTGGCATGATATACTGGATTCTTGGCAAGATGTATAACGTTCTTGAAAGCATCATATTGCCACTAGAAAAGAACCCTAGAGGGTGTGAATATGGTTTATGCTAATCTAATCAATCCGATTTATGCCAAATTAAAAACTTATTAACAAATATCCTAGCAAATGAGATATGAACAATATATGTGTAAGGATATACAAATTAACACAAGGGTAAAATAAATAATAAACAAACAAGAGTGATAGTGCGCAATAAACAATGCAAACACATAATATGATCACAGAGTTCGGACCTTCCGTCCTACGTCTCCGCTCCCCACTCCCAGAGAGAAATCCACTATCACACCGGGTTTTCAACGATCACCCGAAAATGTTTATACCATGTAATATCGGTTTTCAACGCTCACCGATCAACGTTCACAATCTCACAATATAACTATACTAACTACCACCTCAAGTGTTGGTCTCTAGCCCGTGTCTCCCTTAAGTGTTAGGAATTATAATCTCTTTCCAGGCATTACCACCTACCCCATTCCTCTTGGGACGACCACGTCTCTCATCACACACTCCTCTTGGTGTACTAGTGCAAGACAAAGTGAACCTCACAATTAAGCACTCAAATCAACAAATGATTTGTTCTCTAAACAAGTTGAGAACACAATATAATCATGACTCCAAGTTACAATCTCTCACAACCCTAATTATACTATGTATGAAATACTATAAGCTCAAGTGGGTGTGTGTAATAATGAGATTTGATAAAACAAACTAAACTCAAATACAATTCTAGCTTATGTAAGATGATAATCAAACAATTATATATAAATGCAAAGCTAGATTAAGTTTAGAAAACTTCTCTATAGATAACAAGAGGGAGGGAGAGAAGAGTGAATGCCCAAACACCAAAGGATGATCTCCTCTCTGCTCTTGTGAAAATTACTTCACAAACTAAACTCTTGAAACAAACTAAAACCAAACTTAAAACCCTTATAAACTTGTTTAAAAACTTTCTTCTTAGTCATTTTTGGTCTGATGTATGAGGGGTATTTATAGAGACCCCAAAACATAAGAAAACAAAGCAAAAAGACCAAAAACCCAAAATACATGACAAAGGCTGAAAAAACTAGCCGTTATGCCATCCGTCGATTGACGGCTTTCATCAGTCGACTGATGAGCTGACCGTTAGAGGCGTTTTCCAGCTCATCAGTTGACTGATGATCTCATCAGTCGACCAAAACAAAACAAAAACTTTTTGTTGTTCCAGGCGATTTCATCAATCGGCTGAACACAGTCATCAGTTGACTGATAACACTATATCAGCCTGATTGAAATAGAAAATATGATTTTTGAAGTGCCTTTAAAAATACCAAATAAATTCCAAAAAGTATGAAACTTTGGAAAATGTTTATAAACATGTAAATGAACATGTTACAAAAAGAATTTTTGGAATTTCACTTCACAATAGTGAAAACTTATCATTTTGCAAAAATGTTCAAAACATGCAAACTTAATATACTTGAAATATAATGTTGACATAAACCAACTTTGTAAAATAATGTTATAGACTTAATAAACTATGTATAAAGTGATATTGAAGTCTATAAACTAATAAAATAATATTTTATCAAAAACTCCTATATTTTGATAAAATTAATAAATACGTGTGTGTGAATAATATGAGCTTAAAGTGTTAACATACAAGTATAAACCTATACTACAAACACTATAAACTATATACCCAAGCTTGTGATCTTCAACGAAGCTCTATCTTGGTACACTTGCGGATGAAGCTTGAACTTGGATCTTCAATTTGAATTTGCAAGGCTTCAACCACTATTCCGCCAACCTCCATTGGATTTGATCGTTGAAGCGCAATCCATCCAACCTCCATCTTATTGTTTTCCTAGAATAGATATAAAACACAAACACTAGACAAACAATATTAGATATAAATTGTTTGTAAATCATCATCAAAACCAAAGGACCCAACTGTTGTGGCTATCACAATAAAGAACTTCTCTCCCTTAATTTAGATCTAACTCTTCCAGGCACTCATTCAACCAAATCATCTTCTTGCTTTCTTCAGTCATCGCGACATACTCAACTTTAGTTATAGATAAAATTATAATCTTCTGCAGACGTGAAACCCAACTCACTGATGTAGACGGTAAAAATTACCGCGGCGGACTAATAAACAAATTCACCCGCAAGTCAAGGCCACCCTCTTAGATGAAGAATAGGTGTAGCCGTGAAACAGGTTCGATGGTACGCCTAGGCTCTCACACGCCAAGTCACATGGGAGTGAATCCGCCCTCATGAGCCAGACCCGACCGCAAGGCTCCGAATCCGCCCTATGAGCCAAATTCGCTTGCAGAGGGCCAAGCCCACCTACGCGAGTCGAAAGCCGGGTTTCCAGGGGCACGTCTCCCCTACTCCCCACGATGTGAAGGGAAAGAGCGCAGTGCTCCAGATCCGTTAGACGGCCGTCCGCAATTCAAGTGAACAGGACAGGCGCCGGATCGGCCTGCATACTCATAAATGCAGGTAACCTCACCCATCAGAATGGAGAGCCGAGGCCGTCGGCGCGTAGCAAGCTATCAGGAGCCCACTCAGGCATGAGATGTCTATTCACCCGCCTCTATCAAGGCATAGGGAGAGGAGAGAGGGCACGAGACCGCAAGACCATCAGATGGCCTCTCGGTGGCTCGCAGCGCAGGTAAGCAGACAGCTGCCAGAGCAGCCTACACCTTCATAAATGCTACTTACCTCACTCGTCCAAATAGAGAGCAAGAGCCGTCGGTGCTCGATGAGCTGGTCAGATCCACTCAAGCATCGGGCAGCCGTTGTCACGGGTACGAGGAGGGGCTTTCCCACTCCTACGCGACGTGATGCAACATGCGACTCCTCGAATGACCGCTGGTAGCACAGAGGAGCAGCAGAATGTCCCTGAACAATGTATGGTCACATCCCATAATTCCAGGGACAGCCAAACTGTCTCTCTCCTATTAAAAGGCTTCTTTCAGCAACTTGGAAAAGGATCGATCGATTGATCAATCAAGAGAGGAAGAGGCTTTCTGCATACCTTTGCATTACAGTGCCATCTCCTAGCTCCGAGCCCCGATCGCCGGCGAGCCAGAAGAGACAAACTCCTTCCCCCTGAGCTTCTACTGAGTACTGAAGCTCTCCGACAACCTCGGTCGAATCGTCCAAGGGAAGAAAACTCGGCACGAGCACCGAGCAAAGCATCCTGTAGCTACCCTAAAGTCCCCACACTAAATAAAGAGGGCCTTCCCTCTGCTTCTGTTGTAATTCAGATTGATTTAGTTTGTAATAAGCTTTCTTATAAATACAAACAAAATCCCCCATTTTTAGGAAAATCAGAAATTTACACCTACAGAAGATGGCGACCACAGTGGGAGAAGCTGTTTCCTCAAACGAAATGGTGGTAGCTCAGTTCGACGAGGTTGCTGTTAGGATGATAGTGGAGTCCATAGAGATCGAGTTTGACCAGGCCAAGTACGAAGAGTACTTGTCTTCCTCCTCTTTTGGTGGCGAAGCATCCCGCAAGCGCCACAGAGTCATGCACAGGAGCCAACCTCAGACGGTCAAAGCTCCCGTGCCAGAAAGCTTTACCCGAGTCTCGACGGGGAAACCCGCCCTAAAGTCTCTCGAGGCCAAGTCCCAGATCGAGATCATGGGGGGAGGGTCTACTAGGTGGGTCACCAAACGACCCTTGGTAATACCCGCTCCAAAAGAGACACCAGTTCAGTCCGGCACAAGCCACACTGCCACAGCCCGTGCAGACGCTCTCTCCGCTGGAAGAGCTAGCCAACAGCGATGGCAGATGCTTGTCGGGTGGAAAGCCCAAACCTCTGCCTCACATGACGGCCTGAATTACCATATAGGCCCGAGAAGCGAGGAAGGAGAGGGCAACTCGCCCAATACCGGGAATCCCTCCATATCAGGAGAGCCAACCAAGAAGGATGGGGCCGCCCGCTTAGGTGGACTTCACTTCTCAGGTCATATCCCTGACACGAGTAAACCACGCCAAGCGAGTGGGCCTATAAGAATAGGCGAATCCTCGAAGGCTGGCGAGCCTCACCATAATCTTTTGGCGGAGAAACGCAAAGGCAAGGAAGGAGGTGACACTTTGTGAACCCGCCCGTTCAAACGAAGGGTTGAAACTCGCCTACACGCTGGAGTTCGCCCAAACGCGAAAACTCACCCGTCAAGGCGAGATCGCCTAACTCCAACACCGCAGCATTCCACCCAGAGTGCACTAGGGAGTACATCCAAAGATCTCTCGTGTACTCATCCAAGCGATCCTTCTGATGCTGGGGGTTGTTACCAACCACCTACGGGAGATCTCCGAGAATATTTAACCCGCAAATGCACCATACGTGAAGCGAGTCCTCAGTGCCATTGCGAAAGGCTCATCCACACGGTACTCGCCGACTACCAATGCATAGGAACGGTGAAGCCTTTGGTGTTTGAGAGACTTTCTCAATAACCTTCTCGACAGAGGTCCTCCCGTCGAAAACGCCGTCACCAAAAAGGGCGCGCTGCCGACGACTAAGAACTCCCGACCGCCACAGTCAATATGACGGACAAGGGTAAGGTGGTATTTTCCGATTCCCTGGATTCAGACTCCATTCTGGGACCCAATCCTCGGTTCACCCGACGCAGCCAAGGCGGCATATACCAGTGAACCCGTAGTCGTAAGGGAGTGAGCATCGGGTTTGATTACTCTACTCTAGTCCCTCCCTCCTACGGCGAGGACGAAATTCATTCGGCGGCAACCACGTCCCAAACCTCACACTCGAGTCAAGACGCGAGGGCACGGGTGCACATGACTGAGCTTACCCATGACCAGACGGTGACTCAAAAGCTAGAGGAGCAACAGGCGACCATCAACTCTCTACGAGAGATAATGGAGCAACTTCTTAATAAGAAGAAGAAGAAGAAAAGAACCAACTGCCCCTTACCCCGGTGACGGGGGATAGAGAGTGGGTACCTCCTCACCATCCGGCGACAGAAACGGAAGATGACAATAATCAACAATCCGATTACTCTTCCAAGACGTCGTTAGGAACATCACATACTGGGGATAGCACCCATGACAAGAGGTTCGATGAATTTCAGGACTAGCTCAACGCGCTGAAGCTTCAGCAAAACATGAACAAGCTGGGGGTGGTACATCCCTACCCTGTCGAATGGGACACGATCCCATACCCGATGAAGTTCAAGCCAATCAGCTTGGTACAGTTTGACGGTAAGGGCTCACCCTCGTAGTACATCTACTACTTCATGGCGCAGACTGGATTCCTTACGGGGAATGACGCCATTCTCACTCGACTATTCATAGGTACCCTCAAGGGGGTGGCCTTCGAATGGTTCCGCAAACTCGAACCCGGCTCTATCAAGTCGTGGTCTGATGTCGAAAAGCTCTTCTTGGCCCGCTTCTTCAACAACGACACCAAAGTATCAATTGCCACTCTCCTCGCTGAAAAGCAGCGGAAGTCGGAGTCGGTCAACGACTTCGTAAAGAGATTTCGGAATCGATTAGTCCACTGTCGGGACCAAGTTTCCGAGGCGACACTGATCGATATGTGCCGCCACAACCTGTCGATCCACATTTTGTCCAAGATAGGCGCGGTAGAGACACGGACGTGGAAAGAGCTTGTTCGTCAAGGTGAACAAGTAGAAAATATGATCAAAAGGCTCGAGGCCGAAGAATCACTGCCTAAGAAAGGAGCTGCAGAACCAGCCACGCCAAAGAATCCCCCTCGAACAAGAGGAAAGGAGATTATGGCTGTTGACTCTGCCCCAGCGCCAAAGACTGCTCAAAGGACAAAGCCTAGGCAATTTGAACAATGTCCCCGACGGCAATACGACTTCAAAGAAGACCAGATAGTGGCAACGTTCGATACTCTGCTCAAGAGTGGTCGAATCAAACTGCCAGAAGCGATGAAGCCTGAGGAGGTGGACAAAACCAGCGACCCGACCTACTGTGCTTATCACAGGTTCCTCGGTCACTACACGACCAAGTGCTACGTCCTCAAGGACAAGCTTCAAGCCCTCTACGACGCAGGGGTCTTGAAGAAAGAGAAAGACCAAAAGCAAGTGACCACAAACATGATCACCTTGAGTTTTGGATCAGATCTCTCAGAGGTTCAAGCTCCGGCAGGGGTAATTCCCATCCCCAAGGTGGTTTTGAAGATCACCAACGACGATCCTCACAACCTGCGGGAGAAAGGTTTGGTCCCACAGACCCTGCCATCAGGGCAGATAATGTGGGTCCATCAAGACCTCCTTAACGACGAGCAATGGACTGCAAGGCCTTCGAAAGAGGCCTAGAGAAAACATTGCAACGTTGTCTCTGCTATTCTAGATAGAGACAGCGCAGCGATATCCGTCCTTACAGATTCCGAGGAGGACACCAATATCTTCGCCACGAGGGCAGGAAAGGAATTCGCCAAAGAATATCTCACGAGGGCAGAGAACCCGGCAGGACCTCCCAAGAGGCCAGCCGCGATGACTCCTCGCAATCCAGATAGGCCAAGTTCAAGCCGCCAAGCTTTCCGATTCAACGTGCTCGCTCAGCTGAAAAGCATCCCTGCGCGAATCACTATTTATGACCTCCTCCGGCTGTCCAGGTCTACCCGCGAGGCCCTGCAAGAGGCTTTAGCCGATTCAGAGGCGTTCGCCACCCATTTCTCGAAGGAGGCAGAAGCAGAACGAGAATGTGCAACCTGCTGCTAAATCTCCGAGAAACGGGTCCCGTGCATCACTTTCACCCCTGAAGACATGCTCATCAAGAGCACGTCTCATGATCGACCCCTGTACTTCACGGGATATGTCGGATCGACGAAGGTGGATCGGATCCAAGTCGACCCGGGTTCTGCGTTGAGCATCATGCCCCTAAAACTGATCAAGCACTTGGGGATACCACCGAAGCATTTGTCCTCGACCACCACGACCATTTTTGGCTTTAACGCCACGGGGACGCAGCCGTTGGGCAAAATCCGCCTGAAATGCTGAATAGGCGATATCAAGACAGAGGTGACCTGCTACGTCATTGATGCCGAGCCTTCCTACAATGTACTCCTGGGATGTCCGTGGATCCATGGCAACCGAATTGTTCCATCTACGTTACACCAATGCCTCAAGTACGTAGACGACTACGAGCAAGTGAGGACGGTAGTGGCCGATAAACAGCCCTTCAAAGGTGTCGAGAACTATTTCACGGACTCCTTGTTGTATCAGGATCCCGTCAAACCGCCGGTTGAAGAACCAGAGAGCGGCAACGAGGCGGACAGCGGGCCTGAGTACGGTGACAATCTAATCCTAAACGACTTCGAGTCAATTGTAATCGGTTATGAGAGTCATCATGTAACCAACGCCGCTCAGGCGGGGAAGATTATCATGAATGAAAAGTCCAACTTTGCTTATGTGGCATCTTGTTCTACGTCTGAGGGCGATGAACCCAATGACTCGTGGACAAAACTCCGCGATGATCCCTCCCTGCACATACCGGTATGCGCGTCGTACGTCGCGAGGAGACGGCCGATTGACTCGTCGTGAGCCGTATTTATTGTGCCAGCCCGAGATAAATATCAAAAAGGCATTATTTTCGGCCGAATCGATAGTCCCCTACGCACCATGTGGGACGAGTCGGAAGACGAGGACCCAACGCCTTAATTTTCGCAATATAGCCAAGTTGCCAAACGCATGATGAGCTACATGGGGTATGATCTCGCGTGTTTAGAGGGCCTGAATTACGGCCGAGGATGCAAAATGGTCATCCGACCTGCCCACGTGCCTAAGGGTAAGCCCTCAAACTACTTCAACAGGACTCGGAGAGGCTTAGGCTACTCCTCTTCCTCATCAGACCTGTGATGTTACGTCAACGAGGACTCCGACTACGCATGTTCAGGGGAACAATCGTCAGTAACCTCAGCATGGGACTCGGATGTCAGCGTGAGGGACCTGTTCGATAACCTCACGGTCAACATGGCTACAATGGATCCCGCTGAAATGGCGGCGGATGAACAATTTCCGCTCTATGATGAGACGTGGGATTGCCATGTTAACGCCCAGTGGAGTAGTCGCTTCGGACAACAGGAACCACCCACCGAAGACGAAATCCTCCGGATGAACATGGGCACTGACACGAATCCCAAGCCCATATTCATCAGCGGTAGCCTACCTCCTCAAGAAAAAGAGGATCTCATTGCCCTCATACGGGAATACATCGACGTCTTCGCATGGAATTATGAGGACATGCCTGGCTTGGATCTACGGGTCGCCACGCATCGCCTAACATCAGCCCAGACGCCAAACCAGTCAAACAACAGCAAAGACGGTTTCGCCCCCAGATCATGGAGGCGATCGAGGCCGAAGTAAAGAAGCTCATCGAATCCGGCTTCATCAGAGAGGAACAACACCCTGACTGGGTGGCTAACATCGTTCCAGTGCTGAAGAAAAATGGTAAGATCCGCATCTGCATCGACTTTAGGGACCTTAATGGTGCGTGCCCCAAAGACGAATTTCCCCTACCCATCACGGATGTCATTATTGACAACATGTGCGGGTTCGAGAGGATCTCCTTCATGGACGGGTTCTCGGGGTACAATCAAATCAAAATGCACCCCGAGGACGAAAAACACACCTCATTCAGAACTCTTATGGGGGTGTACTGCTACACGGTCATACCCTTCGGACTCAAGAACGCTGGCGCAACCTACCAACGCGCCTTGAGCATGATCTTTCGAGAGCACCTGCGGAAGACGGTGGAGTGCTACGTAGACGACCTAGTCGTAAAGAGTCGCTACAAGGACGACCACCTCCAGGACTTAAGGACGATGTTCGAACTCATAAGGGCTCACCAGCTCAAGATGAATCCTACAAAATCATTCCCTGGGAATGACTAGTGGTAAGTTCCTTGGTTTCGTCGTCACGATTAAGGGGATCCAAATTGACCCTGACAAGGTGCGAGCCATTCAAGAGCTTCGACCACCCCGGAACCTCAAAGAATTAAGGGGTCTTCAGGGACGACTGGCCTACATCTGAAGGTTCATTCCAAACCTTTTGGGCAAATGTCAACCGTTCTCCAAGCTTATGAAGAAAGGCACCTCTTTCATATGGGACGAGTCTTGCCAAAAGTCCTTCGAGGACATCAAGGCTTACCTTTTGAACCCGTCAGTCCTCGCTGTGCCGATTTCGAGGAAACCATTTCTCATCTATATCTGGGCCTTGGAGCATTCTCTAGGTGCTCTCTTGGCACAAAACGATGATGCAGGCCATGAGCAAGGCATCTACTACCTAAGTAGAACCTTACAAGGTGCCGAACAACGGTTTCCGATGGTCGAGAAAGAATTCTTGGCCTTGGTGTTCGCCATCCAAAAGATGCGACACTACCTGGTCGGCCAGACGATCCATGTCATTTCACGAATGAACCCCATCCGAGTCTTCATGACACAGCTCGCGGCCTTAAACTGGCGCCTAGCCAGGTGGGCACTCTTGCTCTCTCAGTATGACATCCACTTCATACCACAAAAATTCGTCAAGGGGCAGGCCATCTGTGACCTCATGGCTAGTCACCCATTAAGGGCGGAGACCGACCTGTTTGAAGATCTGCCAGACGAACCTCCCGAAGCTAACGTAACTTCGTTACCAGAGGTATGGTAGATGTTCTTCGACGGCGCATCTCGCGCGACCGCGGACGGCTCTATTGTTGCCGGAGTGGGGGTAGTCCTCACCTCTCCACATGACCATGTGTTGCCCAGGGCCTTTTCTTTAACAGAACCGTGCACCAAAAACGTGGCGGAGTACAACGCATTGCTCATCGGGCTCGAATTGGCCAAAGAGCTTGGGATACAGCATCTCGAGGCTTACGGCGATTCCCAACTCATCATCAAACAGATGACTGGAGAGTATGAAGTCAGGAACGACGACTTAATCCCTCTCCATAAAGCAGCTATTAAGCTAGTGGGGTCGTTTGAGAGCTTCCGCATTGAGCACGTGTTACGATCCAAGAACACGCACGCGTATGCCCTTGCCTCCTTGGCGGCTAACCTGGCGCAGCCGTTGGAGACAGCTCAATGGATCACGGTGGCGAGAAGGAGGCTCTTTCACCTGAAAGACATTCTGGAAGCAAACACCACCCATCGGGTTTCGGATCAACCCAACCCTGAGGACTGGTGCCTCCCAATCATTGACTATGTCCTATACGGCTGTTGCCCGAGGACGCAAAGGAACAAGAGTCGGTACGACGGCGTGCCTCGAGGTTCTACTATGACACGACCACCAAAACATTGTACCAAAGATCATATGATAGCTTGTTGCTTCGATGTCTTTTGAAAGCAGAAGCACAAGAAGCTCTGCGTGAGGCCCACGGTGGCGTCTGCGGAGCTCACCAGCCCGGACCCAAACTTTAGGATCGCCTGTGAAGGATAGGCTATTTCTGGCCTGGGATGGTTCACGATGCAGTTGCCTACGCGAAGCGCTGCCATGAGTGCCAGATTCACGCCAACTACGTGCATCAGCCGCCAGAGGACCTACACCCGACAAAGGCTTCCTGGCCCTTCGAAGCATGGGGAATGGACATAGTTGGCCCAATATCCCCGCCGTCGGTGAAAGGTCATCATTTCATCCTCGTGATCACTGACTACTTCTCTAAATGGGCCAAAGTCGTCCCCTTGAGAGAAGTCAAGACTAACGACGTGATTAAATTCATCAAACACCACGTCATTTACCGATACGGCGTACCCCGACGTATCATTCATGACAATGGTACGCAATTTGTTAGCCATGCATTTACCAGGTTCTGCGATAAGTTCCGAATACAGAACCTCTCCTTCACGGCCTATAACCCATCGGCGAATGGCTTGGCTGAGGCCTTCAACAAAACAATCATCAAGATCTTGACCAAGTTGACCTCCACTAGCAAACGTGACTCGAACGAAAAACTTGGCGAAAGCTTGTGGGCATATCGCACAACGGTTCGCACACCGACTGGCCACACGCCCTACTCATTGGTATACGGCTGTGAGGCCGTATTGCTATTAGAGATTCAGATCCCATCCCTCCGCGTCGCCTTGGCAACGGGAATGACGATGGAGGACAATCACCGGTAATGACTCACCGAGCTTGAAGCACTAGACGACAAACGTTTAGAAGCTCAACAGCACATTGAGTTCTACCAAGCCCGGATGGCT
Organism: Asparagus kiusianus; assembly: GCA_022839385.1. Taxonomy (NCBI): domain Eukaryota; kingdom Viridiplantae; phylum Streptophyta; class Magnoliopsida; order Asparagales; family Asparagaceae; genus Asparagus; species Asparagus kiusianus. The sequence goes on from BQKN01064724.1 coordinate 258,787, forward strand.
AAGGCTTTCGATAAGAAAGTCTGGCGCCGAGCCTTCAAGGAAGGAGAGCTAGTGCTGGCCGTTCGCCGACCAATGATTCTCACCTCCAAGAAGAAGGGAAAATTTCAATCCAAATGGGAAGGGCCATTCGTAATAGAAACAGTCTATTCGAATGGAGCTTACCGCCTTGTCAAGCCAAATGGCGATAAGATCATGATACCCATCAACGGCAAATATCTGAAGAAGTACTACCCTTAGTTCTTCTTCCCTAACTCCCACGAGTGCACGAGTCTAAACTGGCCCTCATACCCTCCAACTGGTATAAGAGGTAAAACTGTTCCTACACTTCCACTTCTCGCCAGATTACTAATTCAAGCGAACCGCTCATATCAAGCAAGCCTATCAGTTTAGGCGAAATCCACTACTTGAGCTAAGCTCCCTTTCTTGACGAACCTCCCCAGACAGGCGAGACTAGCATCTCGGGTAGGCGGCATCAAACGCCACTTGGTCAAACCTTCAAATAGTTAGGACCAGAACCACAGTCCCCTGCCAATCCTCTTCTAAAGGATGGTGGGTCCTCAAAGTCGTTCCAATCACGACAGCCCCTGTCATGTTAACATCAAGCCTCTGACAAAATTAACTCACCAATCCTCTTCTAAAGGATGGTGGGTCCTCAAAGTCACTCCTATCACGGCAAACGCAGAGTTCAGTTCGCCAATCTTCTCCAATAAGATGGCGGATCCACTAAAGTCGCTCATATCGTGACAGAGACAAAATTTAATTCGCCAATCTTCTTCAATAAGATGGCGGATCCACTAAAGTCGCTCATATCACGACAGACTCAATTCAATTCGTCAATCTTCTCCAATAAGATGGCGGATCCGCTCTAATCGCTCATATCGCGGCAGGGTCGAAAGTCAATTCGCCGACCCTCCCCAATAGGACGGCAAATTCACCAAAGTCGCTCATATCGTGGCAAACAACTCGGTTATGTTAACTGTCGCCTCTGACCGAACTGACTTATCAGTCTCCCTCAACGAGGTGATAAGACCCCATAGTTGTGCTGATCGCAACGAAGCTTCATCAGGTTAATGATTACCTCCGATGACTGGCGCAGCTATTCCTACGAATCGCATAGCCTAAGTGATAACCTACCACGCGACGTGTTATTGCTTCGGTCGATAGTCACACTCCTACGTCCCTGAACTATTTGACCTCTTCCAGCTATCCTAATATTCCCTTAGGGTAACTGATAGGTAGCAGCCTACGACGCGAGGGCTCCTACAACGATCGATCGTCATATTCCTACATCCCTGAGCGACTCGATTATCACCAGCGTCATCACCCTCGCAGGCGATGACAGCTACCAAGGGCGGCTTGACAAGCGTCACGCCCGACAATGCCTCCAAATGACAACCCACCGAGTGGCGAATTAAGTTTTGGAAAAATTAGGTGGTCGCACGCATAAGCAACCACACCTGATCTAGGGCTAGGTGTTGCCCTCTTAGTTCCACCTGGGCTGCAACACAAAAGACAGGTCTGACCTGACCTCACGCCACAGACAGCAAAAAGAAAAAAAGGAGGGGCCAAATGGCCAAGTCCAAGGCACAAGCATCCTCACCCCAATGTTAAGTAACACAGGTGGACTTGACTAGAAAACAAAGCAAGTCAAGCACATATCCACATCAAAAAAAAGAGATGAAATAGTACATGCAAGGCGAAAAATAACCAAAACACAAGGCCATTACAGGCCAAAGTTACGCATATAGTGTTTAAGGTTGCAATGCAACTGGCGTCAACCAAATTACAGAACCAAAAAAAAAGGGGGGACAGACTCGAACAAGCACGGACATTATAAAAATTTTAGCAAACTGAAGGAGCCAATATTAGCCTTGGCTTTTGCGCGATCCGCCTCATGTTGGATCCTCGCCTTCTCCTTCTGCTTCTGCTACCGCCTGACCAAGTCCGCCTTGCTGTCCTCTTCCTCCTGGTGAAGAAGCTGAAACACCCTCTCCACCGCTCTGGCGACCTCACCAAGCCTCCTCGCCTCGTGCTCACACTCCCGTAGCTTTGCCTCGCCGCAAAGAGAACCAGCGTCCTCGAAGAAGGCCCTGTCCAGGTAAGCGTCCATCCGATCCAGAACCGCCCGGTGTCGCTTCCGCAGACGTCGGAGCTTAGCCTCTTTCGCCTGGATCTGCTTTGTCCGCTCCTCGTGCTCGAGCAGAAGGCGCAGAGAGAGGGGCGGGGGCACGTCGGAGGGATCCTCGTAGGCCATCTCCTCGAGGCGGTACATCCACCCCTCAATCTGCTGGAGCTCCCGCTCGCATTGACGTGCGAGCGAAATACCGCCCGCTCGCTGGACCTCCCTTAAGCCCGCTTCCACGAGCGAAAGCACGTCGAAGTACCACCCGTCACCCACTCCGATCGATATAGCGATCCCCTACACCAGGCCCTCCAGCCTCTGGAGGGGCACGAAGGTAGGGTGAGCCATGGGATCTGGAGCGGAGGACCCCTGGACTGAGCCCACCGGGAAGGCGGGCGGAGCGCCGGCGTTGAAGACGGTGGCGGAAGAGACAACCCCTTTGGAAGCGCTATGGTCAGAGTCGGAGGCCATGAGAAGAGAAGCTACGGCAGCGGTCTTTTGTCTAGCGAGTTTTTCTCGAAATGGAAGGAACGTGACTGAAAAGATGGTGAGTACGGGAGATATAGTCAAAGATACAACGGTCGAGATCTCTTCCCTCGAGCAATCGAAAGGCCCAGATGCCCTGTGGCGCTTCGAGCTCCACGCCATTAAAGGTCATTCCTCTCGAGGCCCGAACCGACCGATCGGATGAAGCCTAAGAGGCGAGGCGTTCTGTCACTTCGTCATTAATGAGCATTGACACGTCTTTAAATCCCTAGTTGGCAAGTGTTTAGGCCCGCTGAGAGACACGTGGCACGAGATTTTGCCTACAACCTAAGCTCGCCTGAGGCTGAGTTAGGTCTTCAACGCAAACTCGCCCTTTCGAAAGTCCCGCTTGCATTCTAAACTCACCAGCGTCCAGGGTTATCCTCAACACGAATCCGCCAACGCTGGGGATTCGCTTACGGTTCGAATTCGCCAACAGTTGAAGTCAACCTTCAAGCGAACTCGCTGACGGTTTAATACGACTCTCCCAGCGAATTCACCATCATTTGGACCGACCCGTACTCGAGTTGAGTCTTCGCCTAAAGGGGGCCACCTGAAATCGTTGATGGCCATGCCAAAGAAACACTGGAGGGTGATACATCCAAAGGAAGCATGAAAAGGAAAAACACAAACTTCATCAGATGCTTCTAGACAGTACATTTGAACAAAATTATGGTTCTTGCTACTGCGAAAGTCATAGTATTACGTTCAAGAAGCAGAACATACACCCAGCTTTTAAAACAATACATTTGAACGAAGTTATGACTTCATAAACAAACAAGTCATAAGCAAAACATCCTAACATGTTCACTAGTCTAAGATCTCAGTAGAACACGCTGAAAGAAGAGGTCTCTTCTTTGGCCATTGCCACTCTCTTCGTGTGATCCTCTCGGGCTTTGTCTTCAGTCGCCTTTCGGATCCGGTCTTCACGGTTCGACCGGGCGGCAGCATCCTTTTGGCGTAAGGCTTGGAGACGTCCAGTTTCCGCCTCAGCGTTCTTGCTGACCTTTACAACATCAGACTGGAGCCCCTTCCAATTCATCTCCGCCTGTCTCAGTTCGGCTCTCAAGCGAGCCATTGTGCGATTGAGGTCGAAAATTTGCTCCTCCAACAAGCATTGCTGACTCACCCAGAAATCGGCGATGGATTCCAAATCAACGATTTCTTTGGAACGGACCTCATGTTCCTGAGCTTCCTGACGCCTGATGTAAGCCAAGCAAGACTCTACGTTCGGGCCTTCCCGTAGCAATGCCTCCAACACTATCATGTGCGACTCCAGGAGATAGAGCTCTTACATGCAACGTGTGGTAAGCCGATTTTCGCCCGACCGTCGAAAGTCGGCCATGCGATCCAGGAGAGATTGCCTGAAACTGTCAAAACTACCCATGCCAAGATTGACAAGGGAAATTACTTGCCTCACGACATTCTCAAACTCCTCGACGCGAGCCTGCCAGGACAAGGAACCAGGGGAAACAGGCTCTTGACCTAGAGTGAGCATCGCAATGAGTGGAACCTCGAGGCAAGGTTCGGTTCCTGGCTACGGAGCAGGGCCGGGAGGAGGAGAAGTCGCCGGGCTCTCAGGTTCATCATCAGATATCAGGATAGGCTCGGTCTCATGCTCCTCGGAAAGCGGTACATCGTCATGGGCTGTGAAGCACCGCGACGGCACGGAAGGGGGAATCAGGCAAGAAATACCAATCCATGCTTAAGTGAGAGTTGGGTTAAAGACATACCTTCGGCAGCAGTGGCTTCCGTAGCTCCCGAAGAAGACGCTCTTCTTCGAAGCGACCCTCTTCACCTTCGGTGCCATCTGGGAGATGCTAGGGAAACTTAGATCTTTTCTGAAAAAGACGACGAGGAAACTTCGATATTTCTTGACGAGGAGAAGGGCACTAAAATACCCCGACCCTAGGCAGTTATACACGGCTCGATTAGACCTTTCAGGCCCAAACAGTTGAAAGGAAGGCCGAATATTCCATATCCTATATGAGCGGCTGAGATTCGGTAGTTCTTGGGCATGATCTCTAACTAACGGCCCGGATCGGGCGTGAAGGACAAAGAGACCCATCGCACCGCAATTAATGCAAGGTGGCGCGCCCACGTCTCCGTAACCGATGTGCACGTGGGTGAACACACGACCCACTAAGAGCGAAGCCCCACCTATAACCGAAATTGTGGTTAGTATGACGATTGCGAATTTACCCTTAGGTAAAATTCGCCTGCAGGCGAAATGAGTTTGTAATTGAAATCCGCCAATGAGAGTTTCCCGCGGCCCAAACGCCAACTAAGGCACAAAGATATATATGTATATATAGTATGCACACGAGCAGTAATAGTCAAAACGAAAGGATATTTTCATTCATGAAAAAGAAGTCCTATTACAACGGAAAATAAAGGCGAATTACAAAGCTTTCAACCGCAGTTCCGCCTCACGAATTTCCCCAGCATAGCGAAGCTCAAGCCTCCTTAGGACCTCTCGGTGAAGATCTTCCTCTGTACGCGAGACTAAGTCCTGAATGGTAACTTTGACATCCTTGAGAGCTCGATCCTTCTCTTCGACGGAACCAGCGGCCAATTGCCGACGAGACTCAATACCCTCCAGCTCCTTCGCCACCTGATCACGAGCCTTCTCTTGAACGGCCAAGGAAGCCTGTGCGTTAGCTATAACCTATTTGAGCCTCTCTACTTCGAAGGAAAGTCGGGAGAGCCGATTATCGGCCGCCTATTGCTCGTGGGCCACTCGTTCGTCCTTAGTCCTGGTCTGCTCCAACTCTGCTGACAATTTCAACTCCAGTGACATATTCTCATTTAGGCGGCAATCATGATCTGCCATAGCTACTCGAACTTTGCGGGAGGCGAGATCAACAAGAGTGAAACTTTCCGCGTGAAGAGCGAGCAGCTGCCGAACAGCCCCCTCCACTTCGTTCAGACGCCGAAAGTAGGGCCTCGCCACAGTAGCGCCAAGCCTCTTGAGCAAAAAGGGCGCGTCGTGTTCAAGATCCTACTTGAATTCCTCGAAGGGACAACTCTCCTCTAAGGCCAGCCGGGTACAGTGAGCCAAAGTATCTTCAAAGTTAGCCAGAGCTCGCGCCACCTGCGTCTTTCGCCAGCGTTCTAAGAAAGAGAGAGCGGCATCTTCAGCCAAGGATGAAATCACAATTGGGGTACTGGTGGTCATGATCGCGGAAGCAGCGATTAGCGCCGCCAGAGCCGGAACAACCGCTGGTGCCACCAGGGTGGCAGTGGCAGAATCGCAGGTCACCACCGACAAGGAAGTGGCCATCAGCCCAATAGGGGTTCCCCCTTGAGCTGGAGACCCTCGCACTGAACGCTCACCCCCGACCGGTACTCCCTCGAAGGTGGAGGTTCCCCCTTGCTGACCCACAGGGACCGATACTTCCTCTTCGCTCGATAGCGCCTCGTTAATCAAGGCGTCGTCATCCGTCTCTGATTCACCTGAATAGCGCTCCCAAGAGGGAGGATCCTCCTTGCCAGTAGCTTCATGAGAAGGGCCAACTGCGGATACAAAAAAAATTAATAAGACCAATAAAGGCCCCCTTGGCTTAGAAGGATCAACAGCATTAAAACTCATGCTTACCTGAACCCCCTAGTTCTCTTCAGTCTACACTCCCCTCCTCTTCATCAGAAGGAATGGGGATCGCTTTCTCGACGGCACCTGCACGGATTCAATATGAACATTTAGAAAATACGAACCCGACTTCGTACACAAGAGTATCGCGCCAAAAGATTACCTCCTGGAGCAGGTGCAGGAGTCGTTGAGACCCCCGCCTATGACCCCACATCGGATGAAGGAAGTGTGTCCTCCGAAATCACCGAAGCCGCCCGCGGTGCGGCAGAAGGAGTAGGTTGAGCAGCTCCCGCCCCAGAGACAGTATCGTCCCGACCATCCGCCGCTCTGGTGGTCACCACAGTCTCCTCGCTACGGACCCTCTTGGCCGCTTCTGCTCTAGAACTCTCCGCCGCTTCTCGCTGCCGTTTCGAGAGCAACGAACTGCTTGGAGATAACAGAGGCACCCCCATCCGCCCAGCAATCGCGCTCCGGGCTTGCTCCAGACATTCACCCGCTCGAGTCAACTCGACAGGCTCCCTACGCTTGCCTTGGGGGTCCGAGGGAAGACTAGGAGAAGGAACTTGCACCTCGGGCGTTTTAGATTCGTCTGGATCCATGTCGCCGCCTTCGGCGTCTTCAGCCGGGTCCTCAGACAACCACTCCTTAATAGTTTGGTAGCCCCTCCATCTCGAAGTACATAGAGGCCTTCTGGGAGGACGCCCCTGCTCCGCCAAATACGAGCCGCCAAACCAAAAGCCTTCGGGATTAGCATTGGCACCCCGATACCAACTGCAGTACAAGAGAGTGTGATGCAAATCGCGATCCTTCGCAGGTAGTTCAAAATGGGCCTGGGTACCGCTAGCATAAGTCCAAAACCATCCCCGAGCTCCGTCCACCAACCCTCCTTCAAAATGCAGATGGGGATTGGCATTGCCTACGTACAATTGGTCGTACCCAAACTGACGGACGAACCTGCAAGGGATATACGGCTCGAGATAGCACATGGAGCCCGTCCGTAAGATATGATACCCCGGCCGGATGTTCACCAGCCAGCGAAAGGCACCGCGCGAGAGAGCTGTATGATGATCCGCCGTCGGCGCATCTCTAAAAGACTCCCCGTATCCTCCTCTGCTAAAATAAGGGAAGAAACGACGGAAGTTGTAATGGACAAAATGCGAAAGCGTCTTCCGCACGTCAGGAATGTCCTTACACTTCCAGGAGCACCTCTCCAAGCGTTCGACGAACGGAACAAACTTATCTCCTGGAAGAGTCGCGGGAGTGCTCATCAAACATTCGTAATGGCAGACAAACCATGCCATCAAATAAGTATACGGCAGTCCCACCCTAGGATTGGGGGTCCTGATAACCTCTCCTGCCCCATCATCAAGGGTCGATACGTGGCAGCATTGGGTCGTCAGGGTGCGGAGCCCCCGGTGAATGCACGTTATCATCACCGATACTAAGGCGTAGGACTTCCCGTGAGTCAGGCAAACTGCTGGATACACGACCTCCACAGGAAGCGCCTCGAAAGAGTGAGTGGAGACTACACACCTCTTCAGCCATAACATGAGGTACCCAGCGAGCAGAGCCTTCCCAGATATGGGAGACTTCGCCTGATAATGGAACGAGTGAAGGACCGTACCAGATTTAAATCCGCCATCGTCATGATCTAGAGTTATGGTACTCCCCTCTTTGGCTATTCTTGCCTCCACTTCAGATTGGTCGCATTCGCCTAGCGGGAGAGCTGGCTTCCCCTTAACATCATTCCCTGGGAACAGATAATCAGCCCAATTCTTGTGGCTGATGCCCGGAGTCCTCTTCTTCTTCCCCTTGTGATCCGATGCCCCTAAAGTACCAAGGCAAATGTGGTAGTGGCAGAGTAACTCCCACAGAGTTTCAACCGCTAAGGGGGAATGGTTCGAGAGCTGATCAATCTCATCTTGATCGGGGACGTACTCCTCGTAAGGAAAGTCTCCCAGAGGCAACCCCGACACGTCGTACATCTCGTGAGGGGTGATGCCAAGCTCACCGTTCGGGGTGAAAAATATGCCGCTTTCCGCACAGTACAGTTCCAGGATGCTGTGGAACTGGGAAGCGTTGATCCGTAAACCATGCCGAGTGGCTTGAATGGCCACATACAGCTCTGAATCCTTGAGGTCAGAATTCTCGGCCAGGACATAATCGGTGATCTTGGACCACCAAGTGTCGCTACCAGGCGTCGAATATACCCACCCCGAGGCTCTAAATTCTTTTGGGGGAAATCTCCCACCAACGCGGAAGAAGCGATGGCGAAAAGTCTCCGCTACCGCCGTCGTCTCCCCTGTCGGCGGCTCATTGGGCAGCAGGCCCAAGCGCAGACCCGTCAAACGCTTACAAGAACTCTCCATCCCATACCCAGCTGAAGAGCCCGTAAAGACGCCGCAGGTGACCCCATCCTGAGTTAGAGTCAAGTCCTAGTTCATCACACAAGGGACCATGAGAGACCGCAGCTCGACGATCGAGAATCCTCTCGGCATACTGGGGAGGTAGTAGTGAATCCCTTCTACCGTGCGGAACCACCTGCTTTCTTTGAGCAGCAGAGCAGAAGGATCAGTCGCTGCATCGCCAAACAAAAACTGGGGCTTTGGCAGCTCCGCCTTGGCATCATCGGTCAACACTGCATCGGTTGTCAACTCGCGTAATGTCAGATGATGCCCGTCCGAGACCCTCTTTATCAAGCTATGTGGCTTATCAACAGCAAACACGGGTACCGGAGCCAGAGAGGGAAACTAAGGAGGTGCCGTATAACCCGCACCCCCGGTGTGGCCAACAGCCACACCCTCCGGAAAAGCCTCATCAGAAAAGCCTCATCAGAGAAAAGGAGCAAGAAGTCAGTCAAGACAAAATCCGCTGTAAGAGAGAAGTCCCCCATCGAACAGGTATGGGCGAATTCACTTGTCGAAAGGGGAAACCCGTTTCGAACAAGGTCTATCCGTACAAACGATACCCCCCCCCCTCTTCCAGAGAAGGGCCGAACTCGCCTGTCAAAAGCAAAGTTCGCCCCTCCCCTCTTCTCGCTAAAAGATTGAGTTCGCCCAAGGAGACAGAAATCACCCTCTGAAGGCGAATAGGGCTAACTTAGCCCCAAATCGGGGAGATTACCAAGGGACGGCGGAATTTCAGAAGGATGAGCGACACTCATCCCCCAAACCCGACACCAGGAGGATTTCACAACTTACCTGAACGCGGCTCCGGCACGCGGAGGGGCGCACCAGCGGAGAGACGGTCGGAAAAGCGTCCGGGCCCTTTTCCCTTTGCAATACATTTCTTGGATCATGGCGCCATTGAAGGACGAAGCAGCACTCTATCTCCTTGAAAAAGTTTTCGAGATTTTTTTAACACGGCAGCTCTCGAGGGAGAAGATGGCTCGTTTAAAAGACCTAACTTCCTACGTGGCCACGACCACCCTTGAAAGGCGAAACCACCACGAACGAGAGACATGGCCACGATCGAGATCAACGGCCCAGATCACCTCCAGTATATCGAAAAAACCAAAATTAACGGCTACATCCGACGGTTGGATTTGAAAACCACGGCCACGATCAGAACGAGGCGCGCGGAGTGGACGTCAAACTATCAAATCACGATAAATCCACGCCGCCTTAGCTAGAAGGGCACAAAGCCCCACCGGTGGACACGTGGTTTGCTCACATTAGGTCTACTTTCGCCCGAAGGAAAAGTCTCGACGGCGAAAACTTGAATGAAATCCGCAAGACAGTCGAAAATTTCGGCATCAAAGCCCAGCTTCGCCTGTGTGACTTACCCACCCTTGGGAAACAGGCGATTTGCCCGAAATTTCAAAATCAGTGAAGTGACTTTGTTTAGACCCGCGCCACAGGTGGCTAGGGGTCAGAGTAGAAATCTTAGCATTAAGCCTAAGAGGAACTACTCAACAACTCATCATACTGAGGGGAATAGTATGGCTAGCCCGATTCAAATGGTAATCGGTAAAGACAAATCAAATCCGTTGATAGCTGAGGATTTGCTAAAAATCCTAAGACACTTGGACTAACCAAAACTTCTTTATTCAAAGTATTCCAGACCACGCGTAAGCCGGCTTTGGTCTGAAAACTTTGAAGGGGGTCTTGTAGACGGTAAAAATTACCGTGGCGGAGTAATAAACAAATTCGTCCGCAAGTCAAGGCCACCCTCTCAGATGAAGAATGGGTGTAGCCATGAAACAGGTTCGATGGTACGCTTAGGCTCTCACATGCCAAGTCACATGGGAGTGAATCCGCCTTCATGAGCCAGACCCGACCACAAGGCTCCGAATCCGCCCTATGAGCCAAATCCGCTTGCAGAGGGCCAAGCCCACCTACGAGAGTCAAAAGTCGGGTTTCCAGGGGCACGTCTCCCCTACTCCCGGCAATGTGAAGGGAAAGAGCACAGTGCTCCAGATCCGTTAGACGGTCGTCCGCAATTCAAGCGAACAGGACAGGTGCCGGATCGGCTTGCATACTCATAAATGCAGGTCACCTCACCCATCAGAATGGAGAGCCGAGACCGTCGGCGTGCAGCAAGCTATCAGGAGCCCACTCAGGAACGAGACGTCTATTCTCCCACCTCTATCAAGGTATAGGGAGAGGAGAGAGGGCACGAGACCCCAAGACCATCAGATGGCCTCTCGGTGGCTCGCAACGCAGGTAAGCAGACAGCTGCCAGAGTAGCCTACACCTTCATAAATGCTGCTTACCTCACTCGTCCAAACAGAGAGCAAGAGCCGTCGGCGCTCGATGAGTTGGTCAGATCCACTCAAGCATCGGGCAGCCGCTGTCACGGGTACGAGGAGGGGCTTTCCCACTCTAACGCGACGTGATGCAACATGAGACTCCTCGAATGATCGCTGGTAGCACAGAGGAGCAGCAGAATGTCCCTGAACAATGTATGGTCACATCCAATAATTCCAGGGATAGCCAAACTGTCTCTCTCCTATTAAAAGGCTTCTTTCAGCAACTTGGAAAAGGATCGATCGATTGATCAATCAAGAGAGGAAGAGGCTTTCTGCATACCCTTGCATTACAGCACCATCTCCTAGCTCCGAGCCCCGATCGCCGGCGAGCCAGAAGAGACGAACTCCTTCCCCCTGAGCTTCTACTGAGTACTGAAGCTCTCTGACAACCTCGGTCGAATCGTCCAAGGGAAGCAAACTCGACACGAGCGCCGAGCGAAGCATCCTGTAGCTACCCTAAAGTCCCCACACTAAACAAAGAGGGCCTTCCCTCTGCTTCTGTTGTAATTCAGATTGATTTAGTTTGTAATAAGCTTTCTTATAAATACAAACAAAATCCCCCATTTTTGGGAAAATCAGAAATTTACACCTACAACTGCTGTCGATGCCAAGGTATAAATATACCCCATAGTGCTCCATCTCGTATCATGATTACCGGCGAAGTCCGCATTCACGTATCCCTATAGTACCAACTCCTTCCTCCTGAAATATAGCAGCTTGTCCGTAGTCCCTCTCAAGTAGCATAATATCCACTTCATGGCCTCCCAATGCTGCTTCCCTGGATTGCTTACAAACCTACTCACATTTCCCACTGCATGGGCAATGTCCATCCTCGTGCAAACCATCGTATACATGAGACTCCCAATGGCCGAAGAATATGTCACCCTGCTCATATGCTCTCTATCTGCATCTGTCTTAGGCGATTGCTCTTCAGATAGCTTGAATTGGCTTCCAAGAGGCGTGCTAACAACCTTAGTATTATGCTTGTTAAACCTCTGAAGTACCTTCTCGATGTATTCAGCTTGACTCAACTTCAACGTCCCTTTGACTTTATCTTTACTGATTCGCATCTCTAGAATCTGCTTCTCTGCACCCAGATCCTTCATAGAAAACTCCTTTGCCAAATGCTTCTTCAAGTTGTTTATCTCCTCTAAACTCGGTCCTACAACTAACATATCATCAACATACAATAACAATATGATAAAACTAGACTCGAACCTCTTAAAGTAGCAGCAATGATCAGAATTGCATATTCTATAGCCATTATTCTGTATGAAGTTGTCGAACTTCTTGTACCACTGTCTCGGGACCTGTTTCAATCTGTACAAGCTCTTCTTGAGCTTACACACCATCTCTTTCTTTCCTTCTTCAATAAATCCAACATGTTGCTTCATGTAGATTTCTTCATCCAAATCACCATGAAGAAATGTAGCTTCATATCTAACTGTTCAAGGTAGAGATATTCTATAACTACTAAGGTCAGCACCACTCTGATGATGGTGAGCTTCATAATGGGGGGAAATATCTCCATATAGTCCACTCATTCCCATTGTTGTAACCCCTTTACGACTAATCTGATCTTATATCTCTTGCTTCCATTACTCTCCTACTTGACCCGATAGACTCATTTATTATGCAAGGCTTTCTTCTATGCAGATAGCTGGAGTAACTCCCATGTCTCATTAGTGTGTAGAGAATCTATCTCCTCTTGCATCGCATTCTCCTACTACTGAGATTCACTCACTTACACAGCCTCCTTATAACACTTCGGTTCTCCACTATCTATCAAAAGTAAATAATCAAGTGATGAGAAATATCTGAGATTCAGTTTGGGAATCATGGATGACCTCCTAAGCTCTACACCCTGGGTAGTCGTCTCTGCACTTGGAGACTCCTCCGTTCTTCGGTCACAAATGACTTTGTCTCCCCTATCTAGAAGTTCCTCCAAATCTATGTACTCGGATCCACCTGTATCTTTAGTGGTGCTCCCACTGCTTTGGCTATCATTAGTAGTGTCCTTATTCTTATACATCACCTCCTCATTGAATATCACATTCCTGCTTCTGACGATCTTCATGTTCTTCTCATCCCAAAGATGATACCCAAACTCATCAATGCCGTATCCAATGAATATTCACTTCTATGACTTAGCCTCTAGCTTGTCCCTGATATGGTCACTGATATAAACATACGCCACACAATCGAATACTCTCAAATGTAAGAGATTGATCTTCTTACCACTCCAAACCTCCTCTAGAATACCGTAATCCAAAAGAATTGATGACCCATGATTAATCAAATAAGCTGTCGTATGCACCACATCTACCTAAAATGTCTTAAGCAGACCTGCATATAGTCGCATGCTCCTGACACGCTTCGTTAATGTCCTGCTCATTCTCTCTGCAATGCCCTTTTACTGCAGCATCCCTGGAGTAGTCCTCTCCAAAGAAATCTTATTTAGAGCACAGAACCTTTTGAACTCCTCCAACTCGTATTCTCTATCATTGTCTGATTTCAGACACTTCACCTACAGATCTGTCTTATTCTCCACAATGGCCTTTCACTTCTTGAAAATCTCGAATACCTTTGACTTGTGCTATATAAAGTATACCCACACCTTTCCCGAGTGATCGTCGATGAATGTGACATAGTATGCCGAACCGTCAAGAGAAGACATGCTAGCTGGACCCTATATGTCAGTATGAACTAACTCTAGCTTCTGAGTTTTAGGTAACCTTCCACAATTCTGGAAACTAACTCTCTTCTACTTTCTAAAGATACAGTCCTCACAAACACCAACTTTCACAGAATCAATGCCGATTAGCTTCCCTTGTGAATGTAGAATCTTTATCACCTTCTCGCTCATGTGTCCCAATCTATTATGACACAGATCCATACTCTCTTTGCCAGCTACAATTGCGAGAGTGTCACTCGCATGTGAGGTGAGGTAGAGAGTTTATGTTTTGTTGCCTCGGGCAACAATCATAGTACCATTTGAGATCCTTCATGAATCTCCGGTGAATATCGAAACATAGTCTTATGCTCCAAGCTGGCCAGCCAAAATAAGAATCCTCTTCAGCTTCGGTATGTATCTCATGTTCTTCAAATTCCACTTAGAGCCCTTCAACTGTATTTGCACATCTCCTCTTCTAACAACACTACATGGTTCATTATCCCCCAATTATACTTTGCCAAAGTCCCCTGCTACATAGTTATGAAGAAGCTTCCTATTAGTAGTGGTGTGGAACGAGACTCTTCCTAATCCTTGTCTGACTCTTTTTTCTTCTTTCCCTTAGCCTTGCCCATCAATGGATGATACAAGTCCTTCTGAAACAGATATTCCTCCATTTGCGACTTCTAGTAGGCGAAGTTTAAACCATCAAACTTCTCAATCATAGATTTGCTTTCCTCTAGCATGACTCTCTCATAATCCTTCTGAACGAAGCTTTAATACCAGTTGTTAGGAATTTGAAACAATCAAATCGAACCCTTACCCTTCCGGACCTTGTGTTTGAGAGTAGGAAAGTGGAAAAAAGAATAGCAAATAAAAAATAAAAATTTGCAGGAAAGTAAACAAGAAAGAACACACTAGATTTAATGAGGTTCGGCAATCGTGCCTACGTCCTCAGGAGCCACACCACACAATTCTTTGATTAATATTGAAGAATATTATAATACCCACAAATAGGATCTAATCTCTCTGAGATCTCTCTGAAGAATTCTCTCAAAACCCTCTTTTTTGTCTAATCTCTTCTAAGACGTTCCATATATATAAAAAAGCTAAAACCTAAACAGACTAGGAATTCTAAAACTAAAAAGACAAAACA